>OW026520.1:78041239-78411239 GCA_932274085.1 Protocalliphora azurea
TTGATGGGAAGTATCATACTAGATACTTCCCATCAACTTCCCTAGATCGCGTCAAGATTGTTATATCACCTGGATAACAATCTTGATATGATGTGGCGGCTTAAATGTAGGCTGTGGTCTCTTTCTTGAAGCATCAGTTGTCCTCCTGGAGGATACTGAGTAATCAAGGTCTAGACTCTAAAGGCCTTCATGACCAAAGGTTATCCATTCCCTATCCTCTTTCCCCAATTACCCTCTTTTCTCCCCTCTTATTCCACATCCTCTTCCCCCCACTTGTAAGGTTAAGGTGGTTGGTAGCAGTGCCGAGAACCTGAATGGCTAGTCAGTGGTTAAAGAATACTAGTGCATGGACGGTCCATCCCCTTACGTGCCTACTCGTGGGAACCAAATGGATAATTTAAACAAACAAAAAAAAACAACAACAACAAAAAAGTGGAGATAGGTATCTCCTCGGAAGACGACCTTTGGCCTCTAGTCAAGAGACCTTGGTCGAAAAACCTGGCAGCAGGGGAGAAAGTCATAGCACCCCGATGTCACAAAACATAATGGCTCCTCGACAGGATGTCAAGTCTGATGGCCAGTCGAAGGAGAAACGAAAGAAAAAGAAAAGCCAGAAAGAGATTCTGAGGCAACGCTATGTCAAAGCTCTCTTTATACTGGAAAAAATTGCCAAGAATAAGGCAAATGGCACTCCTCATGAACGCGATAAGGACAAGTATCTTAAGTTTAAGGACTCTCAACCATCCACATCCCAGGCAGTGCAGGAAAGAGCGAAGCGAAACCGCTCTCAAGCTGAGGGTAGCAATTTGCCGAAGAGGAGAAAGGTCCAAGATAAATCGACCGCTCCGGCCCCTTCCACAATAACGTCAACAAGAAGGCCGTTTAACAAGGTGGTTAAAGATCACTTGCTGATGGCACTGGCCAACGACAAAAGCGGCTATCTAACTCCTGTGGTAGCAGAATGGGGTGCTATAGAGTCTAAATTGGCTGAACTCGTGATGGAATACGTACTCACCAATAAAGTGATACACCGGGGCTACAGGATAATCAAATGCTTGGACGTGTTCTCTAAAGAATTCCTCAGCAAATGCATCGCAAAGATTAGCGATGCATGGGAAGGCTTAAGTCTTAAGCTTATCCCTATGAGACCGCGGACAAAGGTTTGGTTACCAAAGTTGAGCTGCGGCAACCAGTAAATACTGGAGTGTCTGAAGCTGCAATACCCCAGTATCCCCATGGGTGACTGGACAGTCATCCGTTCAGAAGATCATGGGGACAACAACAAGTGTATTATCTTCGCCGTCTCAGAAAATAGCGGAGTTGAGCTAGAGAAGGCGGGGCTAGAACTGTACTTTGGGGTTAGGGACGCCAAGGTTAAGGTGTTCCGTCCCACAGGTCCAGGAGCTGGCGAAGCAGACGAATTGGAGGTAGCCAATAATCTGCTGACAGGCATGCAGCTAAACGAATCTGCAAAAAACCCCACAACCGACGATGAAAATCGTGCAAATTAATCTGCAGCATTCAAAATGTACTACAGACAATCTGAGGCTTCTTTTAGCGGAAAAGGACCTCGACATTTTGCTATAGTCCAGGAAACCTGGGTTTCAAACTCCCAAGTCAAAGGGTTCCCGACTTCAACATATAAAAAACTATATGTAAAAGATAAAGGTAAGCCAAGATCTTGTCTTATTGCTAAAAAACACATAAATATATTTCTCTGCTCACAGTATAGCTCAGCAGACCTGACAGTCGCAAGGGTCGAATTAGTGCGAAACAGGAGTTTCCTGATCGCCTCCAGCTATATGGCACATGACAATCCAGCCCCACCAGACGAAGTGAAGGAGTTTCTGGCCTCTATGGAGGCTCAAGACGATATTATCCTTGGTTGTGATGCAAACTCAAGGCATACAATATGGGGTAGCACTGAAATCAACGACAGAGGTTAGTTTCTATTTGATTTCATTAATACTAACCACCTGACCATATGCAACTCTGGCAACGACCCCACATTCGTTTTTCCGAGCTCGAGTATCCAAAGAGAAATCCTTTTCGGATCATTGCTGGATACTTTTCGACATTGGACTCGTCTGCAACGAAACAGCGTCAACTTTCAGAAACCCAAGACGAACGAACTGAACTAAGTTCAATGGGATTCTCATGCACAAACTGAAAAAAATACCTCCAGTCGAAGCAACGACTGAGGGTCTTGACCAAATTGAGAGCACATTAAGCAAGGAAATTGTTAAAGCTTTTAATATATCCTGTCCAATGACGAAGGCCAAAAAAGAGTTTTCCTCCCTGGTGGAACAAGGAACTCTCGAAGCTACGCAAAGAGGCACGCAATGTTTTCAATATTGGCTACAGAACAAAATCGTGGAAGTTGTATCACGATAAGCGTAGGGAATATAAGAAAGCAATAAAGATCACAAAAAGAGATTCATGGAAAGGCTTCTGCGAATCTATCGACAATACCAAGGAATCTGCTAGACTCAGTAAGGTTTTGGCAAATAGTCACAATAATCCATCCTATATTAAAAGGATGGATGGCTCATGGTCAGAATCGTCGGCGGAATCTTTGGACATTTTACTTAATACTCATTTTCCTGGCTGTACAGATGTTACAGACCAGGAGATGGGGCAAGGAATCAAGGATGACATAATATCCGTTGAGAAAATTTTATGGGCAATGGATAGCTTCTCTCCGTACAAATCTGCAGGGCCTGATGGTATTATACCACGGATGCTACAAAGTGCAAAGGTATACATCATACCCTGGTTACATAGAATATTTAAACTCAACTATGTTCCCCGGAATTGGAGGAGAGTGAAGGTAGTGTTCATTCCAAAAACCGGAAAAAGAAGTCATGAGAATGCAAAGGGAAGTCCTCTTCTTTTCAGTTGAAAATTAGTCTCTCATCTTTTCAGTTGAAAACTCTGGAGAGACTCATTGATTTACATATAAGGCAGTGTCTAGAGGGTACACCTCGACTCTCAGGAATTCAACATGCGTACATTAAAGGTCGCTCCACGGAGACGGCTCTTCATGAGATCGTAGGGGTCATCGAGCGATCCATTGAATTTAAACAATACGCTATGGCTGCCTTTCTGGACATAGAAGGCGCCTTTAACAATGTCAAGACTATGGCGATACAGAAAGCTCTGCACGAACTAGGAGTTGAGGATTATATCACCAACTGGCTGGTGTCAATGCTAGAGACGAGAATCGTCATTGCGAATTTAGGCAACAGTGTTAAGACCAAACAAGTTAAGCGTGGAACTCCACAAGGAGGTGTGATTTCTCCGCTATTGTGGCTTATTGTCATTAATACCATCCTGTGTGAATTGGAAGACAAGGGAGTGAAAGTCGTGGCTTACGCGAACGATGTGGTGATACTAGTATCAGGACTGTTTCTGAACGTGATAAGTGATATCATGTCAACTGCTCTGACTACACTCAGTGACTGGGCCAAATAATGTGGACTAGGAGTGAATCCGGGCAAGATATAGCTGGTACTTTTCACCACAAAGACCAAGATTCCGAGCTTCAGACTACCACGGTTAGAAAACTGTGAACTCACCTTGTCGGACAATGCAAAGTACTTGGGCATTATTTTGGACTCCAAGCTTTCATGGAAGCTGAACATTCAACATAGGGTTAGTAAGGCTACGGTAGCATACTACACCTGTAGAAAGATATTCAGTGTGAAATGGGGTATGAGTCCAAAATTGACAAAATGGCTATACACTGCAATAGTACGGCCCATTCTCGTATATGGATCTCTTGTGTGGTGAACCGCTATTAGTAAGAGATATGTGGTAGATCAACTTTACATGATACAAAGATCCGCTTCCATAGGCATTGCAGGTGCATTACGTACTAGTCCATCAGAAGCTCTGAACACTATATTGCACCTAACACCTATAGACCTATACATAATTGAATCATCAGTTAATAGTGCTCAAAGATGAACTGCGGTGTCGGCTATGGTGTCTTCTCTAATGATCTTGGAATTAGACACTCATGTAGACTCCCTGACGAGGCAAGCGTATTCCAAGCGGAAATACTAGCGGTCAGGAAAGCGTGCAAACTAATTCGCGATAGAAATATTCAAGGGAATATTGGTTTATTTGTCGGCAGTCAAGCCGGCAATACTATCGCTCAAATCACCGAAAACGACCTCTATTCTAGTCAGACAGTGTAAAGAGGAACTGCTAGGATTAAGTCGACTGTATGACATTACTATAGTCTGGGTTCCTGCGCATAGGGACTACTATGGTAATGCCTCTATCGGTTTCTGTCGCAATGCCGTTAGGAACAGTCAAAAGCAGAATCCAAAAACACTTTCTAGAAAAGGCAAAAAATAGATGGCGAAATCTGGACAAATGTAGAGTCGCGAAAGAAACGTGGCCTACCTACAAGGAAAAACGCTCAATGCAACTCATTGGTTACACACGCAAAGACATCTCGAGTCTAGTAGCATTGTTTACAGGTCACTGAACGATCGGAAAACATGCAAGCAGACTTGGTCTCCCTTACAATGAATATTGTCTTAGTTGTGGCAATCGCGGGAAGGAGGAGACAGTATTTCATCTTCTTTGTGAATGCCCAGCCTTGAACGCAAGCAGACATAAATTTCTGGGAGGATACCAATTAGACAACCTCTGTGAGATATCTGACACTAGACTCAGTGACATCATTAAATATCTCAACGCTACAGGCTGGATCTAATTAATTTATGTTCTCATTGTTCTTCCCAACACTTCTATCTCATTACAGACTCAATACAATTAATTCACCTGGCGAGTAGTGTGGTCCCATCAAAACGGACTCTAACGAGTCTAATTGATTGCCCGTAAGGTTACGGGCTACCACGTAAACCAAACCAAACCATCATACTAGGATGGTAAAAGAACCGCATCTTGTTATTTTAGAGAACCGAGTTCTCAATTGATTGGTTACGGCTGAATACAAAACAACAAAATTAAATGATTTTTTCAACGATAAAAGTATATCACTGGATGCATTAATTGGTATATGCACTGATGGTGAGCCATGAAACACTGGGCTACACGGTGGAATTATACGACGATTTGAATTGCTGTTAAAAAGACCATTACATTGGTTCGTTTGCCTTCTACACTTTAAAGAACTTTTGTTTCGGCATTGTTTCAAGCTTTGGATAAATCAACCAGCACTGGACCAAGATCGGCAATCGGAAAACTAACCAATCAAATCGAAACTTGTGAAATTCTTCCGGTATGTTATTGCTAACACTCATTTATTATAATTGTTAACCGTTTTTAATTATTTGACTACTTTATTTTACTATTTTCAGGTGGTGGACGGCTTTGAGAAAATTGCATTGAAAAATGTGCCCCCTGCTCCAGAAAAAAATTTAATTTTCCACCGATTCGAAGTACTTATACGACATTGCCCATGCAATTTCTAGCGATGTGATTTCGGTGGATCTGGGTAACATCACACAAGGGAAAATTGTACATTCTCGTTGTCACACCAATACCGCTAGATTATTACGATTTTATGTGAAAACGGAAAATCCATCCGAAAATTTACGGATTCTGGTTGATTTTATAATTAATTGTTATGTGCAAATGCACAGTGGGGCAGAATCGAATTTTTTTGGAAATAAATCTGTAACTTCTGATCAGCTAGTTGGATTTTCATACAATTTGGTATAGGCGTAGCAGAGGAGTGTACAATGTTAAGTTTGGAAGGAAGGCACAACAAACCCCTCAGCGGAGGAGCTAAGGGGCTCAAAGTTAGGTACCTCTGACATAAAATTTCTCTAATCGCTTGCCAAATTTTTGTTTCTCGTCCAATTTCAAATATTTTTTATATATTGTTATAGGCCCTGATAAGACCTATAAAAAACATGCTTACATGTCCTATTTATGAATTTTTAAGCACCATAATTTTGCATGTTCTTGGTCCAGTTTTTTTCATATATATAATAGTATTTCCGACCGATTTTATTAATTTTTTCTTAACTAGTTAAAGAACAAAATTATCTATTGAATAAAAAAAATTTGGAGTCGATATCTTTACCGAATCCAAAAATAAACGATTTTGAATTTGAAAATTGCAAAAAAGACGACTTTTTGTGTTTTTTTTTTAGCCGAAAAAGTATCTACACTCTTTTTTATCTAAAATAAAATTTTCTTTAGCAACATATAATAATTTTGCACAGAGATGACTTTAAGATAAAAAACAAGCCCAGTAACTCAATAGGTCATGGTACACACCTTCCCGAATTCGACCATTTTATATGAAAGTTTGGATTTTGAATAATTATTTAGAAAATTATGAATATTTCTGTATACTTTTAATAATATCTATACACAAAATATTTTTATAGAAATAATTAACAAATATTTTTTAATTTTTAATAGGGTTGCCACATTTCCCAAATTTAAGTAAATCTTTATCCTTTTCTAAGCATTCATATATTTCTATTAATGGATTTAAACAAAACAAAAAAATTTCTATTTTAACTTAATCAATATTATTATTTTTGGTATTTATCATCTTCCTTAATAAATATTCTATAATAAAGGTCCTTCAAGTCTTCAGTATTTTGAGTTGATAAAGGCTCATAATAAATCCAACGTTTTCTCATTGATGATAGTACATGGTCTGATGATAACAATAGGCTATTAAAAATATCCTTGTTTTGTGACGTTCTGGAGCATTTCCTGGAGCTGAATAATTAAACGTGCTTAAAATCTCTGTTTCTTGCTTCTTCAGCCTCTTCTGTAAGCTCTCCAAGTGGAAGAATATTTCGTTCAATTACAATTTCGCCATGGCACAATACTTTATGTACTGTTGCTGTCATTTCTTTCCATGGTTATAGAGAAATAAGTAGTTTAGATATTTCTGTTGCATATTTTCAAAATCGAGCAGAGTTAGTTTTGTGCTTACTATTAATTGTCATTAATAGTATGTTAGTTCTTTCAAGTAACTCTATATTAATACCAGTTATTTTTGATGTAGCTTCGAAATTTCCGAAAAACATCCTTGCTGTGTTTCCATCATTTGTACTACACAAGTCTGCAGAGGTTTGTCGCTGTTTAATCCCGTATCTTCTCTGAATTCATCCTGGATTCTACTTTTCTCAGATATTCTAATAATAATAATAATAATAATAATAATACTCCTTGCTTTACCAATATATGAAAATTGTGATTTCGTCTCATCACATAGTGAGCATTTCTAAAAAGAAGATGTTTCCGTAATGGCATTACTAATCTTTCCATCAATCATTGTTAGACTAAGTTGAAAGGATATGCCAAATCTGTATTGGTTTATGGTTATTGAAAGAGGTTGTAAATCATTTATTTCATCTTTAATATATTCCACTAAATCCTTTATTGTTGTCTTCGACTCCCTTGTGTATTCGAACCAAAAGGTCTGCAAAAATGTTTTGATCCTGGAGGGGTGTTAAGCCGTATATCTTCAAATGAGTTTTTACACTTTGATGAAGATTGCTTTAAGGAATAAGATCGCATTCTTAATGGCACCAAAGATGCTATAAATACGCTTTTATAATCTGGCATTTTCTTACTTCCACTAGCATGCTTGTATTCAGGAAGGGCTGATAGTCCGTCACATCCCCACTTACAGATTAATGCAACGTCGCTGTTATTTACTTTTTCCAACTGAACTACAAAAAAATTTGCAACTATCCTGGTAGCTGTATTCTCAAGCAAAGAAGATAGCTCCACACATGCTTCCTTTTCGGTAACCGAAATAGATGGTAAAATAGTTTGCTTTTTCTTTCTTAAATATCCTTGTATGATGGTAGAATTGAGTGTCCCTTTTCAAGCAGAGCTTTTCTTAACATTTGATATTTGTTTCGGCTGAGCTCCAGTTCTTCCTCTGCTTCTTCCTCTGTAAAATTGGATTGTGATGTTGGAGTAGGTACACTTTCGGCAATCCGTTTAAGACGTTTTGGTGATGCAGTTGGCAGTATTTCAGCAATATTAATTGCATTCTTAGGTTGCTTCTCCTTTTTAACATTTCTTTGAATGTAACAGAAACTTCTTCATTCGAAATTATAGAAAGCTTATGGGCCAGTATTTTCTTCTTAGATCTTGTACTTAAATCATCATATGTCTTGCAGGGTGCTCTAGTTGATATTTTGCACGCCGATATTTCTATATCAGTATGCATCCAATCGGAATGTTTAATTTTTAATTTAATTTTTAATTTTTAACCATCAGTAATAGATAACTGCTGCAGCTAGCTATCACCGGAAAGGATACCTGTACGTTGCCACTAGATCATAAATATATAAATTTTTAACCATCACCAATAGATAAATAAATACATTTGTTAAATTTAGGTAAACACCATAAATGTAAACTAATAAAATACTTATTGTTAAAATAGACATTTTTTTATTTGTTTTGTTATTTTAAATTCATTAATAGAAATATATGAATGCTTAGCAAAGGATAAAGATTTATTTAAATTTGGGAAATGTGGGAACCCCATTAAAAATTAAAAATTTTTATTAATTATTTATTTTGTGTACAGATATTATTAAAAGTATACAGAAATATTCATAATTTTCTAAGTAATTATTCACGCAAAGCTAAAGGCAAAAGTTGCAAGTTTAGTCATATATACAATAAATATATATAAATATAAAAGTTTAAAGGCGCTTATTTCTGAGGCATGATATTGACTTGAATCTTTTTGCAAAAGATCGGAAATTATATATGCTAAAGGATAAGCTTAATTTGGAATACATATTTTTAAAATTTCTTTCGCTATTTAGAAATAAACCAAATAAAAGGCCCAATTTGGGGTTTTTGGAGAAAATACAAATTTTTTATTGTAATAACATATTTGTATATAAAGATATCTTAATGAAATTTGCAGGAAATGTGGATCTTATTATTATAAATAAAATCGCGTTAACCAAATTTCAATCAGGGTAAGGTTTTCCTGAATTCTCAAAAAAAAACTATTGAAAATTCCCAAAAACGGGATTTTTCGCATTTTTCCTATAGAATCCACATTTTTCCGAAGTCCCGTAGATTTTGATTAAAAATTTTAACAACATATTAAAGATTCTTAAAATATATTCAGCTTGTCGATTCGTGCTTTGGGATTTGAGAAAATATGGTCTAAAATCAAAACTTTCATATAAAATGGATCGAATTCGAGGGAGTGTGTACCATGACCTATTGAGTTAATGGGCTTTTATCTTAAAGTCATCTCTGTGAAGTTGCCTTTCAGAAAAGTGCAAAATTATTATATATTGCTAAAAAAAATTTTATTTTAGATAAAAAAGATTGTAGATACTTTTTCGGCTAAAAAAACACAAAAAGTCGTTTGTTGTGCCCCCCCTTCCAAACTTAACATTGTACACTCCTCTGTTATTCCTGTACCAAATTGTATGAAAATCCAACCAGCCGATCAGAAGTTACAGATTTATTTCCAAAAAATTTCGATTCTGCCCCACTGTGCAATGTACTTCAATATCAAGTATTACAGCTCTGTCGTGTACGGTAGTGTATTATTTTTCAAAATAATTAGTTGGTCACGGTTTCTACAACCTCCTTTACGCATTCCTCAAATTACACGGAAATGATCAATTTGAATGATATAAATAACGTATTTGAAGATGATCCACCAATTAATGATCTAAACATACAAGGAATGGAATGACATGTTCAATTGCTAGCTAGCGTTTCCAAACGAGTTATACCAGAAAATGTAGACGCTGTTATGGCGACGACATCAGGGAGTCATGCGAACTTGCCCAGACTTGAGAGCAAAAAAGAATATTTTTTTTTATTTTCTTTTGTATTATTAAGTTATATTAAAAAATAAACTCCAAAACAAAACATAGCTATTTCGCTGATTGTTTCATTTAAAGTGCCAAAAATGGTGTTTTTTTTAATTTTTGTATGGGGATCCCCCAGGGGGTTCCAGGGTATGTGCCACTAGCATTGGTGGGTCGGCCCTCCAAAGTTAGTGGGAGTCAGTCATACATTTAGACTCGATTGGGGCACTTTAAGAGGGTCAAAGTGGGATTTTTCAAAATTTGACATTTGTGTCAAAATAAAAAACATCAGAAATCATGAATTGAATTTTCGCGATAACAGAACCCAAAATTTTGTTGAAAAATTTTATGTGATTTTAAAAATTGGAATTGTTTTTATTGATATATTTACATTTTAAACATTTTTAAAGAAATTGGAGATTTTGACGTTCTTTTTTGGCAAACTATTTTTTAAAATAACAACTGAATTACGTAGCTCATATAGTGCTATTCTCGGCTTATCATTTTCCAAAGCCCATTGAATGCATATGTTTAACGATGTTATATAATCTTCCACTTTAATTTTGTTTTCTGCATGACCACTATGATATAAATCCTCCGATTCCATATCTGATAATTACATTTGCTCCACATTACTTTTCACATGAAATTTTGAAATTCTTCTTGAATCCAGTTGTTTATGTCAGCATTCGTGAAAAGATGTTCCTTACCAATTTGAGCTACAAGTGTACCAATAGTTAAAAGATCTTCATTTTCTTCCTGAATTATATTTTGTAAAATATTTAAGGGCATGTTATCCTCTTTACTCCATTCACTACCGAATTCGAGCAAGGCGTTCCAGGATTTTCGGATATTGGACACTGATATTTTATCCCAGGACGTAGCTAGAATCTGAACTGCATTTTTGAGATCGAAATTTTTTAGTTTGAGCTCCAAATTTGTTCCCTTCTCGCAAGAAGATGAGCAGTTGTTTTTTATAATTCAATTGATAAGTTGATGACGTTTTGATCTAACGGTTGAATAAGTGCTGTGCAATTGGGTGGTAGATTCATTGCTGTAATTAACCTGTCATCACTTTTTAGTTCCTCAACTGAGTGACATGCTGCGTTATTTAAAACCAAAACTGTTTTATGCGGCAGACCTTTTGAAACCAAAATTCTAAGACCTAAAAAATTTTTATTTATGAATAACTTACCAGTCCTTGAATATAAATGATGTCACCATTACTGGAGTTGTGTATTACATGATTATTGAAAAAGTATTTAAAAGCGCGTGGGTTTTTCGATTTTCCAATAACTTCAGTTTGTCTGTGCCATTCTCATTTGAACAGGGCGAAAAAATTATTCCATTATTTTTATTCTGAGAGCCGATTTCCCATTACATGTGACAAGAGTGTGATTTGGAGGCATCCTATAATATAAACCGGATTCGTCGGCATTGTAGGTTTGGTGAAGAGTGAACCCGTGCTCATCAACGTAATCCTTAAACTCTTTCACAAAGGTATCACTAAGATGAGGTTTCGAAGTCAATTTCTCGCTCGTAATAAAAAATCTGATTCCATATCGACGCTTAATTTCTTCAACCATCCTTCACTGGCATTGAAACCTGAATTAGTTTAATAAATTTTAGAATACAAATGACTGGCTTTTGATAGTAAAATCGCCGCTGATATTGAAACATTTTGTCCCTTTGTTTTACAAACCAAACCACTTATAAAGCATTTTTTCCATTTTGGGTACTCAGCTTGAAGGTGCCAGGGCTGCTGCGGTAAACTTATGTAACTTGTAATTCACTCAAATTGAATTTATGGAATCTCCACTTTTAAGTTTTTTTTAAAATCTCAAATTTTTGAGGAATCATTGGCTTTAAAAAACATTACATTATATATATATATATATATATATATATATATTATTATTATTATTATTATTATTATTTAACTTCCAATTTTAACGTTAATAATTAAATAACGTAAGATAACATTTTCTCACCATTGCTAACGCGAGATATTTAAATTTGCTGCAATAAACATTACGTAAGCCGAAACGTTAAATCTACAAGCTCAACTGAAGAAACGACACATGAACATATTTAAAAATAAATCATTTTTTTGCAATTGCCAATCAGCACATCGTTGCCCTCTACTTAAATCTAATTACTTAGTTTATTTTAAGTTAACATTTAAAATTAACCTAAAACAAGAAAAAACAAAGGAATCAAAATAAAGGAAACTGAATTATTTGTGCTGAAAAAAAATACTTACTTCATTATTTGGCTCTAAAACAAATAGGTGAGAAGTTGTACTATAAGAACCAGCTACCCCAAAAATTAATTGAATCCCCCATATTTTCTCTTTATTTCCCAAACCCCACAATTATAATTTCTCTAAACCAAACGGATTTTAATTATTTATTATAGATTGGCACCCCCCTCGCATATTTAGCCACATCATCTTGATCCACCTGTAATTACATACAGTAGTTCACCCTACTGTATTCATATATATATATATATATATATATATATATATATTAAAATTGGAAAATTTTTAAAAATTTTATGTAAATGAAATGTACTAGTAGTACTTCATACTAGACTCATTACCTGGCAATGATATATATATTAGGATATTCAATTATTCGGGTTTTCATACTAATCGGTTTACTTGACAAATAATTATTCGAGGTTAAAAGTTGATCGGTTAATAACTGATAAATTATTAATACATATAAAACATTCAAATTACCATAATAGTATTTAATCAATTGAAATAGTTTTTCAGAAACATTCTGAAAATTCAAATTCTTTCAAAAAGGGTTCATCTTTTCAGTTCTTTCGCCCATTTGTATGAAAAAATATAATTTTTTGACCTAATGCTAATTACATATTCTCCTAATTTAGCTTTATTTCATAAATCAGTCTTTTTGATGTCATAAAAGTCAAAATTAATATTGGTATTTCGCAAATTTTCTATTGTCACAAGTTCAAATATTTTTGAAGTTATAATCATGTCGCATTTTACTAAAAAAATTTTTTAATAAAAAATTTATGCATAACATTACTTTTCATTTGTTTAAAATAGTTCTTTTTATATCCTTTTCCTCAGGTGTAAACGGAATACATAAGTTTATTATTCCGTTTGTAATTTCTACAATATTCATCTAAGATCCCAAAAAGTATATATGTATTCTAGTTTCTTATTGATAGGGAAGTCGATACAACGTCCGTTTGTCTGTTGAAGTCATTTTTTAGAAAGCCCCAGTTATCGGATATATATGTTTTATATATTAAATTATAGGGAATATTTCTTAGAATGACACTAGTAAAAAACCAACAAAAATCGATTCATTAATGACCGATTTATAGCCAAAAAACCGAAAAGGCCTCGAAAAACGTATTTGTTTTCGACTTTTGTAAATCCTTATATAAGCTAGCGACTACATTTTTGCACAAAAAATTCGAAATCTTTTTTTGGAATATTTTTGTGGAAGAAATGAAAAAAAAAAACGGTTCATTAGTATCTGAGATATCGGTCAAAACCCATTTTTGAATTTTGTGAAGCTTCTATATAAGCTTTAGAATTCTTTTTTGCAGAAATCTGTTGTAAATATTTTTCTAAAATTTTGGTTTTTTTAATTAACCGTATTGGTACATAAACAACCGAGTTATAGGCAAAAATCTGAAAAAAATATTAAAAATATATACATATATATATATATATATATATATATATATATAAATATTATATAAAAGCATTGTATACACATACACACAATAATTTTTTATGTATGTTTGCACATTTTTTAGTTGAAAATAGAAATATTGCAATGATCCAATGTTGTTGTTATTTGTATAATACAAACATGTATATAAATTTAGTAGTCATCAGAAGCAGTGTTGCTACACCAAAAAATTTTTTCTAACCAAAATTTTGAAAAAAATAACCAAACTGGAAAAAAATAACCAAATTTTAAAAATCCAGTTATTATATAAAAATTAATATAATTTTAATTTATGTATTCAGGTTTTAAATACTTTGGATATTAATCATAAACTTTAGTTAGTATTTAGAATTAAAATTTAACTGTTTAGAAAAAAGTTTATCAAAATGTGATGTTGAAAGCAATCCAGATTGTAATAAATTTAAAATTGCAAAACAACTGGGTCAAGCAGCAACAGAAAATTTTACGGTTATATGTTTACAGAAAAGAATGCAAATAAGAGTTATTTTTTACAGGGACTTAGCTAATCTTATTTGATAATACCAATTACATTTTTTTGGAAGTGTTAAAATCTAAAGATTTAGAGTAAAAGATATATATGAGAAGATTATTTAATTTAACCTTAATTTAATTTAACTGAAGAAACCTCAATTTTGTTAATTTGGTCTATATATAAAATGGCCTTAAAGTTGACACGGGAATCAATACCCAGGGTACCCGGGTACAGCCACATAATTTTTATGTGTTTTGCACTACAATTAATTTTTCTTTGATGTAATTATTATTTTTATTGCCTTTTGTTTGATTGAATGTTAGAATTAAAAATTGTTTTTGTTTAAGTTAGTGAATAAGCCTGTCCATGTCAGGCAAAAGTGTCATTGTATAAAATTTATGTCCGTTTGGATTTAAAGGAAAATTAGTTTCATAAGAAATCTAATTTTAAACTTTCTAGGTTATTTAGGAGCTTCAGAAAGAGGAATGTGGTGTTATTTGTAGGATCGCCATGTAGCGTTATCGGTAGGATGACCATGTGGTGTGTCTATGAGGGTAGGATCACTATGTAGTGTTATAGGTAGAGTTTCTTTTGTTTTCATATTGCCCTTGGTTATTTTTAATAGCTGTCAGGGTTTCATCTAATTATAAGGCGTTCAAAAGAACTGCCGAATTAGATGAGCCTTCTCAATTAAAAAACTTAGGCGGGTTATTGCCGGTTTAGCTTATTAATTTCAAGTCTGATTTATTTTGTTTATTGTAGGTGCTTATATACTAATTTACAAAATTAATCCTAGCTTTTCTAACTTATTCTATTTTATTAAAATATTACGTCCATCTCGTTCGGTATCATGGAGTTGGCAATGATATCGAGTAACTTTCGTTCCTTGAGCAATAACAACATTTTCTATTTGAAGTGCACTCAATTATAAGTGTGTCATTCAATTATGTTTATGATTAGTCTGCATTAAGTATAGAACAATGTATGTAGTAATTTGATATCTATTTAAATGTTATTTGCTTTATGCATTGTTCATACATGCAGACTTGTGTGGTACACTATGTGTTTCTATGTGGGGTACATTACAGGAATAAAAGATAATATATGACAAATTTCAAATATTTCTCACTATCACTATTTTGCGGCAGTCTTCATAATGAATTTTTCATACTTCAAGGCATTTTTTTAGTTTTTTTTTTCGCTATTCGTGCCAGGTCACATAAACTTTCGATATATAAGTTTGCAGAGGAACTTATACGGAGCCTTTGCTCAATTGTGGATCAGGTCAGTGGCATTACTGGCAATATTCTTTAGGATTGTAAAAGCGTTATAGTTCGGCTTGACCGATTTTTGGAGGGTTTTCTATATGAAACCTGTGTTTTATTGTGGATCAAGTCTTGTTGTAAAGTTTAGAATTACAATTTTCACTTTATAGAATCTTACATGCACAAAAAATATAGTGTCTACCACTAATTTATGCACTTTATAATGATTTTCAGAAGTGGGCCTTATATAGGTAGCTATGGATTCTTGAGAAGCGAACCTCATAAAAATTTGCTACCGTGTTTTTATAACATATATAAAACTTTTTTATGTACTGAATTATGTAATACGAGTATTTAAAAAATTTTTGAGCGTCGAAACCCTATTCTATTAAAATTTGTATGGTGGCTAGTTTATAATAAGTACTATTGTCAACTAATTTGAACAGCGTTCATTGCTGCATCATATTAGCCACATTTCATCCAATTATCTTAAAAATTGCTACTTGCAGCTTCATTCAAAGTTTAACATAGACGGATAGATGGACGGACATCGTAAACATAGTCAAACAAGTTTTTTCTACGTGTATTTACCAGTTTCCTTTTAAGTTTATAATTAATTAAATAATACTAATAAATAATTAATATAAAATTATAATTTTTTGACTAACGTTAAATTTTTTGGGTATGCACCGTAGCGTTAAAAATTTTGTACAAAATTGTGGTCCAATTGAAAATACATGGAGACTGATAGAACATTTTTATTGCAGTTATTTGTAAAATAATGTTGTACCTTTTAAATATTAAGTAATTATATTGTTGTGCACAGTTTTAATACTTAAACAAAGTATATTTTTCTTATGCCTTACAGCACCATATTTAGAACCCCTTAATGTATACCAGTTGACTCAGAATCTCCTTAACTGATCGAAATAGGTTCACCTAGTTCCCAAATAAATGTTCTCTTGGAATAATATTTTGAAGCTCAAATATCTTAAATACATATAAGCGTATTTCTACAAATTTCTGCTCAAAGCACTTTAATACCACATAAATATTAGTATGTTAATATCATTTGGCTAAAATAAGATTAACTATAGTACTCATATAAGGCTCTCTCTCAAGTATGTATTACTGTAAGGCACATACACAATAGTGTAGGATGTCATATAATCGGTCTTTATCAAATATACATTTTTTTTTAGTATTAATGTATTTTGTAATTACAAGTATTTAGATTGTTTGTTACATCGTTACAACTGTCTCACAAAAATCTCCCAATCCATTTCCCTTTTTGGTTAAATATTAGAAAATCTTTATATTTTCTATTGATTTAAATTGTTTTCTTTATCGACAGTTAGAATTGGAATGAGAAGTTTTAGGAACCTTTACTTTTTGAATGTATGATGAATTTTTATTGTTTTTTTAATTTTTATATAGAGACCTCATTATTGCGCAGATCTGTCACAAATATTTTTCTCGAATTTTGAACTTTTATATCGATTTAGTCGGTTCATAAATTTTCAAAATAATTTGTAATTAATGTTTCTTCATTTAGTTTTGATTCAATGTTGTCAATTGGTTTTGTTGCTGTTTCATTAACTTTAAAATATATAAATTTTTCATATAATGTCTCAACACGGGTGAAGAGTATATAAGATTCGGCACAGCCGAATATAGCACTGTAACTTTTTTGTAAAAAGTATTTTCAAAAATAACAGAACAATTCATTTGAATCTCTTTTTAGTAATATTTTTGGATGCTGTTTCTATTTCTTCTTTAGCAAAAGAAAACGTTCACTTATTAAAACTTTGGAAGTAATGAAAAAGTACTTCCCTAAAAATTACTTTTATTTATTTTTGTTGGGATATAACAGACAATTAAAAAAAAAGACAAAAATAAAAACATTTCTAAATTTATAACTCGAGAAATCTAAATTTCGGTTAATCGGTTATACGACACAAATTTTTTTGTTATTCGGAAATAGACAATTTTAAATTATTCGAACAGTTAAGCGACCAAAATTATTCGGATAACCGAATGACGGTTAATCGATTGGATACCCCAATATGTCTTGTAGAAACTTATCAAAAATTATACTGTAGCAAAGTATTCAGCTATACAACAAATTGGGAAATTATAAGTTTGGGAAAATTCCATTCAATTATTTTCTAAAATTTGAGCTGCAAGTCAAACAAATTCAAAAATATATTAAAAATTTAAAAATGGTCTAAAATCGAAATTTGCAAAAATTCGCAAAATGTTAAAATAGAATGCACAACTGGATAGTTTGGACATTCATATTGTATAAAAATTATGCACGGAACTGGAAATATATGTTACTTTTTGGTTTTAAAAGATTTTGAATCATTTAAAACAAGTAAAAAGGATATAGCAGATCAAGCCCGACCATATGATACCCTATACCATTGTTTATATACATCAAACTTCCGAAAGGGTCTTAAATGGGACCTGAGGCCAATTGTGTACCGATACTTGTATTAGATGTAATTCATATTTCTATAAAACATACATATGTATCATGATTGGGGGCAGATTTATATGTATTTATTTTTTGAAAATATGCGCCTAAAAATACACTTAACATTCGAAATATAGACTAAAAATTGAAAAACATGCATTTATTTTTTTAATATTTGTTAAATGAAAAGAAAAATATTTCTATGAGAAAAAGACTTAATCCATGATAATCTAAGCAAAGCAATACATATTGTATTTTTAAAAGTTAAAGCTAAGTTTTAAAATATCAATTACACAGGTTGACAAAATGAAAAAAAAAATCAATTCAATTCGGATACACGGTATTAACAAGTGCTAAATCTCTAAACCACTTTTTTTTTGAATTGATACATGTGATACATTTTTGTAAAATTAAGAAGGTTGCACCATATATTGAAGAATATTTCGAAAACGACTCGTCTAATTTGGTTCAATAAAGTATCAAAAAATTCCAACTGAAATTGCCTTCAAGTTATTCTCCATTAGTTTTTTAATACGCTCAACAGTTACGGAGGTATTAAGCCTATTAAAGAAAAAACCCTACAAAATTTCCATTTACTTATTTTTTCAAAAAATCATAACAATTCGTTAGTCTTACTTTTTTAATCATAAATATATATAAATTCGTTGCAAATAAAACAAAACATATGTCATTAAAATTAAAATGAAAAACTGCGCAGTCCTATCATAAAAAAAATATGTTCTCATGTGTTGTGGCTTCATTCATGTGTGAAAAAATTCTTTACGGTGTTTTCATTTAATTAATATTATCATTTTGCTGATTGGAGCAAAATCCAAAAAAAGAAAAATAATTTATTAATATTATCAACTTCGTAATTGAAATTCAATTTTATTTTATTTTTTCTGTGTAATGTATACCTTAAGAAAAAACAACCACAACCACACAAAATTGTTGACAACAGAGGTTTTAAACAAACAATGTGTAAAAAAATGACTTCTCTAAAGTTGTACTCGTATAACATTTGCATTTATTGAATGGTCATTTTTGGATAGATTTCTTTAAAATTGCGTCTTACGTGTACAGACATCGTTATTTCGGCTCCCCTTCCTATAACGATGCAGGAGATAAATACATTTTGGGGTCTCAGACGAAAATAATAAAAATTTCTATAGAATTAAATTTGTCATTCCTTTTACGCCTGTAGGGAAGGATATAATGATAAAAATATTTTACATTTGCAATTTTAAAACTTCGAACGGCATACTTATTGTAAATATAAGCAGTGGAGTCGAGTCTTCCTGTTAAAATTATCTTCTCAAAAGCGACCGATAAATTAAACCATTGGGAATGCACCAAAGTGTTTTAAGAAAAGTACAATTTTTCCAAAAGATTTCTTCTTTTCAAAAAAAGTTTCTATCATTTTCCCAAAAAATAGCATTTTCCAGAAAAGTTTAATTTTCATGCCAATTTTAAATATTCTCAGAGCAGCATCAAATTCTCATGATTCATCTGCACAAATTAAAGCTAAAATTGGTGTTTCGGCAAGCGTAAGAACAGTGCAGCGTGTAGTTTCGAAGGCTGAACATCTGAACCGATTAAAACTTAAAAAAAACCACCACTTAAGGGTGCTCGGAAAAATATGCGCTTGGGTTTTTTCGAACGTGGAATAACGAGTGGCACTGTGAAAAAAAAAAATTAATTTAAAAGGCCCTGATGGCTTCAATTATTATTTTCACGATATCCGAAAAGAGTAGCATCAATTGGAGCGTTTGCACAGCAGAGTGGGAGGGGTTATGATGTGGGGAGCCTTATCCTATTATGGTACGTGCGAGCTGAAATTTTTGCCCAGCACCATGAATGCTAATTGCTATATTGGTGTGCTATAAGCGTTTCCTCACTTTGAGAACATTTTTGGAAGCTTACAGTGGACATTCCAGCATGACAATGCACCAATTCATACTGCCCGGGTGGTAAAGTCATGGCTACGCGATCAAAATGTTAATGTGCTCGATTGGCCCCCTTACTCGCCGGACCATAACACCATTGAACATGTTTGGGGATGGCTAGCTCGTAAAGTGTAAGCTTCTGGAAAGCAGTATACTACCAAAGAGGAACTTATTGAAGGCATAAAAGTGGATTTTGCTTGATTGTATGATTCTATTCCCAATCGAATTTACGAAAAACTTTAAAAATGGAGGCTCTACGCATTTTTGAAAAGGCTTCAAAATGTACAAATTTTCATAAAATGTAAATAAAATTAAAAATTTTTATTGCAAACTTTACATAAACTGTTTTTTATAGTAGGAAAATTTTTAAGGCATTTTTTTACTTGGTTTACAAAATTTTTTATAAAAACAAAACCTGTGTATATATTGAGCCAATTTTTGAAAAAATTATGCTATTCATGTGGCAGGGAGTGAATAAAAACATTGAAGTCAAAATATTTCTTAAATTCATAAATGTTTTCGTACTCGGAAGAGACTAACTATTAGCTAAAAAAAAAACTTGTGAAACTTTTATATTTAGATGCGAATATCTTACACACATAAAAAAACTTTTTATATATAGTTCTAATTCTCTGCTTTTATGTGTTATTATTAATTTTTTAATAACGTACCGATGAGTAATTTTTTGTTCCTCCAAAAATCGCATGCCATTTGCTATTTGTAGAGCGAAATCGTAGAGTTCTTTATTATCCAAACGATATTCAAAGGGTTTTACATCATCATCGTCCTCATCGTTCATTACCGTATAGGTAGCTGCAAAATATGAATATATCGATAAATAAATTGATATCGTTTTATAAATCACTTCGTTAATATAATTCAAACTAGTAAAAATCATTTTTAAATTACACATCCATATGTACAAATTCCCGATTTACAAACCAACTTATACTATTTATAATTTTAGGAATAATTGTGATTATTTGAAATTTTCAACAAAAAAATTAAGAAAAGGACGGATATGTTATTGTGAGCGGAACTGAAATTTACTTTTTGTGTCTTGGATAAAACACAACACCTCTGTTTTAATCGTAGTTCGTAACGATTCGTCCATATAATTTTCAAGGGAAATTTAGTAAACTGATTATTGACTCAGTAAAATAAAGTTTTTATTCTCAAAAAACTTTAGAACAAAAAACCGAAAACACGAACTAAAATTTTGTAAAATTATTGTACAATACCGCAACAGCTGATTGCAAACAGTGAAATCTTTCGCAGTAAGCTTTCCTTTACTAATGACACGAAGCTGTACTGGAAATGTAACATATTTAGTGCAATTTGTAGGTAGGGGTGAGCAGACTATTACACCCTTTTTGAAATTTTCAATATACCTCCAAAATCGGTAGTTATTTCCAAAAACCCCATTTTTCGGACTTCACGATTTTAAATTTGATTTTTTTATTTTTGAGCACCGTGTAATTAAGTCGGTTTATTGCACAACATCCTTAATTTCCATATTTCTTTTATTTTTTAATATATCCGCATTAGGATGTTCAAAATTACTTTTTGCAAGCCACATTTAAACGTACCTAAAATTATGAAAGGGGATGTCATTTAGAACAACTTGGCCAAATTTCAAATTCCTACGATGATTAGAACGGGTTGCTACAGGCCATTTACATCGATGATCCTAGAACCAAATTATTTTTTTTTCACCAATATTAATTATTTATATATCAAACGATAGCTGAAGAAAAATAAATATACCCATGTTTTTCAAATTTTCAATTTTTCAAAAATAGCTAATAGAAAGGATAAAATGGTAATTTTAATAAAAATAACTTAATAAAAAACTTAATAAAAAGTAAAACTACTAAAAGTTTTTAAATAAAATGTTCTTTTTTCGTTCATATTAACTTTTTTGGGAAAATTACGAAATATGTTTATAATAATTTTTTTTATTCACTATCGTTTGATGTATATATCATTAATTTTGGTGAGAACATTTTGTTTTAAGATTTGTTCTGGAATCATCAACATAAATGGCCGTGTAGCATTCTGATCCAATCATCGCAGGAAGTAGAAATTTGGCAAATATGTTATAAATTATGTCCCCTTTCATAATTTTAGGTACGTTTTTTCATAAAATATTGCACAACCCTAATGCACAGTGTGAGATTTTAACAATTTAGCTTATCAAAACCCCTGAAATTTTTTCGAGTTCTGAAAAAATTAGTTATGCTGATTAAAAATATTCCAGAAAATAGAAAAATAAAAAAGTATTAAAAAAATTTAACCGTAACGGCACCTTGAACAGCACTGTAGTTGAGGACAAATATAATACGAAGTATTTTTTGGTGAGAAGTTTAATTTTGAATGTTTGTAACTTTTTTATTTTAAGCCACATCTTTAAGAATATTTTTTTTTATTTTAAAGATTGATGTGATTGATAATAACTTGAAAAAGTTTATCAAGAAAACATCTTGTTGATTTTTCGGTTTTAAACTTTTTTGTATTTTTTTGCTTTTTTTTATTTTTGACGTTTGGTTGCTTGCATCAAAGAACAAAAAAAGTTCGAGTGTTATTTCGAGTTCGAGTTTATTTCTGAAAATATTGGTACAACTTCAAACAAAACTATTGATTTTGAATCAATAATATATATATATATATATATATATATATATATATATATATATATATATATAATCGTCTCTCATTCTGAAATCATATTAACATAAATTTCACAATTCTCTCTCTTAACTTTCTAATGTAACATTAAGAACAAATTATCCGTGACAAAACCTGACAAAATGAAATATATATTTTCTATTTTCATTACTCAAAACAAAAGATCCATAAAAAACTTCTTCATACCCAACAATATTAAAACATAAACAAAATTACAAAAGTTTGCTAAAAAATATTTTAAATAAATTCATTGGTTTTGAATTTCATAGAAAATACAAAAAGTATTCCAGTCAACCAGCATTCAGTTTAACATACATATTATATACAAAAAAAAGGATGTATCTTATTACAACATATTAAAGAAAAAATTCTCTTCAATATGTATATGGGAACGCAACAATTTTTATAAAAATCACTAAAACAAATAAATTTACATTTTTACATATTACAATTATTTTATAATTACAAATTATAACAAAATTAAAAATACGTTCCTTATTTTTTTTTTGCTCCAAAGGAAGAGTAATTTGGGTAATTTCTCATTAGTATTTCAAATTGAGAAAATCTTAATTTAGGTTCCATATTTAAATATTGAGTTATATACTAAATTTAAAAGTATTAAATTGTTATTAGAATATTAAAAGCTAATCATGGCCATACTCAAAAAAATTTATTAATGTCAAAACCTTTCACACGCTTACTTTTTCCATATACAATTCTCAAGTTCATTTTTACACTTTACAAAAACAAAAAATAAAAATATATTGGTTTTTAATTTCATAAAATGCAAAAATAAAATATATAAAAGAAAATATTAAAAAAATCATTGGTTTTCAATTTCGTAGAAGCCAATTCCTCGTCAAATTCTGTTTCAAAATTCCTCTTCATTGAAGACAAAAACAACGTTTAGGGAAGTACGCGCACAAAAAAGTTAGCCAGAACATACACAAATATACTACTTAGACCTAGTAAACATTTCGAAAATTGTTCAGTTGTATCAAAAAAAAAAAAAAAAAAAAAAAAAAAAAAACTAGAAATATGAAAACTGCTAATTTATATCAGGTACTGATGGCAGTCGAAATGCAAATGTGTTCATCTGCTGCAATAGTTGGTGAACTCATAACTGCTTCTCCAAAAATAGGTAAACTAAAAAAACTAGAATGAGCTGAAATAAGTCCTTGAACCTCTGCGCGGATCAAGCGTCAGCTATGATAATAGATATGGGTTTATCTACACATGGCTATCAATTGTTAAGAGAACACATATTCCACATTAATTCAAAATTGTATCCTTTCTATAAATCTAAAGAAATGTCCAAAAAATTAAGTTATGCAGTAAAATAACTATAACAGAGTCAAAAATTTTCTCAAGAGAATGTTTCTGATGAATGTTTGTTTATTATATCAATGGTCCCAATTGAAATGTCTATTAAAAATATGAATAATAACCAAAAAATTATAACTTGGAAAAATTCAGTACCCTCGTCAACAAGGTATTAATGCCCAATTAAATTTGCTGAAGAGAGCATTTCAAGTCAAAAATATCGAACATCAAATTATGTTTTTTATGGCAACATATGTAATAATCGAAGACAGAAAACTTTTTGTTTCTGCTTGCCTTTTGATGATAGATGGTAAGGTATTCTTCTTCCTTCATTGACACAATATGTCAAAGCTATCAGAATGGACATATATTTTCATATAGGAAGCTGGACCGCTGAAATATTTTTACTTAGGGGTTTGTTAAACCGAGTCCCAGATGACCTATATCTTCATATAGGAAGCTGTAACACTCAGATAAAACCACGCGGTCAATATAAACGACGCACAACTTTTACATTTATGCGTTATAAAACTTTATTTCATGGGAAAGATATCGAAAAATGTTTTGTACCTATTGGCCATTCGTTAATTTGCAGCTTACGAAAACCACCAAAAATTAAGAGGTCAAATCAGAATATATCTTTTGAAGATACTAATGAAAAATTTTTATTAATTAAAATTTGTATAGAAATCACATTAGTTTTTGTTCATGGGTTTAACTCTATATATATATATATATATATATATATATATATATATATATATATATATATATATATATATATATATATATATATACGCACATCAATCTTGTTAATCAAGTTACCAAAAATAATAAGGTGTTATAAATTAATTTTTTAAATTATTTATTGACTTCACTTAAAAAATTAATAACAAAAAACTTAAAATGCACGATAAATTTTTTCATTGTAATTTTAGTAGTTAAATGCCATTTTTTATGTTATTTTCCTATATACACCTTTAACTAATGAACCAATTTAGCATTATTAATAATGTGTTCATGAAATTTTGTCTTAGATAAATTCAAAAATTTGGTCTGGCATTGATTCGACTAATTTTTGAAGAAAACTTTTGGATTTTCCTTATGATGCTGTTTTAACACTGGCTTACATTTTGGTTTCTTCTATTTTATATTACCATTGGCCAAATGTGTGAAACATGTTTGAAAGTGACGGGAAAGTTAAGTTTTTTTTTTTTTTATTTGTGTAGCATTTAATTTATTGCGGGTGGCTTCTTCTTTTATTTTATTAATTTGCCTTTCTGTTAATTTTTGATTACCTTTTATTGGTATTTTTGCGACTTCTTAAGAAAGCCTCCAATAAATACTTCCGAAGGTTAATTTTTGGGAGCTAAGGGGGCTTAAAGTTAGGTACCTTTTTGTTTCTCGTCCGCTTTCAAATATTTTTATATATTGTTGTAGGCCCTGATAAGACCTAAAAACATGCTTCCGTGTCTATTTATCTCTTATAGTTTCCGAGTTATTTGCGTTGGGTCCAGTTTTTTTCATATATATCCTAGTATTTCCGACCGATTTTATAGTTTCTTAACTAGTTAAAGAACAAAATTATCTATTGAATAAAAAAATTTGAAGTCGATATCTTTACCGAGTCCAAAAATAAATGATTTTGAATTTCAAAATTGCAAAAAAGATGACTTTTTGTGTTTATAAGTTACCTTTCAGAAAAGTGCAAAATTATTATATGTAGCTAAAGAAAATTTTATTTTAGATAAAAAAGAGTGTAGATGCCGAAAAAGTATCTACACTCTTTTTTATCTAAAGCAAAATTTTCTTTAGCAACATATAATAATTTTGCACTTTGCTGAAAGGTAACTTCACAGAGATGACTTTAAGATAAAAAACAAGCCCAAAATGTAAAAATTCCCATTTTTTTGGGAATTCAAGAAAACCCTACCCCTGATTGAAATTTGGTTAACGCGCTTTTATTTATATTAATAAGATTCCTGCAAATTTCATTAAGATATCTTTATAAACAAATATGTTATTACAATTAAAAAAATTGTATTTTCTCCAAAAACCCCAAATTGGGCCTTTTGTTTGGTTTATTTCTAAATAGCGAAAGAAATTTTAAAAATATGTATTCCAAATTATGCCTATCCTTTAGCATATATTTTCCGTTCTTTTGCAAAAAGATTCAAGTCCATATCATGCCTCATTTCAGAAATATGCGCCTTTAAACTTTTATATTTCCAATTTATTGTATATATGACTATATTTTTGCAAACTTGCAACTTTTACCTTTAGCTTTGCGTGAATAATTACTTAGAAAATTATGAATATTTCTGTATACTTTTAATAATATCTATACACAAAATATTTTTATAAAAATAATTAATAAATATTTTTTATTTTTAATAGGGTTGCCACATTTCCCAAATTTAAGTAAATCTTTATCCTTTTCTAAGCATTCATATATTTCTATTAATAAATTTAAAATAACAAAACAAACAAAAAATGTATATTTTAACTTAATCAATATTATTATTTCTGCTATTTATCATCTTCCTTAATAAATATTCTATTTCTAATACGATTTTTTTATTACTTATTTACATTAAATTTATGTAGACAATTTTTCCAATATTTTAAACTTATACTACTTATTTTATATAAAATAATCTCTTGTATCTGTATACATATCTAAAAGATAATAAAGGTCCTTCAAATCTTCAGTATTTTGAGTTGATAAAGGCTCATAATAAATCCAACGTTTTCTCATTGATGATAGTACAGGGTCTGATGGTAACAATAGGCTATTAAAAATATCCACGTTTTGTGACGTTCTGGAGCATTTCCTTTAGCTGAATAATTAACGTGCTTAAAATGCCTGTTTCTTGCTTCTTGAGCCTATTCTGTAAGCTCTCCAAGTGGAAGAATATTTCGTTCAATTATAATTTCGCCATGGCACAATACTTTATGTACTGTTGGTGTCATTTCTTTCCATGGATATAGAGAAACAAGTAGATTAGATATTTCTGTTTCATATTCTCCAAATCGAGCAGAGTTAATTTTGTACTTACTGTTAATTGCTATTAATAGTATGTTAGTCCTTTCAAGTAACTCTTTATTAATATCAGTTATTTTTGATGTAGCTTCGAAATTTCCAAAAAACCTTCTTGCTGTGTTTCTATCATTTGTACTACCACCAGTCGGGAGAGGTTTGTCGATGTTTAATCCCGTCTCTTCTCTGAATTCATCATGGATTCTACTTTTCTCAGATATTCTAAGTGTTTTTAAATCCTTGTTGTTTCTGGTAGGTTTTGTTAAATTTTCTGGCACACTTCTATACTTTAAATCATATGCCATATGCAGAAAATGCTCCATGAACCACATAGTGAGCATTTCCAAAAGAAGATGTTTCCGTAATGGCATTACTAACCTTTCCATCAATCATTGTTAGACTAAGTTGAAAGGATATGTCGAATGTGTATTGGTTTATGGTTGTTGAAAGAGATCGTAAATCATTTATTTCATCTTTAATATATTCCACTAAATACTTTGTTGTTGTCTTCGACTTTTTCTTTTGATCCTGGAGGGGTGTTAAGCCGTATATCTTCAAATGAGTTTTTACACTTTGATGAAGATTGCTTTAAGGAATAAGAACGCATTCTTAATGGCACCAAAGATGCTATAAATACGCTTTTATAATCCGCCATTTTCTTACTTCCACTAGCATTCTTGTATTCAGGAAGGGCTGATAGTCCGTCACATCCCCACTTACAGATTAATACAACGTAGCTGTTATTTACTTTTTCCAACTGATCTGCAGAAAAATCTGCAACTATCCTGGTAGCTTTATTCTCAAGCAAAGAAGATAACTCCACATATGCTTCCTTTTCGGTAACCGAAATAGATGGCAAAATAGTTTGCTTTTTTTTCTTGAATATCCTTGTATGATGGTAGAATTGAGTGTCCCTTTTCAAGCATAGCTTTCCTTAAAATTTGATATTTGTTTCGGCTGAGGTCCAGTTCAAGAATTGAAGCAATTACTTCTTCCTCTGTAAAATTGGATTGTGATGTTGGAGTAGGTACATCCATTGAAGACGCCTTGGTGATGCAGTTGGCAGTTTTTCAGCAATATTAATTGCACTCTTAGGTTGATTCTCCATTTTTAACATTTCTTTTAGTGTATCAGAAACTTCTTCATTCGAAATTATAGAAAGCTTATGGGCCAGTCTTTTCTTCTTAGATCTTGTACTTAAGTCATCATATGTCTTGCAGAGTGCTCAAGTTGATATTTTGCATGCCAATATTTCTGTATCAGTATCCATCCAATCGGAATGTTTAATTTTTAATCTATTAGTACGCTTGATTCAAGGACTTCATTTTTACGTCATACAACTTTAAAAAGCTCTCTATCTGAGATTTACCAATGACGTCGACTTTTGCATGATATGTAGTTTTTATGAATTCCACTATATCTTCTAAACGATTCTGATCATTTTTAGATAAACTCCACAGAACACAACACAATTGTTCATGATTCAATGTTATCACAATGGTAATAGCTGCGCATTTATATATATCAGATATAGGTATTCTGTGAATTTTCATTAGGTAAAATATCTGAAAGGGTCAATTTGGGAGAGTACCTATACCGAATTCATTGATATTATATGTTGCTGTTAGGTATCACCGGAAAGGATATTACCTGTGCATTGTCACTAGCTCATAAAAATATAGATTTTGAACCATCAGTAATAGATAAATGCTGCAGCTATGTGTCACCGGAAAGGATACCTGTACGTTGCCACTAGATCATAAATATAAAAATTTTTAACCATCACCAATAGATAAATACATTTGTTAAATGTAGTTAAACACCATAAATGTAAACTAATAAAACACTTATTGATTATGTTTTTTTTGTTTGTTTTGTTATTTTAAATTCATTAATAGAAATATATGAATGCTTAGAAAAGTATAAAGATTTACTTAAATTTAGGAAATGTGGCAACGCTATTAAAAATAAAAAATATTTATTAATTATTTTTATAAAAATATTTTGTGTATAGATATTATTAAAAGTATACAGAAATATTCATAATTTTCTAAGTAATTATTCACGCAAAGCTAAAGGCAAAAGTTGCAAGTTTGTAAAAATATAGTCATATATACAATAAATTGGAAATATAAAAGTTTAAAGACGCATATTTCTGAAATGAGGCATGATATGGACTTGAATCTTTTTGCAAAAGAACGGAAAATATATGCTAAAGGATAGGCATAATTTGGAATACATATTTTTAAAATTTCTTTCGCTATTTAGAAATAAACCAAACAAAAGGCCCAATTTGGGGTTTTTGGAGAAAATACAATTTTTTTAATTGTAATAACATATTTGTTTATAAAGATATCTTAATGAAATTTTCAGGAAATGTGGACCTTGTTAATATAAATAAAAGCGCGTTAACCAACTTTCAATCATGGGTAGGGTTTTCCTGAATTCCCAAATAAACTAATAAAAATTCCCAAAAATGAGATTTTTTACATTTTTGGCTATAGAATCCACACTTTTCCGAAGTCCCGTAGATTTTTGTTTAAAACTTTTAACAACATATTGAAGATTCTTAAAATATATTCCGCTTGTCGATTCGTGCTTTGGGATTTGAGAAAATATGGTCTAAAATCAAAACTTTCATATAAAATGGGTCGAATTCGGGATGGTGTGTACCATGACCAATTGAGTTATTGGACTTGTTTTTTTACCTTAAAGTCATCTATGTGAAGTTACCTTTCAGAAAAAAGCAAAATTATTATATATTGCAAAAGAAAATTTTATTTTAGATAAAAAAGAGTGCAGATACTTTTTTCGGCTAAAAAAAAAACACAAAAAGTCGTTTTTTTTGCAATTTACAAATTCAAAATCGTTTATTTTTGGACTCGGTAAAGATATCGACTTAAATTTTTTTATTCAATAGATAATTTTTTTCTTTAACTAGTTAAGAAAAAAACTAATAAAATCGGTTGGAAATACTAGGATATATATGAAAAAAAACTGGACCAAGAAAATTATGGTGCTTAAAAATTCAAACGCAAATAACTCGAAAACTATAAGAGATAAATAGGACATGTAAGCATGTTTTTTATAGGTCTTATCAAGGCCTACAACAATATATTTGAAATCGGACTAGAAATATAAGTTTGGCAAGTGATTAAAAATTTTTTATGTCAGAGGTACCTAACTTTGAGCCCACTTAGCTCCGCCACTGAGGGGTCTCACGAAGAAATTTTTATTTCCTAACATAAGAAATAACGTCGCAGAATAACGGGAAATAATTTTTATTTTCAACTTACTGTTAAGGGGTGGAGAAAACGTACATGAGAAATTTAGATGTTAAATTTCCGTTTTTATTGAAAATTTTATATATTGGCATTTTTATTCCTTATTTTCCTTTTTTAAAACAAAATTATTTCATTTTGCATCTTTTCTGTTAAAAAGAGCAACATTTTAAAAAAGAACAATAAATTTGACAGCTTACTCGTATTTTAAATATAATATCGCAACTTTGTGTTTAAACAATTAATAGGGAAATAAATTACGCAATAGATTTCTTATTGATTCACACGTAATATTTTAAAGAGAGAGATAGAATTGACAACATAAAAATGTCTACGTGTAGATTAGGAGTTAGGTGTGAAGGTGGATATGAGAAGACTTTTTAATGAATTTGAGAATTGTTTTTTTTTTTCATATGCATACAATAACCTTGTATAAGGTTTTTGAATTTAACGAAATAATAGAACAAATATATATATGTTCTTATATGATTCCCAAAATATTACATCTGAATGTTTAAATTTATGTGAGCTGGACCATTTTAAAAACACTTCTAAATGTCATTATCAACATTATTTTTAAAAGAAATTTAACTTCAAATTGTAATATATGCATACTAAGGCCTGGAATATTCATTTAAATAATTGTTATGCCTCTTTTAAGTCGCGGTATATTAAGATTTTATTAAAGTTTTTTGTCATATTTTCTTCACTCAAAAATATAATTTCATATATTTGGGACATTTTTCAACATTATTGGGTTTTAATGCACCCTTGGAATGGTCTATCCTAATACTATTGAATATTGTACGTAATTAACCCTTTAACAACAAGAGGTTCAATTTTATGCATTTTTTTCTTAAAGGCAATTTTTGCATGGAAGTATTTAATATACTTAAATATAGGTGAATTCATGAAAATATAAGTGCATAAATAAGTTTCTTTAAAATCGCAATAATAATCGAATTAAAGAGATTTTTCAAATTTAGTCATTATTTTTACACGAATTTATAGATAAATATATGCTTTTGGTGACATTTATTCTTTTAATTAACCATGTATTCGACATAAAAATTAACTTAACCAATTATAGACCAGAAATCCCAAAATATTATTTGTGCAACTAAAGTATTAAATGAATACATAATAATTCCGATGATGCCCTAATATATAAATTCCGATGGAAAATGGCCAAAATATTCAAACTTTAACAAAATAGCATTTAAAATAAAATCATAGAAAATTTTACTTAACATTTTAATTTCGCGAGAATGGAAACGAATTTAAATTTCTTTTTACTCATTTGTCTATTATAATTTTTTGGCAAAAAGTTAAAAATTATATACACTGTTGATCAAAAATCATATTTTTGGAGGTATTTTAAAAATGGTCCAGCTCACGTGAATGAAATAATTAAACCGAAATATCTTGGGGATTATTTTAAAACATATCAATCATTAATCTTAGGTGGTAAATTTGCAGCATTTTTTGTCTCCATGCAAATAATGCACTTTAATATACATACAAAAAACGTTATAAAGCAAAAATTTAACTGTTTAAAACTTTTTGTGCCCACTGAATAGTTCGATTTATTTAAACTACCTACTAAAAGCTTTGCTTTCCTGGTAAGCTAGCAGGTATAATTGGAAACAAAAATAAACTACTTATTTTTTGATTTACTTATTTTCGAATTATCTACAAATTCATGTAGTTATTTTTAGACTCTAGCGGTACTCAAAAATATGTACATAAACGAAAATAAAAAGCAAACAATTTTTGTGTCAGTGGGATTTGAACTTAGGAACAAATTAACCATTCATTTTTAATAACTAACGTCTTACTCAGTACACCTTCTCGCACATAATTTACTAAGTGACAAAAACCTTTTTTAATACAAAATATCTTTTTATACATTTTTTTAAAAAAGAAACTAACAGCATCAAAACGGGGTTGAACCAACAACATTCTGGTTTTTTATCCAGTGCTCTAGCCAACTGATCCAAGTGATTGCAATATTGGTGTGCTATTATACTATCGAGTACTTATTTATGTAATATGGAGTAGGCAAATAATAATGACTCATTACTAAAAAGCTACTTTAATAAGTAATTGCTATTACTGAGAACCAAAAAGTTTTTGCTGGGTATTTAAAGAGAATTGCCCAAGTTAAATAAGCTATCTGTCATTTTTATTGCATTTCGCAAGTTACATGAAACTTCTTATTTTAGTCATGTAATTTTTTTGCACTATTTTTTTTTTGAGTAAAAATAAAAAAAGCCGAAATTTATAAAAAAAAACCGAAACCGACAGCGTTTGTAAAAAACCGGAATCCGGTTTTCGGTTTTGAATACTCTAACTAAAGCCCTCCTTTGAATATAATACATGCGTGGAATAGGATGATTTCGATGTGTTGAATAAGAATCGGTTTTCATTTTTTATATCACGCACGGATTTTATTTTATGGATATGACCATATTAAGTTTTTTAAGCTTTTTATTTGAAAGCAAGTTTTTATTTGCATACATTTGCTTATAATGTATTATAAGCAAATATAAGTATTTTTAGCAAAAACGCTATTTTTAGTGATTTTTTTTTGGAATTTGATTAACTGACTTGAACAAATTATTTTCTAAATTTATTGATATATTCCGTGTAGAGTCTTTGCTGTTTTTACTCCCATCGGACGCATCCCCAAGTGGTGGATAGAGAGGATCGGTTATAAGGCAAATGACCCAATCATTTTGTAATATGGTGCATTATAGACGATATTATGAATGCTTGGATCATGTGCATTACCTCTGATTCTAGAATTACATACAGTTTTTTGTGGACCAAATAAACGCAGCGCACTTTAAGGTCAACGTGGTTGGTAGCAGTGCCGAGGACCTGAATGGTTAGTTGGAGCCTAAAGAAACTAGCAGCTAACAGCTCCCCTCCAACGCCTATAGCACGGGTTGTAACTCCTAGCCTAGTCCGCGCATGCTGTCACTCCGCGAAATTTTTCTTCTCTTCACTGGCATACTCGTGGGACAAAAATTGATAATTAAAAATTGAAATCTAATCGGATGGATGATGACGGGCGGTGATAGGACAGAAACGGACTTTCTTACGGACGACGAAAACATGATGATAGGGGTCAGTTGTTGGACCAGCTATCAGAGACTGAGATCACTGTAATCTCAGCTCGCGCTCAGAGACAAGAGAAGAACCAGAGTATTGATGTAAAGAAGAAAGGAGGATGTTTGGGTTTCCGTCAGCTCTGTATATTGTTTATTATTAGGGCGTGCACGCTTGGTTATAGCTAAACAGCCGCAGTTTGTATTGAGAATAAAAGAAAGGATTGAGTACAGCTAACCAGCCGTTTTGATCTTTAAATTTATTCTGTCGTTCATTAATTAAACTTACATCTATTTATATGATTTCTTAAGTCTAAAGTCTTTATATACTTATCTTTACATATTTATATATTTATTCTTATGACCTAGTTTATTAATGTCATTTGTTTATTGTGGTGGGTTATTTAGGTGTCAGCATTTTGTTAAGCTTCAAATTTTGCATGCTGATAATTTGTGCAAATGAAATTTGATTCTTCATGCTGTTACAATTTGTAGTTTATTTATAATTATTATTTATATTATAATTGTAACAATGTGATCAATACATAACGGATAAGTGTGACCACTACACCTCCGCTCTTAAGAAAAATCTATACAATTCAAATTGGATGATTTTTTGAATACTTATTATAAATTCTAAGTTTAAGGTTAGTATATATTCTTAAATTTATTATTTTTTTTAGTGTTCTAAAAGTTATTTTATACTTTATATTTTTTTAGTCTGTTTTTATGAATTGCTTTTATGTTTTTTTTTGGTTTTTATTAATACATTCAAATCGTCTATATCTATTACTTCATATGGTCCGTCATAAGGTGGTTCATGTTTTCTTCTGTGTATTTTCAGCTTTGACTAAAACTATGTCTCCTATTTTTAGTTCTATGTTATTTGTGTTATTTAATGAGTCTATACTTCTTTTGTTTTTAACCGTCTCTATCAAGTTTTTGGCACTATCTAAAGTATATTTTAGTGTAGTCTTGAGTTCATTAGCATAATTTTCAAAATTGTAAATTCTGGGATGGTTTATAACCTCATCTTCAGGTAAACTTGGTAATTTTCCAAAAATAAGTTAAGAATGTGAATATTCAGTATCTACATGATAATTGTTCCCAATTATCATTTTGTATAAATAATAAAAAGTATTAATTTAGAACCCTATGATTTCTTTCGACTGTACCCAATGCCTCATGGTGATATGGTGTGAAAAAAGTTTGTTTAATCTTTAATAATTCACATACTTCTTTTAATAATTCATTTTTAAATTCTGTACCGTTATCTGTCTCTATAGGACATGCAATTATGTATTTCGTCAATTCGCATTGCATAGTTAATATACATATATCTGTAATTGTTTGTTGGACGTAATGGACCTACAGTGTCAATTACTATTGTTTTAAAACTATCTGTTGGAGTATCTGTAATCTTTAACTGTTCTTTTGTATGTTTAGTTTGTTTATTCCGTTGGCATAAGTCACATTTAGATGCATATTCTTTTAAATTTATGTTCATTTTCTTCCAAATGTATTTTTGTTTTAATTTTAGTAAAGTTTTCTTAACACCTTTCTTAACTCCTTGTGTTGTATCATGGCATAATCTAATCAATTACAGTCTTCTATCTTCATTTGTTATATTCTGAGGTTTATCATATAATAATATAATTATGTCATCTTTATTATTTTTGTTTGCTTCATTATATCTGGCCTTAAATTCATCCGCGGGTATTATATCAAATATTGCATCATTTCTCCCGATGTCAAATTTCTTATTTCTTATAATTTTTAAATATGATGATAGTTTCTCCAAAAGAGTACCTAAATACTATGGATTATCGCTACATCTAACACGTGTTTCATTATTCATTTTATAATATCGTACTATATTTTTATATAATTCTTTTACGTCATTCTCTGGCCTTTTTTCTAATACAAATTTTAATTTCATTGCGCGATTTATATCATTTATTGACGTGCAATCCCACATATGGAGTTGATCAGTCCCCTTATGAGATTCACTCATAGCATTACTAGTGTTTTCTTTACCTTTTCGTCAGATTCTAACGGTATAATACTTTTTAGTATAGTAGAATCAATTTCTATCCTTGATAATGTATCGGCATTAGTGTTATTTATTCCTATCTTGTATACTATGGCAAAGTCATAATCAGAAAGTTCTAGTCTTATCCTTGTTAATTTAGAGCTTGGGTTTTTATGAGAAAATAGTGAAATCAAAGGTCTATGATCCGTCACAACTGTAAATTTTCTACCATATAAATACAGTCTAAAGAATTGTATGCCCCAGTATATGTCTAATAATTCTATTTCAATCACAGGTTTATTTTTTCGTGTTTGTTTAAAGACCTACTCGCATATGATATTGGTAAATCATTTCCTATTGGACCTTGTGACAAAACTGCGCCTAGTGCAAAATCTGATGCATCAGTCGTCAAAATGAATGTTTTGACAAAATCTGGATATTGTAAAATAGGTTGTTCAATGAGCTTGTTCTTCAATGTTTCAAATGCATTGTGATATTTTTGTGACCATTCGAACTTTGTACCTTTTGTTTAACAAATTATTCAAACAGATGGCAATGTTTGCAAAATCCTTGATAAATCTTCTATAATAGTTGCAAAATGCTATAAATCTATCAGTATTCCTAGGAGTAGGATATTTAGTAACTACATCATACTTGCTAGGGTCTGGTTTAATACTATTCGATGTTATCAAATGTCCTAAGTATACAACTTCTGATTTCAAGAAATAGGATTTGCTTACATTTAATTTTAAATTATACTTAGACAATCTATCGAAAACGTTGCTCAAATTGTTGTTGTGATATTTCAAACTACATCCAAAAACTATTATATCATCAATATATAAGCTAGTGCTGGACTAGAATCCGATTTTTCAATATCTCTAATAATTCCTTTTTCGCATTTTCATCGTTTTTCTCTATATTAGATTCACTTAATACTTTCTTAAATCGGTCTTCCTTGCATTTTGTATTCGTGTCGTTATGCCTTGTATTGTATATATCAAAATTTCTCAAAGGTATAGTTTCCACTTTTAAATTCTCTAATTTTATTGTCTTATCAGTAACATTTAATAACTTTGTGTATTTGTATCCATCTCCAATTTTACGATTACATATTACGCTGTCTTTCTCAATATGTATATTAAATGGTAAAATTATTTCACTTTTTGTGTAAATTCTTATCACGACCATGCTAAATGTGTTGTTGTGAATTGGTAATGTCAAAATTTCATTTTTTGTGTTAATGATTAATGTAAATGTCTCGTAATCGATATTACAATTGTATTTTAACAGAAAATCTCGTCCTAGTATACCATCGGTGTGTAATAATTGTATTTTATGTTTCAGTAATGCCTCGTTGATTTGTATAGGTATGTGCGTGGAATCTTGTGATTTTATCTTTTCTTTTGTAATCACTGTTAAACAGCAATAGTAATCTGGATCTTCATCATATTTATGTAATAAGTCTTCTTTGCATAGTGAGATTTCGGCACCTGTTATTAAAAACAGGTCCTATTAAAAATGTTAATCCACGGTGTGTATCTTTTACATCTAATCTCACATAATTTTTTAGATCTGATTAAATACTAAATACTGTTTTTGAAGTTACTGATTTTGTTCCGGAGGAACTTGGTATTCTATGATCTCCGGACCATGGGAGTTTCCCTGGTCTTGCTCCATACGGTTTATGTTCCGGTTTCTGTTTTATTATTATTATTATTATTATTATTATTATTGTTATTATTATTATTTCTATTACGGTCATTAGAATAACGATTACCATAATAAGTAATTATTACCATTATTGTAGGCAATTATTATTATTGTTGTTGTTTCTATTGTTATTCATGTTATAGTTGTTACTGTTATTACAATTGTTTGGTAACAATTTAGAAATAGATGCTAATTCAGTCGTATTCAAATTTTCGTCTGTCATGGTGGAATTTTCTAATTGCTATTCTAATGGTTGAATTTTTACTTTATCTTCATGGCTTTGTAATATTTCTAATGCCCTTTCCTTTTTTTCTTCAAATTTCGGTGTATGTAAACAAACATTCTTACTACTTTGTCTTCTAATAATTCTATGGTTAGTTTTTTAACTCTTCTATTTGTAATTTTTTAATTTGAATTGTATCATATATATATCCTCTTGTTAGTGACTTCTTTGCATTAGATATAATAGAATCTATACGTTCGTATATTTCTTCCATTGGTTATTATTAAAATTTATTTAAAATTTTGTTTTTGTTTTATTTCATAATTATGATTTTTAAACATAACATTAAAAAATTCTTAGACTCTACTGTTAGTGGTTAACAACATTCTTAACTTTAATCTATTATTTAAAAACTTCTTATACATTTTATGAAGTTTTGCTAATATTAAAAATATAATAGCAGAACTAATATGATATACCCTACCGTTGTCTGGTTGATGTTTATTTTGTTGGTGCTGTCGTTGTTGTTAGAGATTATTATCTCTTCGTTCTTCGATTCTTGAGCGCCCATTAATGTTCTTTTCTTATTGTTTTGGTGGTTTTGTTCTTTGCTCTGTTTTTGTCTCTGTTAAAATTGATTTTAAACTTTTCCTTAGGGTTTTATCTGTAGTTATTGCCGGTATCCTGTGTATTTCCGCAGCTTTTTGTCTTAATCTTACCTTTCTTCCACCTCTTGGTTTATGTGTTTTTTTCTCCTCCTTTGGTGACATAACTATTCCTTTACTACTAAATTTTCATATGTCTTGAAAATATCATCAAGTCCTCCTTTTGAGGGTACGTCTTTACTTGGAGATGTCATGTCGCACCGTTCTCTAGCAGAAAATTCAGTCAGGATCGAGTATGCAGGGTCAAAAAATTTATTTAACAACAGGGTCGAGTGGACAGGATCAAAAATTTATTTATTTTATTTGTTTGGCAGGATCGCCATGTAAAGAAGAAGGAAGGATGTTTTGATTTCCGTCAGTTCTGCATATTGCTTATTATTAGGATGAACACGCCGCTTGGTTATGTCTAAAGAGCCGCAGTTTGTATTGAGAATAAAATAAAGGATTTACTGCAACTAACCAGCCGTTTTGATCTTTAAATTTATTCTGTCGTTTATTAATTAAACTTACAGCTATTTATATGATTTCTTAAGTCTAAAATCTTTATATACTTATCTTTACATATTTACATATTTATTCTTGTTACCAAATTTATTAATATCATTTGTTTATTGTGGTGGGTCAGTATTTTGTTAAACTTCAAATTTTGCATGCTAATAATTTGTGCAAATGAAATTTGATTCTTCATGGTATTAAAATTTGTAGTTTATTGATAATTATTGTTTATATTATAATTGTAACAATGTGACCAATACATAACAGATAAGTGTGACCACTACATTAAGGCGGAGTGGGATCACAAGGATTGCCCGAATAACTCGGATGATCATACATCTAATAGCACTTTGGTTTGGTAGGATGCAGTAATGCATGATGCGATAACCGCTGGTAATTGTCGAACTAAAGAGGAGAAAGCCTGAAGTGTAACTCTCCGGGAATGTCTTATCCTGAAGGTTTAGATGAGGATGCGGACCGTATGTACTGATCGCCATAAGGAGGTCGTTAAGAGGGCCAAGTCTGGGGACGACCAATAAACTTCGATGGCCAAGAAGGCTGTCCACACGCCCTCTAGCTCTATTGAGGGCTCCCACTAGAAGGTAATTAAAAGAGCTGGGTCGGGAAGTGAACAGCCATCTACATCAAAAAAAAGCGAAGGAATCAAAGCTGCACAAATGTATTCAAGCTGCTGTCATTGACAAGGAGGATCACTGTTGAGCAATGGCGGCAGATTGAGCACAGGCACATTGATGAAATCGCTCTTGTAAAGGGAAGGCCAGATGAGGTATCAGTCAGAAGCGCAGATTAGATGAAGGTTGTCAAAACCATCAACTACGGAAATAAGTTGCTAAATGCCACACTTTTTCAAGAGGCGAAACTTGAAGTGAAGTCTGCGTTCAATAGTGAAGGCATGGTTTCCACCATCCATTCTGACGGCATTGGAAAATCAGAATGAAGGTCTTCTTATAAGTCAATGGAAGCATGTCAACACCTTGATCTGTAAGGAGAACCAAGGGAGAGACTTCAGATTCGCAGTGGATCAGGAGTTTCTAAACTCTAGAAACTCTAGCTAGAAGTATTAAGGGGGGTTGTCAATTTCGCGTTTGGGGTTACCAGATTCACATACTGTAAGTATGATAAACCCAAAGTGATGAAAATTAATTTGCATCACTGTGAAGCAACTTCAACCGAACTAAGAAAGCTCCTTATTGACTCCAACGTGGATGTGGCTCTAATGGATTAAGAGTCGCAATATATAACTTGTTCATACAGTCCACAATGGAAAAGGTACGGACATATATAATGGTTAGGAATGATATGAATGTTAATCTTTTTCATTCTTTCAGTAATGGAGACCTAACGGTTGTGCAATTGGAAGCTGGTGGAAACAGCAAGCTTATACTGCCTTCAGTATACATGCCATACGATGCGGCCTATGATTCTGGAATGTGATATCAACGCTTACCATTATCAGTGGGGAAGCAGAGACATCAACAAGAGAGGTGAGTTAGTTTTTGTTTTCATAACTATTCACAATCTTCACGTCTGCAATAGAGGGATTCCACTTTCAGAACGAAAGGTTGGGAGGATGTTATAGATATAGCGGTAGAGAACCGGAGGGTTGATTTCGTTAGGGACTGAAGGATAGTCATGGATAATTCCTTTTAGGACCACAGCATAATATACTTCAGTCTTGACTTTGCGGGATCAAGGAGAAGGCTCTATAGAAACTCCAGGAAGACAGATTGCAGAGATTTGAGGGAAACTGAGAGCTGCAGAAATTCAGTTGAGAGCATCGAGGCAGTAGTGAATAATTTCACAAACGTCAGGAATAGTTTTGAGCTCAGTTGTCCGCTGATATATCCTGGCAAGCGTAAACAGCCGAGATGGTGGAACAGGAAATTTAGCCACTAACGGTCTACGATTAGGAACGTGAGCGAAACGAACACCATGTGTAAAATTCTGTGAGTCCGTAGACTCTGTGAACGAGCTATCCAGATTTAGAGACGCATTTCCCAGGCTGTAGCGATATAGAGTCTGAGGTGCGACTAGGTAGAGTCAGTCACGGATCCGGTTCGGATGAGTATGATAATGACACAATTAGGGAGATGATTACAAGAGACAAGGTGTGTCTTAGATTGAAATATATACCCAGGGGGTGGAGAGAGGTAAGAGTCATTTTCATACCCAAAGCGGAAAGACCAATCGATCGAAAGTCAATGATTACTGAAGACAATAGAAAGACTAATTGACCTGCATGTAAGGATAGGTCCGTCGAGAGCGCTCTGCATGATGTAGTGAGTTATATAGAGCCAGGTCTGCTGCATAGTAAGTATACCATGGCAACTTTCATCGATATAGAGGGGGCCTTTAATAATATTAGGATAGAGGCGATCAGTGAGGCACTGGCTTCATTGAATGTAAGTGAATTCCTAATTGAGTGGATGGGGGACATCTGTATAAGGAAACTTGTGACGAGGAGCACATGCTATGGTCTCGGGTAAATTTCTACCTACGATCAGTGAGGTCTTGTAATCAGGTCTACGAGAACTGTCCCTTTGGACCAATAGTAGGGGATTGGGATGGAATTTGCACCGTCGGGTGAGGCCAAACCCCCGGGTGTATACTTGGACAGTAAGTTGTGTAGGAGGAGAAATACTCCGGAGAGGGTCAGGAAGGGATTTAATGCCTACTACACCTGCAAGAACGCTATAGGTTAGAATTGTGGTCTTAAACCGTTAGTTGCATATTAGATCTACACGTCGGCTGTAAGACTTATTCTTACTTATGGCTGTTCAGTCTGGTGGCAGATATTAAGTAAAGAATCCTATAGGAATCTTCTCTATAAAGTTCAGAGAGGTGGTTCAATTAGCATCTCAGGCGCCAGGAAAACTACACCTCATTTGGCAATATACATAGTTCTCCACCTGCTTCCCATTGAGGAGTTTGTGAGAGTTATAGCTATACGTGGCATATTTAGATTGAAGGAATTAAGCTTATTAGGTAACTTCAGGGTGGGGCTCGACGAATTCCAATTATCGGTCGAACACTATTCTTGGGCGAGCCTACGAATTATGTTGGGATCTCTTGGTTGGAGCAGAAAAGCTCCAAGGAAGCTGTGCTGTCATTACAGACGGCTCAAAGATGGAAGAATTCGCGGGAACAGGTGTCTATTTTATGTTAACTTATATCAGACGATCTTATAAATTGTCTGACAATTGCGGGACTTTTCAGGAATTCTTTGCATCTATAAAGCCTTGGGATTGCTGGAGGAAAAAGTTGAACGGAACTCTGAGATTACTATCTATGTTGATAGTCAGGCAGTATTATTGGCACTGACAAGTCATTATGTTAGGTCCAGGTTGGTACTTGAGTGCAAATTGGCATCTATTAAGATTCCAATTAGGGCCTATTTTAGGGCCATGGAATAGAACGGACTGCAAGGTATCTAGAGCGCTGTGGCCTGGTCTTAAAGTGGCAGATTCGAAATACCTTCTGGGAATGAGTCGTGGTGGTCTGAGAGTCAAGGTTGGCGCATCTCAACGGTCACTTCTCAATAGGAAATATGACGAGTAAATGGGATATTGGCACGCCAAACTTTTGTAGGATATGCGATTAGGTAGAGAAGCTAGAGACAGTGGAGCACATACTCTGTCATTGTGTGGGGCTTCAGTGCGGAAGGCTGAAGTGATTTAGGAGCCACACACTGCATGAACTAGATGATATTACAAGAAAAGGGTTTATCAATCTCAAAGGGTTTGAAATTCGAATAAAATGACTTAGGGACATTCATAACTGATTGATAGGGTATAGGTTCTGTATATATCTTCTTATATTATTTTATCTTTTTCACAATGGACCCTTTGGTCTCTAGGTGGAGGCGAGATTCGCCACTTTATTTATTCATATATGTTTTTTGTAGTAATTCTAGGTAATTTAATTGATATGCTGAAGGCAATAAAAATTAAGCATCTTTTAGTGTTTTATTTATAAAAATCCAAAAAAAAAATATAACAGATTTTTTTGCGATACATTATATTCTTCCAGTTCTACATATTTTGTCTGAAAGGAGAAACATACATATTTTCTACTTTACCAACGATTTTACATATATAAATATAAAGATTCGAAGGGATCTAAAAGAAAAGTTTTCGAAAAAAGTGGAATTTTATATATAAATGTTAAAATTGTAACGGAATTATTTAGATTATTATTTACAAGCAATATAAAAAATTCCTAATCAATATTTATATAAAAAATTGTTTCAAAAAATAAAAATTAAAAACAACGTAAAAAAAATATATTTCAATTATAACTGTTATAGGAAGACGAAAATTTATATTTGTTAAAATAACTTTTACTTAAAGACGTAAATCTTATAACAGTTATGTCTCTGTTAAAAAAAAACTTGTATTTTCTAACCAAATGTACTTTTTTGAAATTTTACGAATATAATGAACTACGTTTATAACGAACCATATTTGTAGGTCCCTCCGAGTTCGTTATAACCGTGTTCGACTGTATTTGAAAATATATCAAGTAATTTTAAATAACACATGTATTACACATGTATGTGTAATTACACATGAAATGGTAACATTGGTTGTAATAGCGTTCATTTAATCCACAATTGGAACATAGACGTATCGCTTTGTTTAAAATAAATATTATAAAAACTAAACAAATTGTGACATTTTTTATGTATTTTGTTTGAATTTTCTTTTCAAATAATAAAAAATTTCATTTCAAAAATATTTTAATTGTTTTTCCTTGTTCTTGTTTTTTCAATGACAAATACGGTCGTAAATTTCGTAAAAATGGAATTAACGACGTCCATACAGAATCGTTTTTCATCGGCCAAAACTCTGCAACTTTTGAATCGATAGAGATATTTTAGAACTTTTTTTTTTTTGATGGAGAGATGTTTTCTTGAATTTTTCTCCAGTTTTAATTTTATTAAAATCGGTTTAACAGTGGTTGAGAAATTTAAGGCTAAATTATGAAAATGCGGATTTTTGAATCAGCTTTACTTATAAAAAAAGTTATAAGCAGAAAAAAAAAACATTTTTATAACACCCAGGATAATTTTGTGAACAGGTTCCCAGTTTATCATTTCCAGAACAGGTAGTGGAACTTGGTTTTTAAAGAACCAGTTCTAATTGAATCGGCTGTTTTTGGACAAAAAATTACGATTTTTTAATATTTATTTTGTTTTTTATTTAAATAACATTAAGGACAATAATTTTTATTTTTTATAATAACTGAAATATTATTTTATTTTTTACTTAAATAATAATAAAAGAAAATTATAATTATTATTCATTCGGTTGGAAAATAGTGTGCAAATATTCCATATTTAGTTCTATATTATTTCTGTTCTCTAGCAGCCCTTTTGTTTCTTTATCTAAGTCCCGATGTTCTACTTTCCATTGACTTCTAATGCTAGAGATAAGCAGACCTGACGTTGCCAGTAATATATTAAATAGATCTTCATTTGTAGAATTTCGGGATATTTAGTACTGTGCTCTCTACACTTTTAATACTTTCTTCCTGGACTTCCTTTGATAGATCTCCAAGTGGTACTAAATGATGCTTAATGACATCTTCTACATGATAAAGGATTTTGTGATCTGTTGTAGACACATTTCTCTATGAATATTTGGTTGTATATATTCGTGCAGTTTCCTTTGCATAATCACCAAATTTTCTATCATCAATTTCTTCTTGCACACAAGTACATCGATAATTGTTTTAAATCTTGAAATAAGATTTATATCAATACCTGTTATTTCAGATGCTCTTTCTGGAACTGAAAAGAACTTTTTTGCTGTGTTCCCATCATTCGTATTGCCTGATCCTTCTTTGTTTGGTCTATAATCAACTCATATTTGAGAAATTCGTCCTGAACATACTTCTTTTTTAAACTTCTTAACTCCTTATTAGTGTCATTGTTTCTTATTGATCCTGTAGGTTTAAAATCCAAATCATAACTGATTTTTAGTTTGTGTTCCATGAAAAAATGTTGGCAGTAATTTCATTAAAATGGAAAAAGTGTTCTACAGATGGCTCCAGACGGTATACACTGCATATGCGTACAGAGATGCCAACACTTGCGAAAGTAGTAAATAAGTAAAAAGAGGTGTTGAATTGAAGAAAAGAATTGAAGGTTAAATTTATCCTATAAAATCATTAGTCAATTCAACATTTTTCGTAAATTAAATTGTCAAAAAATTGTCAATATGACTAATTGAATTAGCTAATTTAAGGGTAGTTAATTTAACAAATTTTTAGTGAAATTAAATAAAATATTATTCAAATACTAAATTTTTTCTTAACATTAAGGATTTTTAATCAATTTAACTACACAATTTTGTTTTATTCTACTAAATTTTAGTAGAATTTAATAAACAATTTATTCAAATTAGCTAACTTTTTTCTTCAAATTGAAGTATTTTTATTCATTTTAACCACTGAATTTTATTAAATTTGATTTGATTGATAGCTTATGGTTATATGCATATATTGTTATATAAATTATTTTAGTGAATAATACATTAAGTCTGAGTTCACACAAGGCAATTTTTCTTGCTGAAATTCTGATTTCGTGTGTGTGTGAGAGAGAGAGAGACAGGTACAAAAGTATATAAGAGGTTAAAAAAGACACTTTCGCCTTTCTTCTGGAAGTAAAATTTGTTTAATCCTTTTTGACCCTCAAAAGTTCTATTCCACTAAAATTCAAATTTGAATAAAATATAGTACTTGAGAAAACATTTAATAACCCAGCAGGTATAAACCGTAAAGTGACACATCATACCACTTCTTAAAGACTATTATCCTACCAACATAACAAAAAAATGAAGCCAATTATCGATAATAGTTTGCGAGCAATGATAATTTACTTCTGATCAAATTGACAAAAATCACATATTTTTATAAAATAACATAAAATATTTATCTTTAAAAGCATGTCACGCCCACAATTACAATATTTTGATATAATTTTTTTGCAACCTTATTTTCAATATGTTTCCAATATTGAATAGCATTAAAATCGGTGTTAACAAAAAATTTTACTTTTGATAACTGAATTTAATTCCTGAGCCACCATGTGCCGGTTGTTGTGTGCTTTTCAATAAACATTTATTAGTTCTAAATTGATAATGTACCTACGTAGTACGCTTCTACGTTAATACGAAACAATCTGTTCGAACGTATGATGTACATACGCTCGAAAGTATGCGCTGGTGTTGTGTGCTTTTTAATAAACATATAAAGTTCTAATTTGACAACAAATAAAAAATAATTTTATCTTTTTTAATGTAGAAATACGTTATTGATACAAATGAAAATCAAATATTTTGGTATCAATTGGTTAAAAAAAGTGTCACTTTGTGTTTACTCGATCGATTTGTATTATGTATGATATTCGAATTTTTTAATCGAATTTATGGTTCAAAAACACTATAAAGAATATAAATTAGTATTATGATTAATTCGCTTTTTGGTCCTATGTAGTGCATTCTTTGGCGGTATATACTGCATATGCGTACAGAGATGCCAGTAGTAAATAAATAAAAAGGGGTGTTGAATTGAAGAAAATAAGGTTAAATTCATCCTATAAAATCATTAGTCAATTCAACATTTTTCGTAAATTAAATTGCCAAAAAATTGTCAATATGACTAATTGAATTAGCTAATTTAAGGGTAGTTAATTTAACAAATTTTTAGTGAAATTGAATAAAATATTATTCAAATACTAAATTTTTTCTTAACATTAAAGATTTTTAATCAATTTAACTACACAATTTTGTTTTATTCTACTGAATTTTAGGAGAATTGAATAAACAATTTATTCAAATTAGCTAACTTTTTTCTTCAAATTGAAGTATTTTTATTCATTTTTTTATTCATTTATTTAGGAAAATGCATATTTTTACTTTATAACAAATATTTATATAAGCAGGGCAAGTTTTTCAAGCTTCTCGCTTGAAGAATAAGCTTTTGCATATATCACAAGTACTTTTCAAAAAATGCTTTTATATTAAATTTTTGCATAAATTTGATATAATGAATAAAAAATTAGTTTTCTTAACGAAAATGCTATTTCTGTGAAAATTAATTAATTGAGTTTAATTAACTAATCTGTAGAAACAATTTTGTGTTTTTTTTTTTAATATTTTGTAAATAATTTTTAAGGAAAAACTTAAACGTTATAAATCTGTTTTTAAAAATCTATTTACGTATATTTTTAATTTTTTATATAAAATCGAAAACTAATATAATTTTAAAGATATTTTTCTACAAAATTGTACATCTCTTTGAATTCAAATATTTTAAATATTGTTATGGTATATTATTTATCGTTTTCATAGAAATATTAACTTATTTTTGTACTTACTTTCAGCAAATAACGGTATTGCAGCACGTATCGAAGATTCATTTTCGCTGTCAATCGATTGAGTGGATGACATTTTCAGTTCTAAATATTGCAACTTGATTTCGTTTTGTTCGGCCGGCTTTGAAGATGATCTACAATTTTTATAAATAACATTCTTTTGTTTTAATTTTGTACTTTCATCACGAACTTTACGTAGATATGATAACTAAAAAAAGAAAGGAAATCGTGGAGTTTATTTAGGTTGCAATAATATTTATAATTACTGTCTATGTTACAATATTTGTGACTTTATAATAAATTATCTTACCAAATCTCCACGACCTACATATTCCATCACCATAAAGTAAGGACGCTCAAGTGTACAGCATCCTAAGAAACGTACTATATTATTATGAGTGCCAATATTTTGCAACATTTCTATCTCTTTCAAAAACTCCTCTTCCTCTTCAAGTGTAGACATTTCTAAAATAGTCGGCGTTATTAAAAAGAAAATATTAATTTTAAAGTCAAAACACATACTTTTTAGTTGTTTAACAGCGACTACCTCATCTTTTCGAACATATTTCAAATTAATCGCTTTTGCTCTATAAACCCGACCAAAGGCTCCTTCACCTATTTCAGCTTCAATATTAATATCGTTAGAGGATATTTCAAAATGTCTATTCCTTTGCATATCCTGAAACTATTTTAAACGAATATGAATATTTCATCCTAAATAATGATTTAATAAAAAAAAATAAGTTTACCTCCATGTAAGGAACGTAATGAATATTATTTTCCATTCTAAAAAATGCAAAACAAAAATAATAATAATAATAATAAATACATAAGTATAGAAATGTTACATAAAAACAAATTTTTTAAATTTGTATAAATAAATTTAAATTTGTATAAAAATAAATAAAAGGACTTAAGCTTCGTTCAGACTGGTCAAATATTTGACTAAAATGATGGAACCAGTACATAAAACGATTTTTTATTTACCTTTAATGATAGCTGACACTTTACCGAATTTTGTTTGACGCTGTTTTCTCTTACAAAACGTTTGCAAGATCAAACAACGGCAAAAAATATTTTTATAAATCTAGTGGTCATGCAATTTTTATCAAATATTTGCGAAATGTGAACTTAGCTTTACAGTCGTATTCACAAACAAGTTTTAAATTAAAAATACATTTTGGAGACAAAATTTGTATGAAAAAAATTTTTTAATACATTTAAAATTTTAAATTTAAAAAAAGTGGCAAATTTGCCCTTCTAGAAATGAAGAATAATATATTTTTATATGATTCCAAAAATATTACATCGGAATGTTCTCATTTCCGTGAGCTAGACCATTTTTAAAACATCTGTAAAAGTAGTTTCTTTCAATAGCATTATCAAAATTTTCGTTATAAGAAACATGTAATTATTTCTTTCAGAAATTATTCAACATACATATGTTGGATTTTAAAATATTATTGGAAATTATAATTAACCCTTTGATGCCAGAATTAAAGTGGGCGTGGCTAAAAATATTTTGAACACATTAGGTTATTGGATGAGCTTTAAATATGAACTGATATCAATTTCAAGACTCTATCATTTCTGATTTTACCGTTATAAGATGTTGCTCATAAGCAACATTGCGCCATAGTTATACATTTTAAAACACAAAGGAATATTAATATTTTATGTTATTTTTATTAATTTTTGATACATTTTATGTGTGGTATGAAACAAAACAGTTTTTTGTGGGTTACAATATAATGTAAGGTACGCACATTTGGAGCATTTTGATTTTGAAATCCCGGTATGGCGTAAAGTACACCTTCCTTTTGCTCCCCATTCAACCCAATGACCAGTTTCTGATACGTATGATCGTTTTGTTGACGACTACGAACTTTGTGATGAAATGTTTGAAATAATAGATAGATAGATAGATAGATAGATAGATAGATGGCGCTGGAGACGCTGGTAACGGTGAATCCAATTCCATGCTTGAAAGGACTGCCGATGGACGACTTCTTTTGCGTGATATCATATGCGTGTAAAAGCTCATTTGCTATCATCAATTGAAAATTCAACAATGACATATGTTATGTTATGCTATTGATTTGTTATAACAATCAACAATAGCAGGTCTAGGTATATTTACATACTTCTTTTGCTTACGACACCAGCGTTTGCATTCTGAAACTGGATTATGTGTTGCCTCAAATTTAAAATCATACGATCCACGACCTTTTTTCATGAGCTCCTTTTCATTCATAAGGCAACAGTTTTTCATTCGGTTGCTTCGAATTGTTGCTGCTGCTAAAATGCCTTTTTCTTTTAGCGTAATCATCAGGCTTATAGAAGCAAACCAATTATCGAAAAATAATTTAAGTTCTTGTTTTGTGGAACAGTAGAAGTTAAATGCAATACAATATCTGATGAGATCCCTAATCCAAAAGATGGGCACGTTCCTCCTCCTACATAGAGAGCAAAATCGTATCCGATACCTGAAATTCCAGCTCTTGTAAACATTTTAGAGAACCATTTATTGGGCTACATCGGTAGGTATTGTTTTAAGTTCTAACGTCCTTTATATTTAATCATTTGCTCGTCAATGCCCTAATGTTCCCCCTGATCTATTTGGTTACATTTCTCCATCACTTTATTCAGTAATGGACGTATTTTATAAAGTTTATCGTAATTACTTGATCCGATTCTTTGATTTTCTCAAAACATACTCTTGATAAAGAATCTGCAACAGCTGATAATCTGAAGTTTGGCATCCAAGCCATTCGTAAATTTGGAACTTGTATTACGCCTAAATAAAGAAGTACACCAAAGAATCGTTTGGTCTCGAATGGTAAACAATTTAGCTCTACGCCTTTCGTTTGCATCGAATATAGATTTGTTTCGTTACAAATCTTGTTTATAATTTCATCATCGAAGAACTCATGAAATATTTTATTGAATCCTTGACTTCTCGACAAACTGTTTCTTCTTTCCAAACAGTTTCGCAAACGGGTAGGCTCGCGTTCCTCCATCTCAAACTCTCCAGATTGATTTTTTCAAAACTTGCCGTGGCGATGTTTTTTGTATCCCCATCATTTCCAACTTCTTCATCAGCATGTACATCTTCTCCAACAATTCCGGTAATCAAACTTAGTTCAACATTTTCTTCAATTTCCCCAACCTGTACGGGATTTCAGTAGGTTCAATTGAACTAAAATATAATTACCTGATCAATTGTTTCTTCAATAACTCTCTCTAAATTGGAATCATATCTCTTCTTCTTCTTCATCTTCTTCATCATCAGAATTATTCCAATCGAAATCGATTATTTGTTTTATTTCTATTTCTGTGAGACCTTTTGGGCCCATTTCTAATAAAATAAAATAAAAGAATTATTGCTACTATGGACAAATGTTGCCCACACGGAATCAAACGCTTTAGAATGATCTAAAAGCGTTAAAACGGCAATTTTTCCTTTGTTGACATGGACTCGAATTTCCTCTGAAAGGTCGATTAGTGTTGTAATGCAAACTCTTCTTTTTGAAAGCCTGATTGGTTTTAAAAGACTTTAGATATACAAGGAAGGATGGCTATTAGTCTGAATTCTTTATCACTTAGGGGCAATGGAACAATCTTTGCGGCTTTCCATAATTTTGCATAAGTTGATGTCATAAATATTGTATTAAATATATGTGCGATATAAGGCAACATCTTTGCAACAAAGCATTTAAAAAATCGGGTTTAGCCATCCAGGCCTTTCGATATAGATTTTACAAAAAGAAAAGCCTCCAGGCAAAATAAAGTGCCCAGGCTATGTATTGGTAAGTTATCATAGTAAGAAGATGAAATATATGATGGATGGTGTATTGTAAAAGTTTTATTCAGCTCATTCAGTTCCATTTCAAAGAGCTTTGCCACCTTCATACCGTCTTTGAAGCCCAGATTCCTAATCTCCTTCTATAATTTGTTTCCGTTTAACTTTGAGTGAAATTTTCTACAAAGTATTGTTGCTTAACACGATTAATTATTTTTGTGTGTTAATGAAATTCCTGACATAGAATAAAAACTTCTTTTTAGTTTTGCAAACTTTATTTCATTTTCTTACCTGTGATTTATAATAAAATTCACTTTATATAAAAAAAATTCTCGCGTATTTAGTTTTTATTTGAAGTTTTTTAGAACACTTTTTTCCACTTTGTTTTGCACACGTCAGAACACCACTTCAACTAGCTCGCAAATGAACACTTGTAAAGCTTTTAAAAATGTAACTTCGTAAACGAAACATGTACGAGCATGTTAATTTCAGTTGGAAAAAAGCCGTTAGCAAAAATAACAAAAACTATAGAAACTAAGATTGGAAATATACAATGTTGCCTATAAGCAACATTAGGCATTAAAGGGTTAATTAACATATTATAATCAATTAACCTTTTAAGAGCAAAATGGTTTGCAATTTTAAAAAAATATGTTTTTTAAATTAGTTTTCATTCTCGTAAAATTAAAATTTAAGCAAAAAAATTTATGAACACATATGAGGAATTCCAAAAAATTTCGAAATTGTTTGAAACCTACTTTAAGTGTCTTGTATTGCCAAAGTTTGTTTTAAAATTAGGAAGTGTTAATGGCTTTTTAGATCTTACAAAAAAACTAAGAAATCCTAAAATTTAAATCTTCACGGAAATACAGGCATTTAAACTAAAAAAACTGAGTTGAAATTTTCGAGAAGTTTTGGATTGATTTTATACTGACAATTTACATCTTTTTGATTTAAACCATTAACCAGTCGAAAGATAAGGCTTGAGAAATTCATTTCCTGAATAAACAGTATCCCATTTTCTATCCGTTGAAAAGTTATGAGTTGATAAAAAATTAAACCAAAAATTTTAATGTATATCTCGTTGATGTCAGGAAACCAGACATGGGATAGAATCTTCACAATTTGTCATGTAATTGGCGTAAATTTTCGATTTTATAGAAATTGTCCAAAATATCTCATAAACCGGATTTATTAATAAATGACACATCCCAGTCAAAACGGCGTTAAAAATTTTTGTATGCAAAAACTTTATGCAGTTTGGGAAATTTTCACTAAAGTTCAAAATTTTATTCTGAATTTTTTCAATATAAGATACGACCATCGAAAAATATCTCTAAAGAATTATATTAATGGTTTAAATTGAAGTGTCGCGAAGTGTATATGACGTCGCGAAGTGTATATGATGTTATAATTGATTTTATTTGCTTAATACTAAAATTCAGGTAACGTCAAGATATTTTAAGGACTTACAATTGTATGGACCAAAAATATGTTCTTAACCTGTAAAACTAAATACATCTTTAAAATTTTGCGAAAATTCACTTTTTAAAAAAACTTAACTTGCGCTTTTTGTAAGGAACATAAAGGAAAATTTTGATCAGTAGTAAGGTTTAAACGACTATATTTTTTAATACAGTACTGATATTTATTTAATTTTTTCAGCAAAATATCGCAAAATATATCTATTATTACTTTATTACTCACTATTCTTAGCGATTTTTAACCAAGAAACATTTTTTGATATTTGCAAAATTGTGCAAAAAATAAAATTAAAATTTTTTCTTTTCAGTATAAATATTAAAAATTTAGTTATAGTTTTGACATGTCCTAATAGCACCTTAGATGTTTTATGAAATCACGGTGTTTTGCTTTCGACAAAATAGAACCTATATTTTTAAGATTTTTTTGAAGGTTTCAACTTTAAACTTCCACAACTTTTGCGCGCATTGATAAAAATGATTAATTCGAATAGGCTTTGCATACATAAATATTGTTAAATAAAACAATAAATCGACGTTGGTGTCAGAAGGAAAAAATTTTTGAAAATATTTTTACTCAAAATTTTAAAATTTTTTGAAATTCCTCATATATCAATAGTATATAGAAAAGATATGTAATAATTGTTTGAATGGATATTCAAAGACATTCCGAAATATTTTGTGGATTTGTTTATAACATATAAATCTTTAATTTTAGGGGATTACATTTGTTAAATTTTTTGTCCTAAAACAAATCGAGGTACTTAAAATATACGTGTACATATATATTGAATATTATTTAAATTTTATATAATTTACATATAAAACAGATGTTAAATTATATATGTACATAAACGTTTACATTCATGTTTAATAATCATATGACGAAGAGTAAACTATATTTTTTTTTATTTTTTTATTTTTATATTATCCCATCTTGTAGAGTTATTAGTCATACATCACCAACCAAAGCGTTTATGTATGGAAATTGCTTTTTACAACATATGGTACCTTAAACCATTATGTATAGGCGTAAACATGATTTTCTGGGAGGATTTGAAGGTAATATAATTGATCGTGATGCCAAAATAATCATACGTGCCATATTTCGTCAAATTATCTTTAAAAATGCGACCTGTATTTTGTTCACAAGGTCTACCTGGTATACTTAAAGGTGGGACTAAGACCAATATTTTTATGCTTTAGAAATAAAAGGACAAAGGCATAATACCCCCAACCATTTATGGTGTTGTAGGATATAACAAGTTTAAACTATTATAATTCACATACATTTCTGTAAATTACAATAGCTCAAGTGAGTTGAAAATATATCGATTTTTATTGATATTGTTACTTTTTTATCTTTAAAAACGGTGGTTTATTTCCTTTAAATAACCCTTACTCTTTGATTGCAAATAAAAGCAGTTTAGTAGTTTAAAAGTTGTAATCACTCTTTATTTTATTTAAAAAAAAGTGTATAACAACAACACATGTGTTCTAATACACACGCACTTAAATTACACATTTTATACAACATGCTTTAATAATGTTCAAGAATATACAGCAAAGGCAGTTAATTTGTCTTTACTTAACGATGATTCCAATTAGACTGACTCACTCCATGGTGTTCTCACGCCCAATTTATATACACTGCATTACCTCCTAGATGTTTCTCGAAAGCTCTCTTTCTTTCTACAATGTTCCTAACGGACAAACTAGAGCTTTCGTTGTTAATGGTAGCAGCTTAAACATTTAGTGTTGCACTACTTATAAACAATGACTTTTCATTCAATGTTGTAGGTTTACAGCTATGTTAATAATTTCTACAGTTATGTTAAATGTTGTTAACAGAAACAGAAAGGTCGAGAAGCATTGACAAAGATCCAAATTTAAATCAGCCGTTAAAACCGTTGTATTTGACTTCAAGTACAATTTCGTAACAATATATTTTAGATTTTGTATTAGATAAAAAATTAACGGGAAAGTAAAATAAAACTAGTTAAGTGTAATAGATTTTAAATTCTTAATGGTGTATTTTTTACAATAGATGCTCCAAAAACGTTACAATATCGAAGACCTCGAGCGAATGTATCCAATTAATTGACGAAAATATCACTAAAAATACAACATTTTATCCCGTTTATAAATAAATAACTCAGATGAATTCCATTAAATGAATTATTCATTATTAATTCTTCGGTGATGATGGCTGTATAATTGATTAATATGGCGTTAGTTTAGCAGAAAGAAATTGACTCTTTTTTTAACCACCTTGGAACAGGTCATAAAACTACCCAAGATGACATGTTCGGTATCGATTTAATATAGGAATTTTTTTTATATACTTCATATCAATAAATTAAAAATTTTTTTATGAAAAATATTAATAATTACATATAAATATTTGAATATTATATTCTAACCTAATTAATCGATCAGAATAACGCAGACTATTACCCGAGTTTCTAGTGGAAATATAATCCACAACCTCCAGACTGATAGACTAACTCACTCCCAATTAGTCTACCGAAGCACACGGCACTTGTTTTATTGAAATTTAGTAACTGTGTTAATTAGAAAAATATACATACATATGTAACAAGAATTTACAAAAACTAATTTTAAATGGATTCGAAATATAAAACATGATATTACGAAAATTAGTCTTATAAGTTTAACTTAACTATTTTAGAAATTTCTAGTTTGTAACGTATTAGAATTATAATTTACTTCCCTGAGGAGTTTTTAGGTTGTATAATTTTCTAGGCAATATTTAGAGCATATTATTCGATCATATTTCATAGTTAAAAAATGGTGCTACAAAAATGTAGTATAAGATGTAGTATAAGCCAATGTATATTCCTTGACATTTAACTATTGGAACAGAAACAGCATCTAATTACAGTTCAAGTACATATCCTTATGCGACAACTCTATGGCATAGCGCAATATGACCTTTGCCGTTATAGCCTGGACCATTAGCAGATGTGTTCTGATCCAAATTTGGAAGGCAATACTTGCAAGCATTGGTTACATTGTAAGATATCTTATGGTTAGCTTTGTGTTGTGATTGTTACGAAAACATTCTGCCAAAGCCAGTGGCAAGATACAGCAGGAATCCTGAGAAGCTGTTGGTCTTTGGGTAGTTTTGTAATCTACACTAACTTAAGAATATTTTTGCTGGAAAATTGCAACATGTAGTTTGTTCCATAAAAAAAGGAATTCAAATATATGTAAATAAAAGCGATTTTAATGATTTGTACGTTTTAATTATCGTTTTCTATTTTTCAAACAGTGATTTTGTTTTTTATTTTTCTGTTATTTGACATAACAAGAATTAAAATTTACAACACTCCCTAGTGATTCTACCTATTGTTATTATAACACTATAAAATTTAAAATTCATAATATAATAAAGATCTGTACATAATTTTCCACAGTTACGGTAAAAAAATACGGTATTTGTACTTACGGAATATCCGTTGATAAAAATTCACAATTGCTCTGTAGTCCATTTGTCCTTTTTAACTTGTGCTCTGTCCAAAAACAATAGCTAAGAACCGAAACAATAACAGTCAAGAATGAGGCAGTAACAACAATTAACGCCAATCTCTATATAAAATTGGTGAAAATTGTAAATATATTAATTACATTAATTTAAAATTAAAATTTAATTAGTTGTTAAATATTTGAAGACATTTTTTCGTATTTTACAACAAATACATAATTTAAATTATTGCGTTGGCAAAAAGGCGTAGGTGTAATTTTGCAAAAAAAAAAAAATACAAAAACCAAATTGTTTGTATGATTTCCAGAAATTAAAAAATGTATAATAAAATTATAAAATTACGTTTTTACATTTTAAAAACGTTGGTTTATTTCCTTTAAATAACCCGTATACTTTGATTGCAATTAAAAGCAGTTTAGTAGTTTAAAAGTTGTAACGACTCTTTATTTATTTTAAAATGTACAACAATAACAGTTTAAATAGTTACTATGTGTTCTAATACACACGCACTTAAATTACACATTTTATACATCACACTTTAATAATGTACAAGAATATACAGCCAAAGAGTTAATTTGTCTTTTCTTAATGATGCTTCTAATTAGACTCACTCAATGGTGTTCTCAGGGCCAATTTATATACACTGCACTGCCATCTAGATGCTTCTCAAAAGCTCTATCTCTTTCTACAATGTTATTAACGGACAAACTAGTATACTCGAATTTTAGAGCTTTCGATGTTAATGTTAGCAGTTTCAACATTTAGTGTTAATAATTTCTACAGATATGTTAACTGCTGTTAACATAAACAGAAACGTCGATAAACATTTAACTTTAAACCAGCCGTTAAAACCGTTATATTTGAATTCAAGTACAATTTCGTAACAATACACATATCATACACATACATACAAATGTATGTGTAAATTGAAATTATTATTTTGAAGGTAAAATTAATTTATTTTAGGAAAATGTTTTAAAGTATAATTAATTTAGGTCTATGATATGAAATCATACTTTTGATGCTATGTACAGGAAATTTTCTATAAAATTGATTCACGCAAAATTTTAATAGAAACCATTTTTTCTGGAATTTAAATGTAGAAAAATTTAGACACATATAATAAAATTTGTTTAGCACAACTCAAAATTGTGGTGGCAATAGATGTTTTGAAGCTAAATTTGTTCTTATTTAATTTAAATTTGTCAATCGAATACAATTTAAAATTTAGCCAAAAAAATAATATTTTAAGAGCATATTTTTCAAATTTAAGAGTATTTTTTATGCGCATAAAACACTTTTTTAGAGCATATTTTCGGTTGACTCGTCTTTTACCTACACAATTCTTTTTTAAAAAAAGACATTAACTTCAATAATGCTTCAAGCAAATTCCGCAATCCTAGAGGCTTACAAAGGTCGAAAAATTAAAAACTCTGATTGCAATTTGTATTTTTATTTCAACTTACCATGTTGGCGTCAATAGGACTTTTATCATCTTCATAATTTTTTGCGAGTGGTATTGATTCCTTTGATGGCACTTTAATCGAAAGAATGAAATAAAAATAATAAATCCCAAAAAATTACATGGCTAAAGGAGAGTTAATTTTACCTTTCAGTTTTATTACACTAGATGGTCCCAGACACTGCAGCTCATCAATAACATTCGAATGTATATTTAAAACAGTTCCAGGTGTTAAATCTCGACTAATTTCAATTTTAAATATGCCTTCTTGATTTCGATTAAGCGTTGATGAAGATGAGTTCGATGAGTGGATTATTAATGGATAAACTTTTTCCAAAATTGGAAGATTTTTACCACCCCATGATAATGATGGATTAGTTTGTTCATTAACGCTTTGAATAAAAAAATAAACAAAATTAAATTATTTTTTTACTTTTTAAAATATAAAAAGTTAGGTGTTTCAACTATATGTTAAGTACACAATATGTTATTTTTTTATCCAGAAAAATATAATTGCAGGAAACTGCAATATTCATATTGGCCCCAATAAAATGCAATTTTAATATAAAAAATACACATATTTTTTTGTAAAACTACTGCACATAATGTCAAAATGAAGAAGAGAAAAATAACGAGGTAAAAAATATTACATATAAATACAAAAACAATTTGAGAGCTTCGCGTGGTACGTACATGAAAAACTGTGGTCTAGAGGTCACTTTCTTATTACACTATGAGCAAAACTATTGTTCTATATTCGCTCTCAATTGTTTAGCTTCGTGTTATGGCACTGCACAGTGGTTCAAAAACGCTTTCTTTGGAAATAATTCTGTAACTTGTGAACCGTTGGAAATATTCCAATAAAATTTTGTATGTGTTTTCGAGCTGATTTTAAGGAGCACAGATTCCTAGCGGGTCAGGGGAGAGTAAGTAGATCTCCAAAGTTGGTCATCACGGGTATGCAATTTTTTTTAAATCATTTATGATTTTACAAAAAAAAAAAAAAATAAAATATAGATAGTCCTTGTAAATTCCTACAAAAAATACGCTTACATGTGAAGGTTATCTCTTTATATTAAGAGATATTTAGGTCGAAATAAATTTTTCACTCATTTTTAGACTCGTTTTTCTAGGTTTTTTTTTTTTATTAATATTTCTTACAAAATTCTAAATATTGTTGCTGCAGAAATCGCATAAATATATAGATTAAATAAAAATTTATATTAATCTGAAGTTGGAATTTCAAAAAAATTTCACATTTTGGTTTTTTTCGAAAAACGTGGCAATTTTTTACTTATAAAAAATTTTTTTTTTTGTTCTGGCCCATATAATTGTTCAATGTTTTCAAAAGGAATCTAAATGTAGATGCGTGTAAAGTAAACGCGAAGTCTTCCAGTTTCAGAATTTTACAAACAAATTTAAAAAATTTTTGAAAATTAAAGTTAAAAAACCTAAAAAAAGAGTGAAAAATTTATTTCGACCTAAAAAACTCTTAAATTAAAATATATAATCTTCACATGTAAGCGCATTTTTTGTAGAGATTTACAAGGACTACCTGTATATAAGTTTTTTTTCTGTGAAATCATAAATTATTTTTTGGCGATTTAAAAAAAATGTATACCCGAGGTGGCCAACATTAGATATCTTCCCACTCCCACCTGATCCGCTAGGAATCTGTACTCCTTCAAATCAACTCAAAAACGCCTCGTCTCTGATCATTCTGGAAATTTTATTGAGATATTTCCAACGGTTCACAAGTAGCAGAATTATTTTAAAACCACTGTGCGCGGTGTTTGTTTTCAGTAAGTTAAAACCAGGGACAGATAAGTTTATACGATAGTACTTTTTTTTATGCTATTTAAAATTCAAAAGTACCGTAGTACTTCCGCGAGTAATTTGATACTCTCACAAAATAGTTTAATTGTTTGTTTGGCTGTCCGGCTCTTAATGCCGTTTTCGACTGCCAGTGACATACGCTGTTCAGCACGTGCTTGCTTAAGGTCTAGCTTTGTCATGTCGCTGTATATCTACATACATTACAGAAGAATTCACGTGCTAAAGAGGGGTAAAAAAAATTAAAGAACAGAGCTAACCACAAAAAAATATATTAAACTAAAAGGAAAGCGATTTTATAAGTTGAGTTTATTAGAACAGATGACTTTATTCTAATGCCCTTACCCCTACCATGTTACCGTATAAGTTCAAACAACAAAGGTATTTCGGTAACCTAATTTAGAAAAAATGGTTTGGTTACATTAGGGATGAAGATTATTTTTATTGAGGAATCATTATTATTATCTTTTTCTTTATAGATATAGAATCTTTAGAATTATAGAATGATTAGAATTATGTTATAATTTGTTCATGTATTAAAAATATATAAAGTAGTTACATACAAAAAAAAAAAAAAAAACTAAATAGCTGACATACAATTTTCTCCGTATGCAGCTGAATCAAACTTGTTTCTCTGCTACAGAGGAGATCAACAGCAATCAAAAGTTGATTTCTTAAAATTACTCAAAATTAATCTTTAACAAATTGAAATAACCCGAAAATATTTAAAAATGGGATACAATAATAATAAAAATTAAGTTACAAAAAAAATAAATAAATAAATAAATAAACTAATTAACATAAATGATCATTTGCAAAGATACAAATGTACTATATATGAAGATTTAAAGAGATTTTACAATTAAGAGACTTTAAAACAAATGTTGAAATATAACAAAATGATTAATGAAATTGATGAAAATTGCAAATCAACATTAATAAAATAATAAAAAAATTAATGAATGAATTTTCTACTTTTTTATAAAAAGAACAAAATCTACAATACAAAAATGTTCTTTAATAATTAATTCTATTAATATGATTTATAAACTAATTAATTTAACCAAAAATAAGGGAAAATACCATAACTCAAGAAAGAGTCCGATTTAGACAATTGAAACAGCAAAAGATGTAGATGAAAATTACATTTACATAAGTCACTTTAAAATCATTTTTTTTATCTGCCAAACAGTTTCGGATTTATTCAGAAATTAGTACCAGAAAAAATAATTTTTCATGTACAGTTAAAGGTTTCTTTTTAATTTCCTTTAAGAAATGAAACCAGCAAAACTGTGCAGTTTTTATTCCATTATCATAATGTTGATATTACTATGAATAAAAGAAGCCATGAGTATTAAAATTGATACAAAAATTAAGTGAAAATACCTATTTATACATACAATTAAGCCGACACACGGTGGGCAAAAAAATTGTTTTCCTTCTTTAAATAAAAACAGGAGAAACTGGAAGTGCTGAACACGAATCTGCTTTCACTTTTTTCTATTAGGACTTGATTTTTTTATGGACATGTCTAATATTTCCGCATTAATAAGGCAATTACACGAGTATATTTTATTATAATTCGAGAACGGGTTGTCCGATTAGACAGTTGCAACATCAAAAAATTAAACGAAAGTTGTATTGAGTCATTTCATACTATTTTGGAAGTCATTCGAAAATTAGTGGGGAAAAAGTATAAAATTTTCATGAAAAATTGGAAGGTTTTTGCTCCTTAGTTCCGAAAGTATTGCCCGTATAAAATGTTAAGATAACCTGAAGATAATTTTAATCAATATCTGTAGAAGTTTAATCTATCTAAATTTGACAAATCGTTCTCGATTCTTGTTTAGCTTGCAAAATTCCATTTAGTCTGTTTTTGATTAACGAAGAAAAAAATGTTTTGTCAACAAGTGTATCTCCACTTGATTGTAGGTATGGGTATTTGCCCATAAAAAAATCCAGACGTGATGAAAAAAACTGAAAGCAGATTCGCGTTTAGCACATCAACACTCATATAGTTCAACTATTCGTTTTTAGGGGAGGATTTTTTTGTGGACCAGTGTATTCATTCTAATACTGCTGTTGTCAACAAATTCTGCTTGCTGATACAAAAAACAATACACATGGTCAATGCAATGCTTGAACATAAATGTTTGTGTGTATATTTTTAACAAATTTTTTCAGTTTTTGGCCTATATCTGGGCCATTTATAAACCAATTTTGTTGATATAAAAAACTAAAATTTTGCTTTTTGGCCGTTCGGTTATTAATGGATCAATTTAATTCATTTCTTCAGCACAAAAGTTCAGGAAAGCATTTCCGAATTTTCTTGGCAAAACCAAGAAAAACCAGAGGCTTCAGAAAATCGAAAACCGAAATGCAAACTGCCCAAGTGGCTAAATGACATTTGATGTAATTTCTTGAACAGCTGATACCTTTTGTTCTCATCAATTAAATTAAAATTAATTAAAAGATATTGTTTTTGTCAATAAAATATTGTTTTTTGTTTATAAAGTGACTTTATTTATGTTTATTTTTTGTTCTTTTTTCATATTTTCTCATAAAAGTTCTTCAAAATAATTTTTCAATTTTACTTAAATTTTTTGTACATGTAAAAAAAGCTGTCAGCTATTTTTATTTACATCTTACTGTTGAAATATGTTGTACAGAATTGAAAAAACGATATTTTTCAACCATGTTTAGAGTTGTACGCAGATGAGCATCGTAATTTCAATGTAATTTCATAGAAATTACATAAAATGATTTAATTTTGCAATTATTAAAATGTATGAGAAACTACGTAATTTCACGAAAGTATGTAATTTCGCCGGTCTGAATGCCCTATTAGGAAATAAAAATCTCTTCATGTAGACGTAGAATACGCCAACACACAACTAATATAAATTGGTGTTTAATGAATACTTACATTATTGATATCATTTTAAGCTGAATATTTTTAAATATTTCAACATCGCATTTTATGGACCATTTCAAATAAATGGTATGATTGTTTAATATTGATCCCTCCATATTTACTGTTGGCAGTGTACTTTTATGTTGACATGAGCACATATCTGATACACAATCTAAATTTAGTATTAAAAAACATAAATTGATTACTTTAAAATTCGTTAATTGTTCTTGTCAATTTAAATTATCCCAATAAACCAAACTACATTATAACGATATCGAGACGATATCATCTAGGTGATACAAATTTCACATACTTGTGATAATCGACAAATTTTTATAGACCCTTTACACATGTGGTGAAGGATATAAAAAGGTGCGAAGTAAATTAATTTTGTTTTAAAAATACAAATAAAAATACGAAAAAAAAATTTCACATAAACAATTTAAAATTTAAATTTCTCATGTTCTCTACCGCTAACATAAAGGTGGAAATAAAAATTTGTTTCCGTTATTCTACTGACGTTATTTTGTATATCATAGTGCATTCAGGTTGGCACGAAAATACATGATTTCAGTTTTTACGGACCTGTCCTTACAATATAATTTTCCCATAAAATTGTGATATCGTTTTCGGTTTTGTAATTTCCAAAAATAACGATAGTAAAATCAGTACATTTTAACCTGAATGTTATTTAATACTAAATATTTTTTGTCTGCCTTTAAATAAACTTTCTTGCATTTAAATATACAAAATATATCTATAATGAACAATAATCAAATAAAATAAAGAAAAAATCTTAAATATTAAACATATAAAAATCATCTTACATGACATATTTTTATGCAAATATTTATTACGTTTATACGCACGATTATTGCAATTAAAAAAATATTCAAATAATTAACTCTCCATTTATACGCAAATTGCATAAAGAAATATATTTTCCTTATTGTTGTGCCAGATGGGAAAAATCAACTATGGTCATAGAAAATTCTATAAACGTAAAAGGAAGTGGCAACGCCTTTTGCATTATTTGCACTTAGTTTCACTAACTCATGGTCCTTACTCACCTAACATAAAATACTTAACATTAGCACTAACATCGTTGCAGACCGTTCTAGTTGATTTTAATATTAATTTTTTTGATGTTAAAACAAATGTTAAAAAAAAAAATCATGTTTAAACATCAAGCACAACACAACATTTTTTACTAACACAAACAAAAAATTATTGCATGCGAATGGAAGGCAACAACAAAACAATGAAAAAACAAGAAATTAAAATCATCTTACATGACATATTTTTATGCAAATATTTATTACGTTTATACGCACGATTATTGCAATTAAAAAAATGTTCAAATAATTAACTCTCCATTTATACGCAAATTGCATAAAGAAATATATTTTCCTTATTGTTGTGCCAGATGGGAAAAATCAACTATGGTCATAGAAAATTCTATAAACGTAAAAGGAAGTGGCAACGCCTTTTGCATTATTTGCACTTAGTTTCACTAACTCATGGTCCTTACTCACCTAACATAAAATACTTAACATTAGCACTAACATCGTTGCAGACCGTTCTAGTTGATTTTAATATTAATTTTTTTGATGTTAAAACAAATGTTAAAAAAAAAATCATGTAAACATCAAGCACAACACAACATTTTTTACTAACACAAACAAAAAATTATTGCATGCGAATGGAAGGCAACAACAAAACAATGAAAAAACAAGAAATTAACATAAATGCATGTACGCCATGAAAACATTAAAATTAGTACAGAGAATTTTAATATGATATTTTAATATCATCTTATCCATGGCGAATTTAAACAGGTGGAAGCAGTTGACACTTCAGCAGGTAAGCAAAAATTTTGCTTATATGGAGTTTGAGAGTTCTAAGTACTAAAAAAATAATCAGCTGATTAAATGAGGCCACTTGATTGAATTCGCATTGATCTTATCTCTAATGAAGGCTACCCTTAAAAAGTAAAGTAATTAAGTAAATTGTCAAATAATTGAATCATAAACAAAGTAAAAAATGAATAAAAAATTATTTTTTTTTATTACTAACATTCGAATATGCTGAAAAATAAAATGACAATCACTTACGAATTTTTCAAACAGTTTAATGTTTTATTTCTGGGTAAACAATTTGGATTTTTGTGTTCGAGTACTTTTGATCGTTGTTGTATTTTTGTGGGAGAAAAATGAGCTTTTTCTCATTTTACCGCACTTTACACAAAAAGGACGAAAAGAAACTTATACGTTTTAGATCACTTGTGTAAGAAGCAGTGTTGTCAGGGGTAACTTGAAAAAAATTACAGCTTTGTCAAAAAAGTTACAATTTTTTCTAAAAAGTTACGTTCTGGAATTTCAAATAATAAATGGACAATACATTTTTCGTTTCAAAATTTCTAAGAAAAAAATGTAAAATATGCTTTAGAAAATCCATAGTTTTGGACGATATTATTCTTTAGTCAGCAACAATGGAGCTCTTGTCTTTGTATTCAACTGGCTACGATGCACAATGAATCGAGGCCAAGAAAAATTAAAAAATAGAAGGAGATGTCCTACAGTCATAAATATTTAAACTAATACGAACTTCGTCTACTAGTTTCAAATATAAAATCAGATTTTTTAAATTATTAAAATTTATTCTGATATGGGGAAAATAATTAATATTTTCTAATTTTTTTGTATAGTTAATTACTATTTTTGCTATTTTGGGTCTGTGTGAAACGATAGAAAAGTATGTTTGTTAACAAATTTTTGATTGGTATGAGGTGAATAAAATTTTACTAGCTCATTAGGTTAGTAGAATTCTTGACAAACGTATATAAATTTTCGACATTTAAAAAATATTAGAAAATATTTCAATAACAAAAAATATTTAGAAAATTTATATTTAGTTTTTAGATTTCAAACACGATACATTATTTAAGATGCTTAATACTGATTATTAAATGTCCATTTGAACACAAATTTTCAAATAAAACATTTTTTATTCTTTCAATCTCATTTTTTTATTTTTATGTTTACACAATTATTTAAATTTATTTTATAATAAAAATTAAATTTGTTAATATTTTAAAGTTTTCATTTTACGCAGCAGAATGAAAAATTTGTCTCACCGTAGAAAAAATACTTTTTTGCCATAGAACTTTTCTACTGTTTCAGACACGCCCTTTATTGAAAATAATTTTCAAATTTTGTTCAGTATTTATTATTTTCTTCAAATAATTTTCAGCATATGGCATACCAGATGAAAAATTCATACTTTAGACGTCGAACAATTTTCAAAATAATATCTCTGTTTTTATACATAATTTTTTAATAAATTCTTAATAAAGAATTTAGAGATTGATGTAAAAAAACTTATTCAGACAAATATTCATTGTTTTCCGTTCTTTTGAAATAATGGTGCATTGTTTTTATTTTTTTTGTTATACAAAAATCATGAATATGCTTCGTAAATTATATTAAATTATGGAAAAGTTACGTTTCAGTGCAAGTTAATATGAATACCATAGTGAGCATTCAAAGATAACATATTCAAATCCGATAATACAATTTTTTTTTGCAAGACTGCAAAACTACAAAATGTTTAAGAAAAATCTTTTTTATACCCAAATTTTTAATTATAACTCCTGATACATTTTTGTTAATATTTTAAAATATTTTAAATTAGGACATGAGTCCTATCTGTACAATATGTAAAACAATAAAAATTTTGCTTTACAAATTTCAAGTTCGCAAGGTTATAACTGCTGCAATGCTAAAAATATTGAAAGCAAAAATATATATTCAAAATACAAAAAGTCTTGGCTTTGTGTGACAAAAATATCTTAAGGTAAAAGTGACAATATCTTTTAATTTGAACTGTTTACTGTGAGATGATCTAATTTTGGAAATTAGTTGTTCTTTCAACGTGGGGTGGGCTGTACCTTTATGACAATGCAAAAAATCGTAGTTAGTTAGTTTTTTACTTAAATATTTTACTTTTCCAGAGTCTGCCTCATAGAGATGAGAAATGCGATTTGTAATATATTTTTTATGAAAACATCGCTAATGTTACTTTTTATGTAATTCTGGAGACTGAAAACAAATTTTTAATTTTTTTAAAAATATTTAAATTAAATTTTATTTTTAATTAAATTTAAACCATAATTACTGAAAAATACGTTTTTGTTTCTCCAAGATAATTCACACCTCTTTTCATGTTTTGTTAAAATATATTGATTTTTTTTAATACTGTTTCAAAACTTTTATTTCAAACTTTTAAAAATTTTGTTAAACAAATTTCAAAAAAGTTCGAATAAAACTATGCAGGTTTACAGACAACACTACAGAAAACTAAAAAAGAATAGTCAATACTTTGTATGACTAAGCAGTACCTGCGGTGTGAATTTTGCAGATTTCGACAAAAGGACATTTTTTTGTGGTTTTTAGACATAAAGCCAATTTTTTAGAACTAATATTCAGACTAAACAGAATTATTATTACAAAAAATATATTTTGAAGGTCAAAGGTCAAAATTTGGAATATTTGGAAGTTTAAAAAAAACATTTAACCGATTTTTTCTTTTAAGTCTTGTTTGATAGAAAATTATATAAACTACGATTTAAACGCACCATACAAAATTCAGGTCCGATACGACAAGGGTTAACGATATTCGATTTCGCTAATGTTTCATACAATATACTTTTACAACCCAATGAACGATTCTACAGTGAGTTGCGGTCAAATTTCAAAAGTTGGTAAACTAGTGCAGTCTAATGTACACACATGTCTTATTATTTTAATAATCATTTGGTTTTTACTAGACATTGTTCAATATATATGTATCAGGGTATCTAATCGATTAATCGTCATTAGGTTATCGGTTTAATTTTTGTCAATTAACTGGTCGGAAATTTAAAATTGTATATTTTCGAATAAAGAATAAAACGAATAATTTGCTTCGAATAACCGATTAATCGAAATTTGGTTTTCTAGAATTAAAAACTTAGATACATTTCTGTAAAGTACTTTTTCACTACTTTCAAAGTAAAAATAAGTGTACGTTTTCTTGTGCTTAAGAGGTAATACAAACAGCATTCTAATATATTATTAAAAAAAGATTCAAATGCATTTTTCTGCTATAAAACGTTGAGATTTGGTTGTTATTTTTGCAAAAGAAAAAGAACTGTCTTAAACAAATTAAAAATTATGTTACGCATATTTTTTTTATTAAAAATGTTGGTTTGTATAAAAATTAAAACTAATTTCCTTGTGCCGATAAAAAAGAATTCGGATGTTTATTGCAATTTTGCATGAAATCATGAATATGACTCCTTTCTCAATGACAAGCCTATGTTAAATTCATTGAAAACATCTAGATGGCCATGAGAACACCATTCAGTCTAAATGGAAGCATCATTAAGTAAAGACAAATTAACTGCCTTGGCTGTATAATCTTGTACATTATTAAAGTGTGCTGTATAAAGTGTGTAATTTATGTGTGTGTGTGTGTGTGTGTGTGTTTATTAAAACACAAGTGACTATCTAAACTGTTATTGTTGTACATTTTTAAATAAAATAAAGAGTCTTTACAACTTTTAAACTACTAAAAGATTGAGACTGGCAACACTATGTCGTTTGAGGTGTGAAAAATTTTTGGTGCAGATTGGTGATTAAATTTAAAGTGGAAAATTACTAAAATAATGTTTTTAAATTACGTCTAAAAAAAGAAAAAAACATAAGACTTTGCAGTAAAAGTAAAATTTTATATAATATCATCGTCATTTATTTGGTTTTCTTAACCCCAGGTCTACAACTGAGATTAACGCTGATATAATATGTGAGATAACGCCGGCAGAGGAGAGTAAACATTTTGTTTATATTATGTTAAATCTTAAATAAGGGGTACACGTATTCTAATAAATCCTATAAGATATTATTATTTTCAATCAGTTACAGAGTAAACATGTCCTTTTTATTTAAGCAATTCGCACTTTTTTAACACAATTTTTATAAAAATGATTTTTAACATGTAAAACAAACACTAAAACTAAACAATTTTGCAAAATAATATTGTTTTTCAATAATTTCCAAAATACACATGCACACACACAAGCAAACTTTCGTGTATGTGTATTTTTTTGACAGTTCATCTTATAAGATGGTTGTGTAGAGAAATCTCATCACAATAGTCTCATAATACATCTTATAATACTAATATTTGAATCTACACGTGAAATAATTCTCTCAGAGAGCGAATTTGACACTCTCTGACACAAAAATCTTACATATTATGTTACGTCTAGACGGGCTGTAACTCCTATAGAAGAAACTTTTTGTGGTAAATATAAGCTACACATGTGCAAGAAGCATTATCTGCTGTCTCATTTTTTCATTGTACATTGTATGCATACATACATATGTACATGCATATAATCTCCCTGCCAACATTTTCTATCCAAATTTGCACTAAAGAGTAACCTCAAGTTGTTTTTAACAGTCGAATATGATATCACTTTCTTATCCAAGAAGAGTCATCGTGCGGGAAGAAGTGCATCAGTTCTAATACTTTTTTAATGACACTATTAAGTGCTTTTTTTATGTGTCAAATTGGAGTCATTTTGAGGAGCAGAAAAAGTCACTATTTCTGTCGAAATTCTAACTTAATACTATCAACATTACTATCCAAACTTTGACTAAATAGTATCCATTTTTATTTAAAAATAGTAAAAGAAAAAGAAGTTATTTTCCTATCGAAGAGGAGTCATCTTTCGGGCAAAACTGTAATGACACTATTGACTGCTTTTTTTGTGTGACGAATAAAGTTATTTAGGGCTAGGGTTAGGGAAAATTAAAACAACTTTCCTTAGAAAAAAAATTATACATATATTTTGATAAATTGTAACAGAATATTTTTGATTTCGAAGAGCCTAGCAACTTTAAAAATTTAGTTGAAAGGTTTGATGAACATGCATATATGTGTTCACTTTCACTAAAAAATATACATATTTTTATGAGCGAAACGCAATTTATTTCGAAATTTTATATTATAAAAAGCAAGAAATAAATCCAAATTTATTTGTTGTCTTCAAAATGAATTTTCGCTTCGTTTTACTGAATAATATTTATTTTTTAATTAATTTAATTTAAAATTTCAAATTTTTTTTTCACAATATTGTTTTCATTTTGTCTTCATTATAAACAACATTCACTTTATATATACATATACATACATACATATATATATATATATATATATATATATATATATATATATATATATATATATATATATATATATATATATTATTTTTATCTCACTTTATCACTCTTTTTTTAATTTTTTCTTAAAATTTTTAAAATATCGATTGCTTGCCTTTGAAAGTAACACGCCAACTAAGTGCCATCGACTTCTTCACATTTTTTGCTTTTAATTTAATGGTTTTTTATTTTCGGAAGGTCGAAAATCGAAATTAATGTTATTTGTTTTTGTAAAATTTTTTACTATCAGGAAAATAACATCTTGAGAACACTAATGGGGGACAGTTTTTGGTAATTTTATATTTATCCAAAAACTAACTTTTAAGTGACTTTTTCGATATTTTAGTTAGTAAGAAATATGGAATAAGTAGATTAAAAAACGAAATTAATGTTATTTGTTTTTGTAAAATTGTTTACTAACAGTAACATAACATCTTGAGAATACTAGAAAGAGTCATTTTTCTGATGTTTGGTTTCACACAGATTGTGAAGGAATCTTAAAAGATGTGTTCCAAGTTCTTGATAAAAATCGTAATCTGAAATTTACCTGTAAAAATTGTATGGCAAACCCAGTGGATAATACCGGACTTGATGTATGATTCAAGAAAGAAATTCGGAGCGAATTTGCTGAATTTAAAAACTTGTTAAATAATCTGGGTGTTGATTTTAAACAGGTACAGACTGAGCTGAACAATAAATTTGAATCCATGATTTCAGACATACGCACTGAGTTAACTACGACCATAAACAACTTTAAGGATGAAGTTTTATTTTGTAAAAACATGGTTATGAATTATCAAATAATGTACTGCAACCGTGCTGATATAATAATTTCTGGTGTACCTAAAGGGATTGAAGACTTGAATAAAACAGTTTTTACTTGTTCGATTACTACAAAATTAATGTTGATGTGAAGGATATTTCGCAAATTATTTATATTAGAAGAAATACATTGATTTTAGTTAAATTCAATAATATTTTGCTACGAGATCTGTTGATGAAAACCTATTTCAAAAGCAGAAAATTGGTTCTATCTGACTTTTATAAATGTAAAAATGGTGAAGATATTAGAAATCGTGTCTATCTAAATGACAATCTTACTCCCATGGCTGCAAAGTTATTGAAACACTAGTAAGGAAAAGAAAATTTATAGTTTTAAAATGATAAACAGATTGATCCCTAAGTGCAAAGTTAAAGTGCTACATGATGATGAACCAAAAACTCTTAACCTTGAGCAATGTTTGGAACTATTTTGTGAAGCTGCCTAATAGGAATTTCCATGAAATTTACTGTTTTATTTTATTTATTTTTTTTTTTTTGGATTTATTTATTCATATTTTTTTTCTTTCTTTAATTTTAATATTTACGTTTTTGGTTATTAGCTTCTTATTAGTTTTCTTGCATTAAATGTAATTAAACATTCAAAGATCTTTGTGGAAATTAGGAGAACAGCATGACTAAAAAAATTGTTTGTAATCATGTTTTATATATGCATTGCTAAACTTTAAATTTAATAACCAATATCAGTATTATAGAAACAAAATTTCTTTTTTATATAAATTTTGGAAATTATATTTGCAGCATTTATATATATATATATATATATATATATATATATATATACCTATTTTATTTTAAGATTTATTTTTTAATAAATTTTCTTTTAATTAATATAAAGTTCTCTACAACAACCAAATCTCTTTATAATTTAATGAACCATAATGAGAATTTGGGTCGCATTGCTAGACATAGTGCTGCTCTAAGAGCCTCTTTTGCTAGAAATCCTAATAATTATAATGTTGGACATATTAATGTCCAAAGTATTAACCCTTCAACTAGGTCCACGAAACTAGAGGAATTTAGGAATCTATTATATGATTCTGGTATTAGTGTTATTGGTGTTACAGAAACATGGCTGTTGAAATAAACATTGTCTTCTGCTGTTTCTATTTCTGGATATGATATCGTTAGAAATGATCGTGATTTGGGAGAAGTGGGAAATGTTGGTGGTGGTAATAGCTTGTGCAGAGGCGGTGGTGTCTGCCTTTATATTTCTGTCTTTTTGAGGCATAAAATAGTTTATATGAGTAGAGAGTTTGGTATCTGTGAATCGTTGCACAGTGGGGTCAAACGCAAATTTTTTGGTAATAAATCTGAATCTCCTAAAATACTGGTCCGATCAAATTGAAATGTATGGAAGAGTTGTAGAGAGGACCTAAGCTTTCAGAAAAATCATCTTGTAGTCACCCTGTGATAACACAAGATAAGCTACAGGGTGTCAAAGTTGACTACCTCGAGTATGTAAAAGTTAAAAAAAATCGTAACTTGTACAAATGAAGTCCGATTTTAAAGATTTTTATATTTCTGGAAAGTGCTTGGCAAGATAAAGAAAAAGTAAGCTCATCTAAGTTATCTCTTACAGTTAAAAAGATATTTACGCTTGAATTTTGAATTTTTGATTTTTTGGCTCGACTTTCTTTCGTTTTTCGGGAATAAGTCCGGAGATATATGAGGTAAAAATTTTTTAAAAATATTCTGTAATTTGCTACATATTTCAAAATAATATGCTGAAAGAATTTTTGGATTATCTCAATTCGTCTAGACGTGAAAAATATTCAAAGTCAGCACTGTGAAATTGGCATGAAAAATGGCTATTTTTTTACAAAAATATAGTACAATTCATTCACTTTTTTCTCAAAGTTCCGTTAATAAAAAAATTTTTTCCTTACTAATTTCAAAAGATAAGGCTTCGTAAATGGTTAATAAAGAAATTTTGAATTGATTTAAGTTTGCACCCTACATCCAGCATTGGCCGAAAATTGTCAATTTTAAAAAATAGTTTCATTTTTATCGATTAATAAAAAAGATGTCACGCGAGCTTTTTTAAATTTGGTACCCATATTTTTTATAGAAATAGATTTAGAATGATCTAACACTAAACTACTTCCCGCCCAGCCAAAAACGAATGCAGGAGTGGAGATTTTATGTTAAAAGTCAGTTTTTTTAACGACTATTTTTAAAAGCATATTAAAAGCATATTAGCGTAATATTTTTAATATTATTTCTTATGTAATGTATAAAACACAAATCAAAATTTCATTCCTAAAAAAATCAATAAAATAGCTCCAATAACCTATTTTTGGTAATTTTTCAAAAATAATTTTTTTTTTTTTTTAAATAGCTGAAAATCCAAAAAAATTTAATTTTTTTAATACAACTCCACTAATTTTGCAAATACTTTAAAAATGTTAAAAGAATATAAAAATAGACTTATTTACCAATTCAACGATATATAAAATGTTGATATAGGTCATTTAATAATAGTAATATAATGGCCTCAAAACTACCAAGTCACGTCAAAAGTTGCTAAATTCACTATTTTGTTCCGTATTTCCATATGTGTATACGTAACATTTTAGTTTTCTAATGTATTATGTAGGTATATATTTGTTATTATAAAGTAGTAAATTCTTTATTTGAGTAATGTTTATTTAATTTGTTCTACATATTTACATACTTATTATACATATATCCCGTATATTTATTTTATTAAGAATATATTATCGAAGATATTATTAGAGATTTTCTTGAAAATAATCAGAAACATCAAACGTTAGCAAATTTTTAACTTCCTTAGCTTCGGAATCCTCTTTTTCTATTTCAAGAGTGATTTTTGGTAGCCATTGTGTTCTTATAGAATATATAACTGGATCTGATGATATTAATAAATATTCCATTAAGTCCATATTTTGCGCTATTTTCGAACATTTTCGGGTATTGAAGAGTCGGAAATGTTTAACATCTTTATTTCGGGCTTCCTGTGCTCTCCCAATGGCAAAATACTATTTTCTATTATTTCTTTACCATGAGTCAATACTTTGTGAATTGTTGGAGTCATTGATTTCCAGGGGTATGTAATGTTAAGTAGTTCTTTAGTTTCGTAAGCAAAAATTTTAAATTTGTCCGCATTATTAATGGCTGCCAATATAATCTTAAAACGCTTCAAAATATTTAAGTCAATGCCTCTGATTGAAGATGTGAGAATGAAACGTCTTGCTGTATTTCCATCATTTGAGCTTCCATAGCCATGTAGAAGTTTATCAATTATTAATCCGAGTTGTTCTTTGAATTCTAATTGAATTCTTTTCTTCTCTTTTCGTAATTCGTGAAGTTCCAAATTGTTTTTTACTGTAGCATTTTCCTGCTCGGGAATATTTCTGTAAGTAGAACTCCAAAAATCTTATCCTTGCGTGGAGTGGTGATATTCCAAATTTTAAAGAATTTTTATTAACAAGGACTTCAGAATTATCCTGAAATTGTGAACTTATTTTTCTACATATATTACATTTCCATGTAGATGTTGTATCTGTTATAGCGTTTGCAACTTTTCCATCAATCATCGTTAATTGTTGTTGAAATGTAACTTTAATAGTTCTGTTTAATACTTTTACATATATTGGGGGCAATGCTTTAATTTCTTCTTCCAATTGGTTGACAATGCTGTTTATTGTAACCGTGGTTTCTTTTGTGTAATCAAAAAGGATTGGACGGCACAAAAATTTGGAACCTGGAGTTAAATTTATCCATATATCATCAAAAAGCGAGTCATTTCTTGTCGATGAGGAAGGCTTATTTAAGCGCATTCGAAGTGGTACCAGAGACGCTATAAACAGCGAGGAATAATTATTTCCAGAATTACTTCCATCCAGTTGTTTGTATTCCGAAAATCCTGATGTTCCATCGCAGCCCCATTTGAATATTAAAATAAGTTCAGAGTCTTTGCATTTTTCAATGTTATCATTGCTGAAGGTAGATATAATTCTAGAGGCAGTATTTTCATGTAATTCCAATATATTAACTTTAGCACTTTTAACAGAAGCATTAACCGGGTGCTCCATAGGCTGTAAAATATTACTTTTCGCTTCTCTCACTGATTTGCTACTGGGAAAGATATCAAATATAATGGCCTCAAAACTACCAAGTCACGTCAAAAGTTGCAAAATTCACTATTTTGTTCCGTATTTCCATATGTGTGTATACGTAACATTTTAGTTTTCTAATGTATTATGTAGGTATATATTTGTTATTATAAAGTAGTAAATTCTTTATTTGAGTAATGTTTATTTAATTTGTTCTACATATTTACATACTTATTATACATATATCCCGTATATTTATTTTATTAAGAATATATTATCGAAGATATTATTAGAGATTTTCTTGAAAATAATCAGAAACATCAAACGTTAGCAAATTTTTAACTTCCTTAGCTTCGGAATCCTCTTTTTCTATTTCAAGAGTGATTTTTGGTAGCCATCGTGTCGTGGTCGACCCTTTTTCTGCTTTCCGATGAAAATTGGTATTTCTCCCTCCAACCGCTCTTCATTTTTCTTCTTGAACTTTGGTATTGACCAATCTGAAGCTTGCATCCTTTTTTCGTATGATTTATAAAAATTTTCGAGCTTTAAACTGTCTTCTGCAGTAAGAGTTAAACCAAAAGATACTACTGTATCAATGAGTTTTCTTATTTTTTCTGAACGATTTATAATATCAGATAGATTATCCCAGATTACTTTGCAAATAGAAAAGCGTTTTAATGTAATCTCCATAATGGCAAATTCACTAATAAATCTGCATATTTATAAGGATACTTATATATAGAAAAAGAATATTTATATCAGGTAAATGGTGACAGGCAAAAATGAATTAAAAAATTTAAATTTTTACTCAAAACCACCAATTTCATTCAGTTTATTTGTATGACCTGTAGTGTTAAACAGGTACGTCAAAAAATGTATCTATGCGATTGTAAAAAAATCATTTTTGTTATAATACATTAATTAAGTAGCTAGGTAAATTATTTAAAAACTTAAAAAAATGTAATAAAAAACTAAGGAATTTTAGGTAATTTTAAAAACCTTTTCAGTAGAAAAAAATTATGAACACTTTAAATAAATTCATTAATAAATATTATTATCTCGTAACAAAAATAAGCAATTCAGTTGAGTGTTACGTATACACACATATGGAAATACGGAACAAAATAGTGAATTTTGCAACTTTTGACGTGACTTGGTAGTTTTGAGGCCATTATATTACTATTATTAAAAGACCTATATCAACATTTTATATATCGTTGAATTGCTAAATAAGTCTATTTTTATATTCTTTTAACATTTTTAAAGTATTTGCAAAATTAGTGGAGTTGTATTAAAAAAAATTTTTTTTTCGATTTTCAGCTATTTTTTTAAAAAAAATTTATTTTTGAAAAATTACCAAAAATAGGTTATTGGAGCTATTTTATTGATTTTTTAGGAATGAAAGCTTGATTTGTATTTTATACATTACATAAGTAATAATATTAAAAGTATTATGCTAATATGCTTTTAATATGCTTTTAAAAATAGTGATTAAAAAAACTGACTTTTAACATAAAATCTCCACTCCTGCATTCGTTTTTGGCCGGGCGGGAAGCAGTTTAGTGTTAAATCATTCTAAGTCTATTTCTATAAAAAATATGTGTACCAAATTTAAAAAAGCTCGCGTGACAATTTTTTATTAATCGATAAAAATGAAACTATTTTTTAAAATTGACAATTTTCGGCCAATGCTGTATGTAGGGTGCAAACTTAAATCAATTCAAAATTTCTTTATTAACCATTTATGAAGCCTTATCTTTTGAAATTAATAAGGAAGAAATTTTTTTATTAACGAACTTTGAGAAAAAAGTGAATGAATTGTACTATATTTTTGTAAAAAAATAGCCATTTTCCATGCTAATTTCAGAGTGCTGACTTTGAATATTTTTCACGTCTAGACGAATTGAGATAATCCAAAAATTCTTTCAGCATATTATTTTGAAATATGTAGCAAATTACAGAATATTTTTAAAAAATTTTTACCTCATATATCTCCGCACTTATTCCCGAAAAACGAAAGAAAGTCGAGCCAAAAAATCAAAAATTTAAGCGTAAATATCTTTTTAGCTGTAAGAGATAACTTAGATGAGTAAGCTTATTTTTTCTTTATCTTGCCAAGCACTTTCCATAAATATAAAAATCTTTAAAATCGAACTTCATTTGTACAAGTTACGATTTTTTTTTAACTTTTACATACTCGAGGTAGTCAACTTTGACACCCTGTATCTTATCTCGTGTTATCATAGGGTGACTACAAGATGATTTTTCTGAAAGCTTGGGTCCTCTTCTACTACTCTTCCATACATTTTAATTTGATCCGACCAATAGTTTAGGAGATTCAGATTTATTACCAAAAAATTTGCGTTTGACCCCACTGTGCGTTGTTTGTTAATGTTATGGTAGCGGGTGGTTTTCCGTTATTGGTTTGGGTTGTGTATTTGCCTGGTGGCTGCATTGATGCATCACGTTTACATAGTGATTTATTCGATAAGTACACTAATATAATTATTATGGGAGATTTCAACTACAATCTCTTTAATGAATTTTTATCTAATAATTTTCATCTGATGTGTCTTAGAGTTGGTTTGAGTTCAGTTCATAAATCAACCCCCACGTATTTGGACATAGCACATAATATTACCTCACTTATTGACTATTTTCTTGTAAGCAACATATCTTTGGTTGTGGATTCTGGTCAGTTTACTTGTCCCTTTACTAATTCCTATCACAGTTTTATATATATTTCTTACAACATGGTAGCAGATTGCATTCCTGATATGGTTGAGTTTAAAGACTATAATACAATTGATTATGACAGATGCTTTTCTTATGCATGCCAGTTTGATATGTCTAATATCTATGGTACAAATGATGTTGATGTGCAATTAGATACCCTTTCTTTATTGTTGAATAAACTATATGATATGATTCCAATGTCCAGAATTAATAAAAGACGTGACTTGACTTTGTGAGGTTAAGTTGTGTTTCACAAGCAAGGTCCTTAAAAGACTTAGCTTTTCAGGCTTATCGGGAAAATCCAAATGACATAAATTGTAAAATATATTGCAAATATAGGAACAGAGCTAAGGCAACCATAAGAAAGAGATAAGTATAATTTTTCTGTAACAGCTTGTAAACTTATTTGTTCCTACATTTCTGATCGATTTCAATATACTTCACTTAATAAGATTAATTCTAATATTGGGTCTGTTACTTCAGGTGTGCCCCAAGGCTCAGTCCTAGGTCCCTTGCTTTTTATAATTTTTTTCAATGATTGTATTGAATTAATGTGTAATCAATTCTGCAAGTCATTTGTATTTGTAGATGATGTACATTTATTGTTTTCTGGTAGAAATCTTTTTAGATGATTTGAGACCTCTATTAATGATCATTTATGTGAAATATCAGATTGGATGTTAGCTAATAATCTTTCCATTAATCCTACTAAGACTAAGGATATAAAATTTTTCTTGGGTAACCGTGTGGTATCACACCCTAATATTTATATTTCTGGTGTATTTATTCAATACGTTGATCACTTGAAGTACCTTGGATTATATTTAGATCAAAAACTGAATTTTGATCGCCATGTTAGTCATATTTCTAGTAAAGTTTTCATCATCTTGAGAAGGTTATATTCAATTAGTTCTTATATATCTAAATTTGTAAAAAGACGGGTAGCTTATGCACTTCTTATATCGAATATCAATTATTGTATTGAAATTATTGCGGATTCTAACAATAATACCCTGATTAGACTTGAGAGAATATTCAATAGAATCTTGAGATTTGTGTATAACTTGAAAATTCGTGATCATGTTACTAATTCTGTTATTGACTTCCTAGGATGTACCTATGATAAATATGTTGTATTACGAACTTTATTGTGTTTTTTTTAAGATCTTAAAATATGGTGTCCCTATGGAATTATATAGAGAATTTAGTTTTCTTCATTCATCACGGAGTCTACAAATTGATATACCGCTCATTCGTTATCAATTTTTTTCGTTTTCATTTTTAGTCAGAGTTGCTAGAATATAGAATAATCTACCTTTAGAGTTTAAATATTTTTCCTGTTCTGTTGCTAATTATAAGACAAAACTCTTCTCCTTTTCTTAAATCTTTAGCCGGGACTACATATTTTTCTCATTAGTCTCACATTTTATATTTTTTTTTTTCTGTTAAGGAGATATTGTTTGTTTGTGGAGAACTTTGTGTTTGAACTTTGTATTTGAACTTTGTAATTGAACGTTTGTTTAATAAATTGAATATGTAAAAAACATGTAAATCTAAGTATTAACCTAAATGTCATAGTTATTTGATAAAATGTATATTTCTTTTTAATACATTTAATTGACCAAAAGTGGCTTTTTGTATTAATTGTTGAATTAAAAATAAATAAATAAATTAACTGATTTATTTGCAATCAAAGTATACGAGTTATTTAAAGGAAATAAACCACCGTTTTTAAAAGGTAAAAACGTAACAATATTATAACTTAATAAATATTTAAGCTTGTGATAATAGCAATTCTAAAAACATAGTTTTGAGTAAAGTATATTCAAAGTTATATGAGTAATAAACATATTAATGTCCATCAACAAAATGTACGTTAAATACCAATATTAATTTCTACATTAATGACAAAAAATCATTATCATACCAAAAAATTTGCATTAAGAAGACTGATTTATAAATTATATTAAGAGAATATTTGGTAGCATTAGGTAAAGTTTGCTAATTTGACTGAAGGCAGTAAAATTGAAAAACTTTTTATTTTAGTAAAGTTGAATAAAATTCTTCAAATTTATTAGAGGCATGTAGAATTTAGAAAATTTTATTAAAATTAACTAATTTATTTTAGTCAAATTGAATTAAATTCTTCAATTTAACTAATTATCTTCAACTTGAGTAGAAGCATGTACAATTGAAGAAATTTAGTTTTTTTTTTTCAAATTTCATTTGTTGAACATAATAATTTTTTACATTTCATATTACTAGCATTAAAGAGTAACCTCAAGTTGTTTTTAACAGTCGAACATGATATCTTTTTCTAATCCAAGAAGAGTCACCGTGCGGGAAGAAGTGTGCAGCAGTTCTAATTCTTTTTTAATGACACTATTAAGTGCTTTTTTTATGTATCAAATTGGAGTCATTTTGAGGAACAGAAAAAGTCACTATTTCTATCGAAATTCTAACTTAATAATATCAACATTATTATCCAAACTTTGACTAAATAGTATCCATATTTATTTTAAAATATTAAAAGAAAAAAAGTTGTTTTCCTATCGAAGAAGAGTCATCGTTCGAGCAAAACTGTATCGCAGTTTTGATACTTTTTTAATGACACTATTAAGCGCTTTTTTTGTGTGACGAATTAGAGTCATTTAGGATTATTCAAAATCGGTTTTAGTTGTGCTTATTAAAATCTGGCTTTAAGTATTCAATTTATGAGAAGAATTTTTAAATATAAAATTACACCAAGTTGTTGATAAAAAAAATAAGTATTGAAATCAGGCGCGAATCCACGGGGTAGGAATGGTATAGGAAATTTACCACAACATACCATACCACAACAAACCTATACCTAAAATTTTCATATTTAGGAAATAATACACTCTGCTACAACGAAAAATCACTCGAGAAATGACATAGTATATGTTATAGGGCTTCTTGCAATATAGGAATCCGTAATATGTTTTTAAGGGGTTTGAATCATAATCTCCAGAAAAATGTGAATTTATAGGCGAAAATGTGAAAAATCCTATTTTTGGGACTTTCAGCCTTTTTTTTTTTGTGAAATATGGGATTCGTTCTACAAAAATCTTAGTTTTTTACAATTTCTCATTTTGAACAATCCACGAAAACTTCGTTAAGATACCCAAACTAACAAAGATTTTATTACAGATATAATATTTATAGTTTCTCCAAAAACCATGTTTTTTTCTCAAATAAATTACGTTACTTAGCTAACATAATTCTTCATTATGTAGATAAAAATTTAAGTCAGAAACAGAAATTACGCCACTTTAAAGTTTAATAAATTGTAAAATATTTGAAATCGGATAGGAAACAAAAAATTGGCAAGCGATGAAATATTTTCTATGTCAGAGGTAACCTATTTATGGCCCTATATGCTCCATATGCTCCTGAAGGGCATATGGAGCCCTCATCCAAATTAAAAATTATACGCTCCTCTGCTACTTCTATGTGAAATCTTGTGTAAATCCAGCCAGCCGATTAGAAGTTAAAGATTAAAAATAATCGAAAAAAACGAAAAAAGAATTGTGTAAAAACGTGGTGGAGGAGAAAATGTTTTACGGCACATATGAAATAATAATTTATGGGAAACAAGAAAATTAAAACAACTTACCTTAGTAAAAAAAATTATAGATATACGAGTATTTTGATAAATTGGAACAGGATATTTTTGATTTCGAAGAGCCTAACGACTATAAAAATTTAGTTGAAAGGTTTGATGAACATACATATATGGGTTCACTTTCACTAAAAAAAATATATATATTTTTATAAGCGAAACGCAAATTTATTTCGAAATTTTATATTATTAAAAACAAGAAATAAATTCAAATCTAATTGTTGTTTTCAAAGTAAATTGTTAAAACGAATTTTCGCTTCGTTTTACGGAATAACATTTATCTTTTTAATTAACATTTATTTTTTAATGAATTTAATTTATTTTTTAATTAATCTAATTTAAAATTTCTTTCAAAATTTTTTTCACAATATTTCATTTGGTTTTCATTTTAATCAACATTCACATTATATATATATATATATATATATATATATATATATATATATATATGTTATTTTTAACTCGCTTTATCACTCTTTTGTTGTTTATTTTAATTTTACGAAGCTTTCTTAAAATTTTTAAAAAATCGATTGCTTGTCTTTGAAGGTAACACGCCAACTAAGTATTATCGTCTTCTTCACATTGTTTTGTTTTTAATTTAAAAACAATGTAATGGTTTTTTACTTTCAGAAGTTCGAAAATCGAAATTAATGTTATTTTTTTTTTGGAAAATTTTTTACTATCAGGAAAATAACATCTTGAGAACACTAATGGGAGACAATTTTTGGTAACTTTATATTTATCCAAAAACTAACATTTAAGTGACATTTTCGACATTGTAGAATTAAATATTGTGAAAAAAATTTTGAAAGGAATTTTAAATTAAATTAATTTTAAAAAAAATGTTATTCCGTAAAACGAAGAGAAAATTCATTTTGACAATTTACCTTGAAAACAACAAATAAATTTGGATTTATTTCTCGTTTTAAATAATATAAAATTTCGAAATAAATTTCCGATTCGCTCATAAAAATATGTATATTTTTTTTAGTGAAAGTGAACCCATACATGTATGTTCATCAAACCTTTTAACTAAATCTTTAAAGTTGTTAGGCTCTTCAAAAATATCCTGTTTCAATTTATCAAAATATATCTATATATTTTTTTTTTACTAAGGTAAATTGTTTTAATTTTCTTGTTTCTAATAAATTATTATTTCATATCTGCCGTAAAAAATTCTGCTCCTCCATTAAGTTATGACACAATTCTTTTTTTCTATTTTTTTTATTTTTTTTTATTTTTTTGGATGAAAATCTTTAACTTCTAATAGGCTTTTGGATTTACACAAGATTTCACATAGAAGTAGCGGAGGAGCGTATAATTTTTAATTTGGATGGGGGCTCCATATGCCCTTCAGGAGCATATAGGGCTAAAAATAGGTTACCTCTGACATATAAAATATTTCATCGCTTGCTAATTTTTTGTTTCCTATCCGATTTCAAATACTTTACAATTTATTAAACTTTAAAGTAGCGTAATTTCTGCTCTGTAAAAGATATTGACTTAAATTTTTATCTTCATAATGAAGAATTATTTGAGAAAAAACAAGGTTTTTGGTGAAACTATAAATATTACAACTGTAATAAAATCTTTGTTAATTTGGATATCTTAATGAAATTTTCGTTGATTGTTTAAAATGAGAAATTGTAAAAAACTAAGATTTTTGTAGAACGAATCCCATATTTCACAAAAAAAAAAAAAAAAAAAAAAAAACAAAAAAAAAAGGCTGAAAGTCCCAAAAATAGGATTTTTCACATTTTCGCCTATAAATTCACATTTTTCTGGAGATTATGATTCAAAACCCTTAAAAACATATTATGGATTCCTATATTGCAAGAAGACCTATAACGTATGCTATGTTATTTCTCGAGTGATTTTTAGTTGTAGCAGAGTGTATTATTTCCTAAATATGAAAATTTTAGGTATAGGTTTGTTGTGGTATGGTATGTTGTGGTAAATTTCCTATACCATCCCTACCCCGTGGATTCGCGCCTGATCTCAATACTTATTTTTTTATCAGCAATTTTGTGTAATTTTATATCTAAAAATTCTTCTCTTAAATTGAATATTTAAAGTCAGATTTTCCTAAGTACAACTAAAACCGATTTTGAATAATCCTAAATGACTCTAATTCGTCATCCAAAAACAGCACTTAATATTGTCATAAAAAAGTATCAAAACTGTGATACAATTTTGCCCGAGCGATGACTCTTCTTCGATAGGAAAATAACTTTTTTTCTTTTACTATTTTAAAATAAATATGGATACTATTTAGACAAAGTTTGGATAGTAATGTTGATAGTTTTAAGTTAGAATTTCGGCAGACTTTATCTATTCCTCAAAATGACTCCAATTTGACACATAAAAAAACACTTAATAGTGTCATTAAAAAAGTATTAGAACTGCTGCACACTTCTTCCCGCACGCTGACTCTTCTTGGATAAGAAAAATATATCATATTCGACTGTTAAAAACAACTTGAGGTTACTCTTTAGTGCAAATTTGGATAGAAAATGTTGGCAGGGTAGTTAGTCATTACACCCTTCACAACAGATGTAAATGATATATATAAATTTGTCATTGCATTTGTAATTTCAACGATTTTCATCCGTTTGTGGGTTGATTTGGCGTTTATGAAGCCCACCGATAACCATATATATATATCGTTTTTATATAGATCGGTCATAAATATTTCTCTAAAATGTCGGTTTTTTGTATTAACCATATCAGTCCATAAACAATCAAGTTATAGACAAACATATATAAAAACATTGCAGTGCTTTCAGTGTCTTGTTTTTTGTATAAGTAAGCAGTACCCAGCGTTAAAAATGTCAAAGCCTAAATCGTGCAGGTTTTCTATAACGTCTATTTACATCTTCTTTAAGATGCAGTTGCCCATGCTAACCAGCCTTATATAGTAAGGCCTTCAAGAATGCCTCACCCTTGCCTTCGAAATATCCAATACCTTCTCTTGGACGAAGAGTAAGAAGCTGTATTTGCTTAATATATTTCGTTTTAAGTAACAGCAATTCTATGTATAAAAAATACAGTGTCTTAATTACAATATTACAATACATTTATTTTTTTTTTTTTGCTTTAAGAAAAAACAAAACCATTCAGAAAACGTTACAAAAACAATATCAAAATTCAAAGCAGAAATTCCAAAAAATAATACGAATTCATTTAGTTTTGTTTAATGCTTGTTTTGAATTTTATTTTTTATTTATAGTTTTTATAATCACCCTTATCATGAATACTTTTTCCTTCGAAATGTTTTCTCTTTCCTTAAATTTGGAATCGTGAACAAATACTCCTTATCGTGAATGATTTTTTCATTTTTTCCCTTCAATTTATTCACTTTATTTTTGTTGGGAAACACAACAGAATATGTAAGTAGTTCTTCTTATAATTCGAATATTAATGTTTAAAAAATTTATTTTAAGGGCACGATCTGTTAATAAGGCACAAACTGATACATTGCTCAACAAAATACAAAACAACAGGTCGCACAGTGGGGTCAAACGCAAATTTTTTGGTAATAAATCTGAATCTCATAAACTACTGGTCGGATCAAATTGAAATGTATGGAAGAGTTGTAGAGGAGGACCTAAGCTTTCAGAAAAATCATCTTGTAGTCACCCTATGATAACACGAGATAAGATACAGGGTGTCAAAGTTGACTACCTCGAGTATGTAAAAGTTAAAAAAAATCGTAACTTGTACAAATGAAGTTCGATTTTAAAGATTTTTATATTTCTGGAAAGTGCTTGGCAAGATAAAGAAAAAATAAGTTTACTCATCTAAGTTATCTCTTACAGTTAAAAAGATATTTACGCTTGAATTTTTGATTTTTTGGCTCGACTTTCTTTCGTTTTTCGGGAATAAGTGCGGAGATATATGAGGTAAAAATTTTTTAAAAATATTCTGTAATTTGCTACATATTTCAAAATAATATGCTGAAAGAATTTTTGGATTATCTCAATTTGTCTAGACGTGAAAAATATTCATAGTTAGCACTCTGAAATTGGCATGAAAAATGGCTATTTTTTTACAAAAATATAGTACAATTCATTCACTTTTTTCTCAAAGTTCCGTTAATAAAAAAATTTTTTCCTTACTAATTTCAAAAGATAAGGCTTCATAAATGGTTAATAAAGAAATTTTGAATTGATTTAAGTTTGCACCCTACATCCAGCATTGGCCGAAAATTGTCAATTTTAAAAAATAGTTTCATTTTTATCGATTAATAAAAAAAATGTCACGCGAGCTTTTTTAAATTTGGTACCCATATTTTTTATAGAAATAGATTTAGAATGAAAAGTCTGTTTTTTAACGACTATTTTTAAAAGCATATTAAAAGCATATTAGCATAATATTTTTAATATTATTTCTTATGTAATGTATAAAACACAAATCAAAATTTCATTCCTAAAAAAAATCAATAAAATAGCTCCAATAACCTATTTTTGGTAATTTTTCAAAAATAATTTTTTTTTTTTTTTAAATAGCTGAAAATCCAAAAAAATTTAATTTTTTTAATACAACTCCACTAATTTTGCAAATACTTTAAAAATGTTAAAAGAATATAAAAATAGACTTATTTACCAATTCAACGATATATAAAATGTTGATATAGGTCATTTAATAATAGTAATATAATGGCCTCAAAACTACCAAGTCACGTCAAAAGTTGCAAAATTCACTATTTTGTTCCGTATTTCCATATGTGTGTACACCTAATTCTGTTTTTACACGAATTATTTTTACACGAATTTGAAATAACACGAGTAAATACGAAAAAATATTTCTATTTTTACACGACATAATTTGAAATAACACGAATACAAAAAAAACAAAATTACTTTTTTTACATGAATTATTGGATTTAACACGTTTTTTTTTCAATGAATTTTTTTCTACTTAAAATAATTCTGGTGTGTATTCTGAGTTATGTCTATGTATGCGTAATTTCTGTTTAATTTCTGGAAATGCGGGATTCCCCGAATTATTGAAAAAGTAAAAACGTACATAATGTATTGTACACACAATTTAGTTCCTATTTGACAATTATAATTGAAAGATCGTTAGTTTTTGCTGATTTTTAACAAGTGCTAAGTAAAATAAAGTAGAAGCTCATATAATTTTGGTAGACCAATAACAGGTTAGTTTCAAATACTTAATTTTAGATTTTTGCATTTTTGATTAATAAAATATATTTTGGTAGCCATACCCATGTTACATAATTCTCCTGCATTAAAAATGAGGAAAGCGATCAGCTTAGATACCAAAATCAAAATTTTAGATCAACTTGCAACGGGACAAGGCGCAACGGTTGTGGGAAATAATTTCGGAATCCATGAAGCTACTGTAAGAACAATTAAAAAAAATGAAACGGCAATTAGAGCATCAGTATGTTCTGGAACAAAATTAAGTGCAAAGTCATCATCGTATGTAAGGGATGTTGTTAAAGAGAAAATGGAAAAAGCTTTGGTAATCTGGATAGAAGACAAATCCCAAAAGAGAATACCAGTAGACGGACTTGCTATCAAGCAGACAGCATTAAGAATCTATAAACGTATCCAGGAAATTGATCCAGATACATCATCTCAGTCAAAACAACATGCATTTTCCGCAAGTACTGGTTGGATGACTGGTTTTTTAAAAAGACACGCTCTCCACAATATAAAAATTAAGGGAGAAACTGCATCCGCTGATGAATTGGCTGCTAAAGAATTTCCCGAAAAACTAAAAAAAATTATTGAAGATGGAGAATATACTCCAGACCAAGTTTGGAATTTAGATGAAAGCGGCCTTTTTTGGAAGAGAATGCCTAGAAGAACTTATGTAGCAAAATCGCAGAAAACAGCCGGTGGTTTTAAAGTAGCAAAGGACCGTATTACGTTGTTGTTTTGTTCCAATGCTTCAGGAGAACGTATTCTTAAGCCACTCCTAGTACATCGTGCCTTAAGACCACGTTCCATGAAAAGTGTAGATTTCAATAAATTGCCTGTACACTGGATGGCGAACAAAAAGGCTTGGGTAACCAGTGCAATTTTCACAGAGTGGTTTCAGAAGCACTTCATCCCAGAAGTTAGGCGTTACATGAAAGAAAAATGTCTCGAATTTAAAGTTCTTTTGATTCTAGACAATGCACCAGGCCATCCAGTTTTGGAGCACCCAAACGTACAATTTTGTTTTTTGCCGCCTAATACCACTTCCCTTATACAGCCACTAGACCAGGGGATAATTGCTACGTTTAAAACGTATTACATAAGAAGTTCATTTCATTATGTTGTAGAAAAACTTGATAATTATGAGGAATCATCAGTCATAGATGAATGGAAAAAATTTTCTATAATGGACTGCATTAATCAAGTCAAGATCGCGTTAGATTTATTAAAGCCATCAACTTTGAACTCGTGTTGGAAAAATATTTGGCCAGAATGCGTAAAATGCAAAGATCCTGTTATCGATAATAACGCTGAACTTGCTGATATAATAACAATGGCCAATGCAATCGGTGGGGATGGATTCGATGACCTATCGTTAGCAGATGTAGAAGAATTGTTGGTAGATGAAAGCTTGAGCGAAAATGAAATTATCGAATTCACCCTTGAGACTCGTTATGATAAAGAACATAGTGACAGTGACGAAAGAGATCGTCCAATTTTGAAAGCATCTCTAATTAAAGAAGGTCTTGATCTCGCTACAAAATTAGGTAGTCATTTTGAACAACATGATCAAGACGAGGAACGAGCTGCCAAATTTCAACGTGAACTGAAATCATTAATGGCATCTTACAGGGAAGTTTATAATGGGTTAACGCGAAATAAAACTCAATCTAAGATAACTGATTTCGTTCAAAAATCTACTGATGTCCCAACACAGTCGGCTAGAAATGATAATGATCAACAAAATCATTCCAGTGATGGCAGTGATATTGTAGTCTTTCGCAAACGTTTACGTTTATTATCAGACAGTGACAATAAATAAAATTGTTTAATGTTTAAATTTTTCTTATGGTTGTACTTTATGTTATTTAAGTTTTTTGGCAATGAATTTCTGGTATTATTTTTTTTATGAAATCTAAATTTTAATTTATTTTATTATAATTTAGTTTATTTAATAAATTAAAACGAAAATAAATTCTTAAAATAACTACAACAATATTTTTTTTATATTATTTAGTCTAATTTTAACTTATTTTATGAGGTCTAGAACCAATCTATTATTTTTGTACTTGGCCAGTATCTTTTTTTACACGATTTTTTTTTACACGAATTTCTCGGGAACCATTCTATCGTGTAAAAACAGAATTAGGTGTATACGTAACATTTTAGTTTTCTAATGTATTATGTAGGTATATATTTGTTATTATAAAGTAGTAAATTCTTTATTTGAGTAATGTTTATTTAATTTGTTCTACATATTTACATACTTATTATACATATATCCCGAATATTTATTTTAATATATAACTGGATCTGATGATATAAATAAATATTCCATTAAGTTCATATTTTGCGCTATTTTCGAACATTTTCGGGTATTGAAGAGTCGGAAATGTTTAACATCTTTATTTCGGGCTTCCTGTGCTTCCTCTGTTAGCTCTCCCAATGGCAAAATACTATTTTCTATTATTTCTTTGCCATGAGCCAATACTTTGTGAATTGTTGGAGTCATTGATTTCCAGGGGTATGTAATGTTAAGTTGTTCTTTAGTTTCGTAAGCAAAAATTTTAAATTTTAAAGAATTTTTATTAACAAGGACTTCAGAATTATCCTGAAATTGTGAACTTATTTTTCTACATATATTACATTTCCATGTAGATGTTGTATCTGTTATAGCGTTTGCAACTTTTCCATCAATCATCGTTAATTGTTGTTGAAATGTAACTTTAATAGTTCTGTTTGATACTTTTACATATATTGGGGCAATGCTTTAATTTCTTCTTCCAATTGATTGACAATGCTGTTTATTGTAACCGTGGTTTCTTTTGTGTAATCAAAAAGGATTGGACGGCACAAAAATTTGGAACCTGGAGTTAAATTTATCCATATATCATCAAAAAGCGGGTCATTTCTTGTCGATGAGGAAGGCTTATTTAAGCGCATTCGAAGTGGTACCAGAGACGCTATAAAAAGCGAGGAATAATTATTTCCAGAATTACTTCCATCCAGTTGTTTGTATTCCGAAAATCCTGATGTTCCATCGCAGCCCCATTTGAATATTAAAATAAGTTCAGAGTCTTTGCATTTTTCAATGTTATCATTGCTGAAGGTAGATAAAATTCTAGAGGCAGTATTTTCAAGTAATTGCAATACATTAACTTTAGCACTTTTAACAGAAGCATTAACCGGGTGCTCCATAGGCTGTAAAATATTACTTTTCGCTTCTCTCACTGATTTGCTACTGGGAAAGATATCATATCCTTTTTCGCTAACAGATTTCCTCAAAATCTCGTATTGGTTTCTTGATAATCCTAAATTTAATATTAGAGCTAAAGCATCTTCAGAGGTAAAGGATGATGTTGATTTCGGTGTCACTATCTTTGGATAATCCGATGTAATCGATTGGGAGAAGCTGTCGGTAACACATCTATAACTTTTTCTACTTCCTTTGGTTGCGTACGTGTTACTAAAGCTTTAAATGTGTCTTTTATTTCGGCATTGGTATGTGAATTTAGAATAGATTCCTGTTTGGTCCTCTTTGTTCTTAGCTGAACTTCATCGTAACTTTTTTTGGTCGAACCTTTTTCTGCTTTCCGATGAAAATTGGTATTTCTCCCTCCAACCACTCTTCATTTTTCTTCTTGAACTTTGGTATTGACCAATCTGAAGCTTGCATCCTTTTTTCGTATGATTTATAAAAATTTTCGAGCTTTAAACTGTCTTCTGCAGTAAGAGTTAAACCAAAAGATACTACTGTATCAATGAGTTTTCTTATTTTTTCTGAACGATTTATAATATCAGATAGATTATCCCAGATTACTTTGCAAATAGAAAAGCGTTTTAATGTAATCTCCATAATGGCAAATTCACTAATAAATCTGCATATTTATAAGGATACTTATATATAGAAAAAGAATATTTATATCAGGTAAACGGTGACAGGCAAAAATGAATTAAAAAATTTCAATTTGTGCTCAAACCCCCAATTTCATTCAGTTTATTTGTATGACCTGTAGTGTTAAACAGGTACGTCAAAAAATGTATCTATGCGATTGTAAAAAAATCATTTTTGTTATAATACATTAATTAAGTAGCTAGGTAAATTATTTAAAAACTTAAAAAAATGTAATGAAAAACGAAGGAATTTTAGGTAATTTTAAAAACCTTTTCAGTAGAAAAAAATTATGAACACTTTAAATAAATTCATTAATAAATATTATTATCTCGTAACAAAAATAAGCAATTCAGTTGAGTGTTGCGTATACACACATATGGAAATACGGAACAAAATAGTGAATTTTGCAACTTTTGACGTGACTTGGTAGTTTTGAGGCCATTATATTACTATTATTAAATGACCTATATCAACATTTTATATATCGTTGAATTGTTAAATAAGTCTATTTTTATATTCTTTTAACATTTTTAAAGTATTTGCAAAATTAGTGGAGTTGTATTAAAAAAATTAAATTTTTTTGGATTTTCAACTATTTAAAAAAAAAAAATTATTTTTGAAAAATTACCAAAAATAGGTTATTGGAGCTATTTTATTGATTTTTTTAGGAATGAAATTTTGATTTGTGTTTTATACATTACATAAGAAATAATATTAAAAATATTATGCTAATATGCTTTTAATATGCTTTTAAAAATAGTCGTTAAAAAACTGAATTTTAACATAAAATCTCCACTCCTGCATTCGTTTTTGGCCGGGCGGGAAGCAGTTTAGTGTTAAATCATTCTAAATCTATTTCTATAAAAATATGGGTACCAAATTTAAAAAAGCTCGCGTGACATTTTTTTTATTAATCGTAGGGTGCAAACTTAAATCAATTCAAAATTTCTTTATTAACCATTTGTGAAGCCTTATCTTTTGGAATTAATAAGGAACAAATTTTTTTATTAACGGAACTTTGAGAAAAAGTGAATGAATTGTACTATATTTTTGTAAAAAATAGCCATTTTTCATGCCAATTTCAGAGTGCTGACTTTGAATATTTTTCACGTCTAGACGAATTGAGATAATCCAAAAATTCTTTCAGCACATTATTTTGAAATATGTAGCAAATTACAGAATATTTTTAAAAAATTTTTACCTCATATATCTCCGCACTTATTCCCGAAAAACGAAAGAAAGTCGAGCCAAAAAATTAAAAATTCAAGCGTAAATATCTTTTTAACTGTAAGAGATAACTTAGATGAGTAAGCTTATTTTTTCTTTATCTTGCCAAGCACTTTCCAGAAATATAAAAATCTTTAAAATCGGACTTCATTTGTACAAGTTACGATTTTTTTTAACTTTTACATACTCGAGGTAGTCAACTTTGACACCCTGTATCTTATCTCGTGTTATCATAGGGTGACTACAAGATGATTTTTCTGAAAGCTTAGGTCCTCCTCTACAACTCTTCCATACATTTCAATTTGATCTGACCAGTAGTTTAGGAGATTCAGATTTATTACCAAAAAATTTGCGTTTGACCCCACTGTGGGTCGATTGCCTGAGGATTTGTGAAGCTTTCGAAAGACGTGAATAAATCTAATACAGAGAATTAATTTAAAAGTTTTTTTTGTTTTATTGAATTAGGTCACTTGCAATGAATCGGATAACTCCCAGGGGTCAAATGTGTCCCGCAAACCTCGATGAATAATTCGCTGGTACTTTCTTTCCTCCTTTTACAATAAATTTATTGTTTCAATTTAAACATTTTGTATACTTTAATTTATTGTAATTGTTTTAAAAAAGTTAAATAAATAAACTAACGTTGCAATCAAACTACCATTCCAGTCCTAAATATTTTGCTATGTACATGTATATTTTTGAACAAAAATTTCTTTGATTTTTAATTAGCTTCTTTTTTACATTCAATGAGAACTGATAGCTGATGGCATTTTTTCTTTCGAGGGGAATAAAAATTTCATGGGAACAAATAAAATACTTGTTATTCGCGATAGGGGTGAATATATATTTTATTAAAATCTGAATTGTTTATATTATGGCTGTGTACTTGTGACAAAAAAAAAAAAAAAATTAACAAAAACATATTTTTTTTTTCAGGAGAGTTAAATAATTTAAAAAAAAAATCAACATTTTCTATGAAAATATAAATTTTTGGATAAATTGTCTTATCTCGACTTAAGAAGTCTTGTAAAAAGTTGTTTAATACTCAATTATTGAAGTTTTATATTTTTTACAATAATTTAAAATAAAAAATGTTTATTTTATATAAATAGAAAAATATTTTATTAAATAGTATAGAAGACCTACTGGCAGTTTTTATTCAAGAGGTCCATTAAAAGGGCCGCTTTGTTTTGCGAATGTATAAGGCCTTGCTCTCAATGACATTGCGTGCAAAAAATACATGAATATGGAATGCAGGGAGAAGCTCTTCCGGCTATAAAAAAGGCCTTCTAGAAGGGCTCTTTACCCCTTCTTTTTACCACTGGGAGTTGTTGATTGTATATGCATATACACAATAATTTTTTATTTATTTTTACGTATGTTTGAACGTTTTTTAGTTGAAAATAGAAGCATTGCAAAGACTCAGTGTTGTTCTTTTTGTATAAGTTTGCATCTACATTTTACAAACATATGTATATAAATTTAGTAGTCATCAGAAGCTATCAGTGTTGTTGTTGTTGTTTTTTAAGGAAGCAACGCACAGTGGGGTCAAACGCAAATTTTTTGGTAATAAATCTGAATCTCCTAAACTACTGTTCGGATCAAATTGAAATGTATGGAAGAGTTGTAGAGGAGGACCTAAGTTTTCAGAAAAATAATCTTGTAGTCACCCTGTGATAACACGAGATAAGCTACAGGGTGTCAAAGTTGACTACCTCGAGTATGTAAAAGTTAAAAAAAATCGTAACTTGTACAAATGAAGTCCGATTTTAAAGATTTTTATATTTCTGGAAAGTGCTTGGCAAGATAAAGAAAAAGTAAGCTTACTCATCTAAGTTATCTCTTACAGTTAAAAAGATATTTACGCTTGAATTTTGAATTTTTGATTTTTTGGCTCGACTTTCTTTCGTTTTTCGGGAATAAGTCCGGAGATATATGAGGTAAAAATTTTTTAAAAATATTCTGTAATTTGCTACATATTTCAAAATAATACGCTGAAAGAATTTTTGGATTATCTCAATTCGTCTAGACGTGAAAAATATTCAAAGTCAGCACTCTGAAATTGGCATGAAAAATGGCTATTTTTTTACAAAAATATAGTACAATTCATTCACTTTTTTCTCAAAGTTCGTTAATAAAAAAATTTCTTCCTTATTAATTTCAAAAGATAAGGCTTCATAAATGGTTAATAAAGAAATTTTGAATTGATTTAAGTTTGCACCCTACATACAGCATTGGCCGAAAATTGTCAATTTTAAAAAATAGTTTCATTTTTATCGATTAATAAAAAAAATGTCACGCTAGCTTTTTTAAATCTGGTACCCACATTTTTTATAGAAATAGATTTAGAATGATTTAACACTGAACTGCTTCCCGCCCGGCCAAAAATGAATGCAGGATTGGAGATTTTATGTTAAAAGTCAGTTTTTTTAACGACTATTTTTAAAAGCATATTAAAAGCATATTATCATAATATTTTTAATATTATTTCTTATGTAATGTATAAAACACAAATCAAGCTTTTATTCCTAAAAAAATCAATAAAATAGCTCCAATAACCTATTTTTGGTAATTTTTCAAAAATAAATTTTTTTTAAAAAAATAGCTGAAAATCCAAAAAAATTTAATTTTTTTAATACAACTCCACTAATTTTGCAAATACTTTAAAAATGTTAAAAGAATATAAAAATAGACTTATTTAACAATTCAACGATATATAAAATGTTGATATAGGTCATTTAATAATAGTAATATAATGGCCTCAAAACTACCAAGTCACGTCAAAAGTTGCAAAATTCACTATTTTGTTCCGTATTTCCATATGTGTGTATACGTAACATTTTAGTTTTCTAATGTATTATGTAGGTATATATTTGTTATTATAAAGTAGTAAATTCTTTATTTGAGTAATGTTTATTTAATTTGTTCTACATATTTACATACTTATTATACATATATCCCGTATATTTATTTTATAAGAATATATTATCGAAGATATTATTAGAGATTTTCTTGAAAATAATCAGAAACATCAAACGTTAGCAAATTTTTAACTTCCTTAGCTTCGGAATCCTCTTTTTCTATTTCAAGAGTGATTTTTGGTAGCCATTGTGTTCTTATAGAATATATAACTGGATCTGATGATATTAATAAATATTCCATTAAGTCCATATTTTGCGCTATTTTCGAACATTTTCGGGTATTGAAGAGTCGGAAATGTTTAACATCTTTATTTCGGGCTTCCTGTGCTCTCCCAATGGCAAAATACTATTTTCTATTATTTCTTTACCATGAGCCAATACTTTGTGAATAGTTGGAGTCGTTGATTTCCAGGGGTATGTAATGTTAAGTAGTTCTTTAGTTTCGTAAGCAAAAATTTTAAATTTGTCCGCATTAATTTGTTTTTTGCTATTAATGGCTGCCAATATAATCTTAAAACGCTTCAAAATATTTAAGTCAATGCCTGTGATTGAAGATGTGAGTTCCGGATTTTCAAAGAAACGTCTTGCTGTATTTCCATCATTTGAGCTTCCATAGCCATGTAGAGGTTTATCAATTATTAATCCGAGTTGTTCTTTGAATTCTAATTGAATTCTTTTCTTCTCCTCTTTTCGTAATTCGTGAAGTGCCAAATTGTTTTTTACTGTAGCATTTTCCTGCCCGGGAATATTTCTGTACTTCATATCATATGCAAGATGTAAGCAGAACTCCAAAAATCTTATCCTTGCGTGGAGTGGTGATATTCCAAATTTTAAAGAATTTTTATTAACAAGGACTTCAGAATTATCCTGAAATTGTGAACTTATTTTTCCACATATATTACATTTCCATGTAGATGTTGTATCTGTTATAGCGTTTGCAACTTTTCCATCAATCTTCGTTAATTGTTGTTGAAATGTAACTTTAATAGTTCTGTTTAATACTTTTACATATATTGGGGGCAATGCTTTAATTTCTTCTTCCAATTGGTTGACAATGCTGTTTATTGTAACCGTGGTTTCTTTTGTGTAATCAAAAAGGATTGGACGGCACAAAAATTTGGAACCTGGAGTTAAATTTATCCATATATCATCAAAAAGCGAGTCATTTCTTGTCGATGAGGAAGGCTTATTTAAGCGCATTCGAAGTGGTACCAGAGACGCTATAAACAGCGAGGAATAATTATTTCCAGAATTACTTCCATCCAGTTGTTTGTATTCCGAAAATCCTGATGTTCCATCGCAGCCCCATTTGAATATTAAAATAAGTTCAGAGTCTTTGCATTTTTCAATGTTATCATTGCTGAAGGTAGATATAATTCTAGAGGCAGTATTTTCATGTAATTGCAATATATTAACTTTAGCACTTTTAACAGAAGCATTAACCGGGTGCTCCATAGGCTGTAAAATATTACTTTTCGCTTCTCTCACTGATTTGCTACTGGGAAAGATATCATATCCTTTTTCGCTAACAGATTTCCTCAAAATCTCGTATTGGTTTCTTGATAATCCTAAATTTAATATTAGAGCTAAAGCATCTTCAGAGGTAAAGGATGATGTTGATTTCGGTGTCACTATCTTTGGATTATCCGATGTAATCGATTGGGAGAAGCTGTCGGTAACACATCTATAACTTTTTCTACTTCCTTTGGTTGCGTACGTGTTACTAAAGCTTTAAATGTGTCTTTTATTTCGGCATTGGTATGTGAATTTAGAATAGATTCCTGTTTGGTCCTCTTTGTTCTTAGCTTAACTTCATCGTAACTTTTTTTTGATCGACCCTTTTTTTGCTTTCCGATGAAAATTGGTATTTCTCCCTCCAACCACTCTTCATTTTTCTTCTTGAACTTTGGTATTGACCAATCTGAAGCTTGCATCCTTTTTTCGTATGATTTATAAAAAGTTTCGAGCTTTAAACTGTCTTCTGCAGTAAGAGTTAAACCAAAAGATACTACTGTATCAATGAGTTTTCTTATTTTTTCTGGACGATTTATAATATCAGATAGATTATCCCAGATTACTTTGCAAATAGAAAAGTGATTTAATGTAATCTCCATAATGGCAAATTCACTAATAAATCTGCATATTTATAAGGATACTTATATATAGAAAAAGAATATTTATATCAGGTAAATTGTGACAGGCAAAAATGAATTAAAAAATTTAAATTTTTGCTCAAAACCCCCAATTTCATTCAGTTTTATGACCTATAGTGTTAAACAGGTACGTCAAAAAATGTACCTATGCGATAGGTTATAATACATTAATTAAGTAGCTAGGTAAATTATTTAAAAACTTAAAAATATGTAATAAAAAACGAAAGAAAATATACTTATTTATGTACTTAGGTAATTTTAAAAACCTTTTCAGTAGAAAAAAATTATGAACACTTTAAATAAGTTCATTAATAAATATTATTATCTCATAACAAAAATAAGCAATGCAGTTGAGTGTTACGTATACACACATATGGAAATACGGAACAAAATAGTGAATTTTGCAACTTTTGACGCGACTTGGTAGTTTTGAGGCCATTATATTACTATTATTAAATGACCTATATCAACATTTTATATATCGTTGAATTGGTAAATAAGTCTATTTTTATACTCTTTTAACATTTTTAAAGTATTTGCAAAATTAGTGGAGTTGTATTAAAAAAATTAAATTTTTTTGGATTTTCAGCTATTTTTTGAAAAAAAATTTATTTTTGAAAAATTACCAAAAATAGGTTATTGGAGCTATTTTATTGATTTTTTTAGGAATAAAAGCATGATTTGCGTTTTATACACTACATAAGAAATAATATTAAAAAGATTATGCTAATATGCTTTTAATATGCTTTTAAAAATAGTCGTTAAAAAACTGACTTTTAACATAAAATCTCCACTCCAGCATTCATTTTTGGCCGGGCGGGAAGCAGTTTAGTGTTAAATCATTCTAAATCTATTTCTATAAAAAATATGGGTACCAAATTTAAAAAAGCTCGCGTGACATTTTTTTTATTAATCGATAAAAATGAAACTATTTTTTAAAATTGACAATTTTCGGCCAATGCTGTATGTAGGGTGCAAACTTAAATCAATTCAAAATTTCTTTATTAACCATTTATGAAGCCTTATCTTTTGAAATTAATAAGGAAGAAATTTTTTTATTAACGAACTTTGAGAAAAAAGTGAATGAATTGTACTATATTTTTGTAAAAAAATAGCCATTTTCCATGCTAATTTCAGAGTGCTGACTTTGAATATTTTTCACGTCTAGACGAATTGAGATAATCCAAAAATTCTTTCAGCATATTATTTTGAAATATGTAGCAAATTACAGAATATTTTTAAAAAATTTTTACCTCATATATCTCCGCACTTATTCCCGAAAAACGAAAGAAAGTCGAGCCAAAAAATCAAAAATTTAAGCGTAAATATCTTTTTAGCTGTAAGAGATAACTTAGATGAGTAAGCTTATTTTTTCTTTATCTTGCCAAGCACTTTCCATAAATATAAAAATCTTTAAAATCGAACTTCATTTGTACAAGTTACGATTTTTTTTTAACTTTTACATACTCGAGGTAGTCAACTTTGACACCCTGTATCTTATCTCGTGTTATCATAGGGTGACTACAAGATGATTTTTCTGAAAACTTAGGTCCTCCTCTACAACTCTTCCATACATTTCAATTTGATCCGACCAGTAGTTTAGGAGATTCAGATTTATTACCAAAAAATTTGCGTTTGACCCCACTGTGCAACGCTTACTATGATAGTTTAATTTTGTGTTTACATTTTTGTAGTTTGGAAAAAAATATAGATTATTTTTGTAAGTATAAATGTGAAAATATGAAAGCATACTTTAGCACTTAAATTTTATTATTTGTCGGTAAGGTGGGCAAGGGTATAAAAGATTCCTCATAGCCGATAATAGCGCTCTAACTTATTTGTTAGAGCGCTATTATCTCAAGTTTGAGATGATGTTAATATTGCTAGTGGTAGCGCTAATGTTGTGCACTAGTGCTGTTTGGACTTGTTGATTATGTTTGATTTTTATTAACATTTTTAAAATTTTATTTTGAGTTTGCTGTAACGATTTACAATAGGTTGAGTATAATAAATTTGAATTGTTGCAAATTTTGTGTCACAGTATCTAAATCAGCGGTAACTAAAAGGAGAGGCGCTAAAATGAGAATGTGTTAGTGAATTGTACTCTTTAAATGAGAATTATTTACATAAATTTACATTGCTCATATTTTAAAAAAACAAAGCGACATAAACCCACTCTGTCGAAAGCTAGTATGTCACTGAATGATTTTTTTTTTTCGTTGTTTTACGTTTCCCTCAGTAAAGTGTTTCACTAAGCTTAGAGAGCAAAGCAGAGAGAGGACGAAACGTTGACGTTCGTGTTATGTCTGTGTAAAAATCCGATTATTATCGGGCCCTGGGGTTAAGTTGGATATCATTGATCTAGATACACAATTCAAGTCCAATATATTACCGATTGAAAGTTAAAAAAATTAGTATCTAATACTACCTTGACATTAAAAAAATCTAATTTCATTTTTATTTATTTTAAATTCAAAAATAATAAAATTTAAAAATAAAAAATTAAAAAATGAACTTATATTTTGCACTAGTTAGTGATAAATGGTGAAGAACAAAATTTGCCATATTCTTGCCAATATATTTCTTAAAAGCTGATGTAATATTTTTTGTACATTATATTTATTCAATATTTACGTATTAAGGCGACTCACACCCTATTGGAAGAAAAACGTGTTTTTTGTTACCCCCTGAAAATAAACCTTGGTATGTTTTATTACGTGCCCCAAAATATTACGGTTCTACTGATGACCGTTCGTGACATGGACCGTTTTTTAAAAGGCATCTTTTTATTTTTTCCATTAAATTTAAGAAACATTACGTTGAAAAATAAAACTGAAAAATAGGATATTTTTTGGAATATGAAAATATTGAAGTCAAAACTAAATAAAATATCCTTTTTAAAAACAATCCAGCTCGCGAACGGTAATAGTAATATTTTGGGAAACATCATAAAACAAACCAAGGTTAATTTCATTGGGTAACAAAAACACTTTATTGAGTGAGTCGCCTTAATATTTATGAATCTGTTTAAACAACGTTATAAACCTTATTAAACAAAATATAAAATGTCGCAAATATTTAACAAAAATCAAATATAACTTGTAAAATGCTTGAAATGAAATATGTCGTATGAGAACAATACTAAATATTTTCTTATAATTTTAGTTAACTATAAAAATTTCAATTTCGAAAAGATAATCCTGCCAAAACAATATTTATTGTAAATCTTGTAAAATAAAATGAAAACTATATTTACTTCATTTAATAAAATGATAATGTAAAATATTGCTTGCGATATATGGTTATTTTAATAAAAATATTAAAATATATACTATCTAGGGTATTCAAATTATTCGGTTTTTCTGTTGTTCGAATAAAACGAATAATTCGAATAAGGCATTTTATTTTGTTCGAGTTATTGGAATAATTAAAAAAATAATAAGAAAGTAAAATATTTATGATTTTGTAAGTTTCTTTAAAAGTATGATTATAAAAAATAACAGTAACATATAAAAAGTTAACAATTCATTGGAAATATATTTAAAAAAGTATTATCATATAAATGTAAATATATCGCCTATTAAAAAAAAAGCTATTTTTTGACAGGATTATCGGATTATCTTCATATTTGGTGTACTACATAAAAGCATTTTTCATTCAAGACATTATTTTTATTCAAGATTTTCATTTTTCTACAAGTCAAAAAATCGACAAAATATGTAAGAGTCTATTTACATTAGGGATTATCGCAGCGTGTTTTGAAATTGCTTGGAATATACTTCTACGTTAACTTATGAAAATGTTTGACAAAAAACAACAAATTAGAAAAATAAAATCCCCTGAAATTTCTATTTTTGCAAATACCATAAAAAAGGTAATTTTATTTTATTTTATCTCAAAAGCAAAAAATTTTAGAATGACATCCAATGATATAAACAATCCATCTAAAAATTACTGCAACCTGTCAAAAGTTCTCGGAAATTAACTTAGAAAAGAATAAAAGTTAGTAGATTTAAGAAGATTTTATTCTTTTGCTTTTATAAAATTTCATTTTGAAGAAGCTCAAATTTTCGTGGCGAAATTGTCAAAAGTGAATTTATTTAAATTTAGCACTAACACAAACAAAATATTCGTTTTGTTCGCATTTCGAAATTATTCGAAAAAGATCATTTTTAAATTCTTCGGGTAATTCTAACGAACATTATTCGAATGAATACCCTAAAAATATATGTATTTTGTACTATTAAAAGATATGTATGTACTATTTTATTATATACAAGTTATATAAACTGCATAATTCTCACATTTTATTATAATAAATTTTAGATTCAATTTTAGCAAAGTAAAAAAAAAATGTGAAACGTTGGTAAAATTTTGTTTTTTTTTAAGCAGATTTTAGCATATTATTTTTTCGAATTGAGCAGATTATATCGATAATTTTCTGGCAACACTGATAAACGTTATGAAATTTCGAAGCCTTTTTCATGTATTTCGCGGTAATATTACCCACCATCTGCAATTTTTAAAAATTTCACCTTATATGGGAGGATCACGCCCATTTTTTCGTTGATGTAAATGCTTTTTTGTAAAAGACATCGGCTGAAAAGTATAAACTGGGGTTATATCGGACACCCCGTGTTTGTAATATTTGGTCCATAACTTTTTCGTTTATGAACCGATTTTGCTCAATACCAAACAAACCTTATATAAGATAAATATTTGGGACAATTTTCGTCCCCCTAGAAGGTTCGTCCCGAGCCCTATCCTGCTTTCAATAGACAGACGGACGGGCATCGTTAGATCTTCGTCTTAGATTTTCACGAGGACTCAGAATATATATAATTTATGGGATCATACATGATTATTTCAACATATTACACACGGAATGGTGGTGTATATAAAAAAATTAAATAATCAGCGATCATCATCATCTCAATGAGTTTTGGATTATGAAAACTGTACGACAAAAATTTCAGTGTCCTTAGAAAACTTAAAAACAGTGTTCTACAAAAAGGCCGTATGTGGGCAAACCTACTATGATGAAACGATTTTTGAATATAGGTAAGCATTATTTTATATGATATAATGGCCCATCATTATTAAAAATTTTAGATTTTAGGCCTTCTAAAAATAATTACCTTTTTTTCCGATGACAATTAAAATTTAAATTTGTATTAATATAAAGTGATTCGAATGCATGTAGAATCAGTTTTTAATAATTTCGTGCAGAAGGCGCGAATGTTATAGCGGTTTTAAGTTGAACACATAAACATTTATGATATTTTCATTTCAAAAAGTCCATAAATTTTTTTATTAAATTTATTTTTAATGATCCTCCGATCTTATTGTGTATAATAAAAAAAAAAAAAAAAAAAAAAAAAAAAAAACAAAAACTGTAATCCGTGCTGATCTATATGATAAATTGAATTTTTCAAAAATTTTCGCTCTTGTTTTCCAAACTTTGAGACTATCTACTGCGTTAACTATTTCGGGCACATCAACAAGATATATCGCAAAATACACACAATTACAAGAAGTATTAATCCTTGTTTCAAAAATTTGTTTTCAGTTGAGGGGCGCATAGACACCGCCCAAAAAGCCGAAATTAAAAAAAATTAAAATATGTCATCAAAACTCGACTACCCTGTATTTAAGTGTTGAAAGTCTCAATAATAATAAAAATGGTGCAGAATTTATCCAATAAGTTCGACTAGTTTATATAAGATCGAATGAGATCAAAATGTATAAATGCGCGAATAAAAAGTGTAGAAGTTAAAAAAGAAAAAGTTAAATAATTGTTAGCCCATTTTCTAAGCTTTTGAACTTTGAACAACAATTATGACCACAAAATGAAATTTTGCACTGTATTAGTTTCAAGTCTTGTGAGTTCCGATCTGTAACCTATTTGTTTAAATTGGTATTAGCACAAAACTTACTAGGAATTAAAGCCAGTTTCAACCAGATTAAACATTTTTGATAATGGCCCGTATACATTTTCCATATATGCATTTTCTTGCTATGTTGCTATAGATCATTCAGAAAAATACGTTGAAAATAGCATTAAGGCAATAATGAGTGATAACACTACATGGGTATAAATTGAAAGCCAAATGAAATTGCATGCTTTAAATGAACATCTTTTGTACTCAATAGATGGTCACATTGGTGCAGAAATAGTTTATTTAGTTCAATGAAATTTTTAATAAATGTAAAAACATACATACATACATTTTTCAGATCGATTCGTATTTGACAATCGCATTAAGGATCTAACGACGAAATTTTTATTGCAAGATATAAAATAAATGTATCTAAAAGTATTTAAAACTAATAATGAAATATCAAAATTTCTTATTTTTTTAAATACAGCCGAACATGGTTATAACGGACAATGGCTATAGCAAATACTTTTCTTCGGTCTCATTGATTTGACCTACATTTCCCATACAAAAAACTATGTTTATAACGAATTTTCACAAATACTAGTTTTAGTTAAATAAAGTTGCTCAGCAAAAAAGGTGAGGAAAAAATATAATAAAATCAATACAATAAGAAACCTATACCACTAAAACTGTTAGTTATTTATCGGTTTCAGATAATTTTAAGAATTTTGATATCGATTAGATATTTTTGCATACTTTCATCCTAACAGCATATTTTGCTTAAATAGCATATTTTCACAGAAAATCCTTATTTGAGATAATATTTTAGCAATTTAAATTGCATATTTTTGCATATTTTACATTTAAGAGTTTAGTTTTGTATATATCACATAAAAGAGCATAATTTTTCATATTTTACACTTAAGCGTCAAACTATCCAATAGAAATTTTTACATAATTTGCTAATACTGTCATATACGTTTTTCAACTCCGATTCCCAAATAATTTTATTCTTATAAATTGATTTTTTTTATGATTAAATTTGATTGTTTTTAAGTGCAAAAGGGAAATATTTTGTAGAAATTTCTAATAAAAGTCAAGTTATTTTTAGCATGAATAGTAGATAAATTAAAATTTAACAAAAAAAAAAAAAAAAAAAAATTCTATTTTAAAAGAATATTTTTTAATTTAAAGGGCACATTTGCGGATTTTTAAAGAGTTTTTATGGCATATTTTTGGTTGCCCTGATCATTACTTATATTATCTTTGTATTTAAGATGTGAGGAAACACGACTCCTATAAAGTGAAGAAAATCGAGACTCAAAAGATGATTTTCTTACGGTTGTTATTAAAGACACGAGTAAATAATTATAATTAAATTTTTATTTAACAAAAAGCAAAAAGAAAAGAAAATTTTTGATAATTCGGAATTAATGATTTTTTTAAATTTATCCAAGCGTCCTCTGTTTCTTAGACTTTTTTATGTTTCTGAACGAACTTTTAAGAAGTATTAAAAACCAAGGAAAAATAGGATCAAAAAAGTAATTTAATACCGTAATTTGTATAACGGTGTTAAAAATAACAACAAGAAGTGTTGAAAATATTCATTGGATACGTTAAATATGATTTAGATGCCGTTCGTAAAAAATTACTTTAATTGTTTTTTACTGGGTGCATATTTCAAAATCTTTCAAAAATGTAAAATCTAACAGAAATAATTGCTATTTATTTTCATTTAAATTACTAGACAAATAGATATAATTGGCATTAATTTCAATTTAAATTATCGGACAAATAAAACAGGAATTTTATATTTATAGTTGTTGACCTATTTAACATAACACATACACATTTACCGAAAATAGCTAAAAATAAAACTTAAATTATAAGAGGATTTTAAATTAATTTAAAAAAATCGCTATTCCTCAAAGAGTAAATATCTCAAAACATGCCAATTTTAAAATATTGGTAATAAAAAAGCATTGAATTAGTGTAAAAAGTGTAATTAATCCGAATTTTCCACTTGTCAAATGAATGATGAATGCAAAAAAATATTCTTCCCGATATATTAAAATCATTAATATATAAAAATCATAAATACAGCCAATTTTTAAAAGAAAGAAATACGCCTCAATTCTAAATATTGGTATCGTAATGAAAAATGTGTATTTTGTTAACAAATAATTTTTTTTCAAATTTTACGGATATAAGAACTAAGTTTATAACGAACTAAATTTATCGCTCACTTCGAAATGAATAAACATTCTTCAATTTGAAGAAAAAAAAAATATAGTTAATTTGAATAAATTTTTTATTCAATATTTCAATATTTTTCAGAATTAAATAAAATGGTGTATTTAAATTGAATAAAAATTCTTCAATATGAAGAAAAAATGTAGTTCATTTGGATAATATTTTATTCCATTTGACAAAAAAATGTCAAATTAACTACCTTTTAATTAACTAATTCATTTAGTCATATTGACGATTTTTCGTCATTCTAACTAATTCACGAAAAGTTAACTAAAATTTCTGTTGAATTGACTAATGATTTTATTAGTATTTATATTATTATTTCTCTAATTCTACACCCATTTTTATTGTATTTACTACTTCTTTGTTTGTTTTTTGGTTAAGTGTAAAAAGTGCGGTCTTACCATTAAAAACCTGTTAATTAAAGATTTATTCGTATTTGATTCTCAGCTTGTTTCTATTTTTTAAATTTTTATATACACATTTATTTTGAAGATTTTTTCCAAATGGTTATATTTTTCATTTTATTGGAAACAAATATTTCGAAATTTCGATATCATAATAATAGTTTTATGTATCATATCGTTTTTTGGTTTATTGCGATATCTTAAAATAAATACCCAACAACAAATTTAATGAAAGAAATAGTTTTTGTATTTTTACACGTACATGGAATTTTTATTAATTTTCGTTTCGAAATAGCTGCATTTGAGTTTTCTACCACTATCATGTAATCACATCCAAACATGTATCTGCACTCCACAACATCCAAATAACTTAGTGGATTTTCAGGCATTAAAATGAAGTCCTTTGGCTGTAAAAAAAAAAAAAAAATACAAAAAACATCTAATTAAGAATTTGTATCAAAATGTGTTTTATAACAAGGAATAAAAAAAAAATGCAATAATAAATTCATACCTTTTGAATTCCATAAAGACTACAAGGCATTTCATAGCATTCCGTACTGTTTAGAGCAGTTACTATAATGTTATAGAATGTTTCTGTAAATTTAATTAAAAAACCGATTTTAATAACTTTTCATATATCGCTCATTTGATGCAAAAACATCATAAGTTAAGTTTCGAAATAAAATCACTAGTGCATAGTAAATAATAGGGTTTATTAACTGGCAAAGTCTTGTGTACGAGCTTTTTATATTTCACGCAGTGTAATCCATTACGCATTAGTTGCAACAATGCGCAGTGGGGCAGAATCGAAATTTTTTGGAACTAAATCTGTAACTTTTAATCGGCTGATTGGAAGTAGAGCTATTGGGACTCAAAATAGGGTACCTCTGTCATAAAAAAAATTGTTAACAGCTAACCAAATTGTTATTTTTATCTAATTTAAAATATTTGTACATTTTCTTAAAGCCCAGTAAGACCTATGAAAAACATGCTTGCATGCGCTATTTATCTCCAGTTTTTTCAATAAACTTATAGCCCAATATTTTTTTGCGATTTTGATTAATTTTAGTTAGAGAACAAAATTATATGTCAAATAAAACAATTTTTCTCGAATCCAAAATAAATTTTGAAATTGAAAATTGCAAAAATTATGATCTTTTGCGTTTTTTTTTTTGCCGAAAAAGTGTCTACGATTTTTTCTCATGAATCTACAAAAAGAATGCACCTTCGAAAGCCAACGGCTTTTTCTAGAACTATAACAAATGTGGGCTTTATGGGCAAAATTAAAAAAATCAATTTTTGAAATTTTCTGAGATTTTTTTATTTAAAATTACATATGAGGAATTACAAAGATTTGAAAGTTTTGAGTAAAAGTATTTAAAAAAATGTTTTTTTTTTTTTTCTTTGACACGAACATCAATCAATTTCTGTTTTTGTTAATCAATATTTATGCATTTAAAGTCTGTTCACGTTAATCATTTTTGTTAAAAGTTGTAAAGGTTTAAATTTTACACTTTCAAAAAAATCTTTATCGCACGTGTCAAAACTGTTGCTAAATCTTTATTATTTATCGAAGTACACTGAAAAGAAAATTTTGTATTTTGTATTTTTTCTTTTTTTTTATTGTTTATTTTTATTATTGGTTATAAATCTGATAAACAGTAACATATATTTTTGGGATATTTTCACATTATCAATTTTAATCATTGAAATAATTTTTTACAGATACTTTTCAATGATCTAAAGTCATATCTAGTCTTCAAAAAATGCGGAACAAAATTTTAAAAAGTGCATAAATTTTTTTCATCTTAAAATTTTTTAAAGCTCGGAAGTAGCATTTATTAAAAAATTCTGTTTACGCGATAATTTTACCAATTTTTGTAAAAACAGCATTTGTCAGTAACGAAAAAAGTACATTTTACAAATTTTTACGCCAATCATATGTAAGTTTGTGTTGATGGAATCCCATGCCTGGTTTCATTATATTAACGAAATATACCTCAAACTTTAGACAATCACTTCGTCTTTAAAATTCTGTTCTCTAAATTTCACTTAAGCGCGCAAATTTTCTATCAAAATAACTGCATTTAAAAAATCGTAAACGGTTACTTGTTATACAACATATAAATTTCCTAAGAATTGTTAGTGCAAAACTGAAATAAATAAAATAATCTTCGAAAGTGTCGTCTAATTTTTTTTAAGTATAAATGGTTATAATTTATTGAGATTTTAGGTGAATGATCTAAAATTTTAGATTTCTTAGCTATTTTGTTAGGTTTGGCAAAATTTATTAACAGTTTTAATGTTTTTTAAACAAACTTAAAAAAACAAGACATATAAAGTCGGTTTCAAAGAATTTCGAAAATTGTTGAAATTCCTGATATATATGAGCCATTATCAATATTTTGCATATATATATATATATATATATATATATATATATATATATAAAACGATCTTTTAAAAATGCTTTTTAATGTAACTGCATTTTTTAAATTAATTTTTGTTAAATATGATATTTAAATTTTTTGATTTTTTTTGACATATTTGAAAAATATGGAATCTTTACATTAAAATAAGAAACACAATTTTTTCTGTAATAAAAAATTCAAAATGACGGCCAATTTTTTTTAATTGTTTAGGAAAAAATTTTAAATAATCGCCTTTAATAGACTTGTGGTCCCTGAATATAAATATGGCTTTAGATTTTCCAAATTCAGAAAGATGGATAAAAGTAAGCTATGATCCCTGAATTTTGACCACTTTTAGAATATTCGTTGTAAGTAAAAAATATATATGTGTATCCCATACAAGATTTTTTATAAATTCAAAATGGCGGATCCAATATGACGCCCAATTTTATTTTTTATTACTTGACGAAATTCGAAATAATCACATTTGACAGATTTATGGTCCCTGACACTGATATTGCGAATTCGGAAAGGCGAAAGCTATATAGCGGATCAAAGTGGGGAATGATCTCTGAATTTTTGGCCATAATTAGAATACTTGGTATATGTAAAAATATATATCAAATATAAGAGTCTTGAAGGCGCTGATTACGATTCTGCAATAAGAAATCCAAAATGATGAATTTTTTTTATATGAAATTATCAATAATTAACATACCAATAAATTATTTATTTTTCTTAATTGATATTAAACTATTTATGCCGATCATACCCAATTTCAATAGGCTTGTCCCTGCATCAAAATAATTATTCTTGCCAAATTTCATCAAGATATTTTTAAAATTGCGAGCTATACTTTGTTCACAAGGTTTACAGTAGGGTGGCCCACAATTCGTTTTTGCGAACTACATTTACTACATTTAAACGTATCCAGAAATTTGAAAGGGGATGCCAGTTAGAACAACTTGGCCAAATTTCAACTTCCTACGATGATTGGAATATACATGTTCATTTATGTCGATGATCCCATAACAAATTTAAAAATTTTTATCTTAAGAATATTAGTTATACATAAAATGATAGCTATCGTTTTATGTATGTATGTATATTCGGCTGTGCCGACTCTTTTATACCCTTCACCACCTTACCGACAAGTAATAAAATTTACGCCTTAATGTACGCTTTCATATTTTCACATTTATACTTACAAAAATAATCTACTTTTTTTTCCAAACTACAGAAATGTGAACACAAAATTAAACTCTCACATTAAGCGTTCCACTTGCACATAAAAGTTATTGAAATGTTTTTGTATATGTATGTGCGTGTATATGTTTAATAATTTTTCGGATTTTTGCACTTTAGTTGGCTTTTTATGGACCTATATGAAGTCAAAAATGCGTTTTGGCCGATATCTCGGTTATTATTGGATCGATTTAGTTCATTTCTTCAGCATTAAAATGCAGAAGAAAAAAATTCAAAATCTTCTTTGTAAAAGCAAAGTCTCTAGTTTATATAGTCGAAAACCGGGTTTTTGTCCGATCTTGCTAATTTCAGTAGCAAAATTCTCGAAAGGATTTCTGATCATCTGATCATATATATATATATATATATATATATATATATATATACTAGAGACTTCGTTTTTGCAAGCAAGAATGAAATCTTGTTGGAAGTTATTTCATTTTTTTTTTTGTAATTGAACGTTATTTCATTTTATTTAGCACTTTTTTCATTCACATAAATAAATGAATATCATTGGGAGTTATTTCATTATGATTAAAATTTATATTACTATAAAATTTGGTGTACTGTAAGTAACGGTTCTTAAATCTAACCGACAATTCAACAGTACCAAAGCAAAACAAATTGCTACACTGGTGTATATTCCTATAAACGCACATAAATTTTTTTAGTCAACTTACCAAAAATAGGGCTAAAAAATAAATAAGGTGCTTGTATTTAAATTATTTATTGACCACTTAAAAAATTCATTGTAATTTTAGTAGTTTAATGCCATTTTTATGGCATTTTCCTACACACTCACTTAAATTAAAGAACCAATTTAGCATTATTAATAATGTGTTGATGTACCTTTGCTTTGGATTACTTCAAAAATTCGATTTGGCTATGATTCGACTAATTTTTGAAGAAAATAACTTTCAATTTCTTTCAAGGCTTGCTTTATTTTTAGTTTTAACTCCGTAGTTGTCATTGTGAGCTGGTCAGTTAAATAGTGGAATACTATGTTCATTATACCACGATTTAGATTGGTTCAAGACATTGATTGTAGCGTTAACCTGTTGGAATATGCAATCTTCATCCATTTTTTCATTCATAAATGAGAGAAGAACATCTTCCAACAGTTCATTATAAATTGCACTGTTCATTTTAAACTAAATACGAAATTTTGTACTGAATAAGACGTTAGTCATTAAAAACGAATGGTTAATTTGTATCCAATTTCAAATCTCACTGACGCTAAAATTTTGTTTTTTTATTTTCGTTTAATGAATGTTTTTTTTTTTTTTTTTGAGGGATGGTGAGGTGGTGCTTTTAAGCGTTTAAATGGCGTACCTATCTGCTAACATATTACCAGGATGTTCATTCCAGAAGAATCCTTCTTTGCAAATTATCCATTCGATCTATACCTTCGTATTGAAAGCTAATGTTTCCGAATTCTGCTCCTTTTATTTTATCAAATATAACTTAATTCATTATTCTTAATCAATGATGATAATTTTTTTTAAATAAACTTCATTAACCAAAAAAATTCTTTTAAAAATTCTTATAAAAACGAAAAAAGTCTCCAAAAATTTTCGAAATTATTAATCAAAAAGGAATTATAATTCAAAAATGACAAATTACTTTTAAACATTGGGTAATTTTTCATATGAAATATAACCCGAATTTGTATGGGAATTTTGTGATCGATTGTACCTAAGTTTGGCGTGTACCAGTAACCGGCAGTTTTAATTTTAAACCGAAATAATTACCAATAGCGATTAGTAAATATTAATATAACATATATTTTGCAAAGAAAATATATTTATTTTTCTAGAGCAAATGATTAAAATATTGTTACGAAATTGTACTTAAATTCAAATATAACGGTTTTAACGGCTGGTTTAAAATTAAATATTACTTCTCAACCGTTCTCAATGCTTCTAGACCTTTTTGTTTATGTTAAGAGCTCTTAACATATCTGTAGAAATTATTAAAAATAGTTGTAAACATACAATAAAAAGCTTTCGCCATTGTTCGTAAGTATGGCAACACTAAATGTTGAAACTGCTAACATTAACTCTAACATTAGCTCTAAAATTCGAATATACAGTGCAGTGTATATAAATTGGCTGTGAGAACATCATTGAGTGAGTCTAATTGGAAGCATCGTTAAGTAAAGACAAATTAACTGCCTTGGCTGTATATTCTTGTACATTATTAAAGTGTGTTGTATAAAGTGTGTAATTTAAGTGTGTGTATATATTAGAACACAAGTGACTATCTAAACTGTTATTGTTGTACATTTTTAAATAAAATAAAGAGTCGTTACAACTTTTAAACTACTAAGCTGCTTTTATTTGCAATCGAAGTATACGGGTTATTTAAAGTAAATAAACCACCGTTTTTAAAATGTAAATACGTAACGATATACTTATATGAGTAGTTTTCTCCGTTCTTAAAAAACACATGTTTGATAGCATTTTTTAGAAAAAAAAAAACAAAAAATTAAGGGCAGACCAATTTTTAAGATGTTATTAATCATAATAATTCAAGTTTAAAAAAAAAAAAATAATAATAATAATAATAATAATAATAACAAAAATTATAAATATCCAGAGGATAGATATCAATTGAAACCTTATTTTTAATATGTAAAATTTGTATAAAATTTGCATAAAGTTTTAATAGCTGTCGACATAGCTGTCGTAGGTACATAAAGTTTTATAATTTCTTATAGTCGGCACATGATGTTCATTTGGAGATAATAAAGTAAGTATACTTCGGATCTAATTTTTTCTTTCAGATGCATTTAGACTGTATCATTAGAAACATTTCGTCGAAACTATATAATGATTTATCTTTCATTATAAGGGGTCACTTCAATTCTATTTGTAAGAAATGTGTTGAAAGTGGATTAAAATTTAAAATTAATAGATAAAAATATTCTACAGAATTGTTCTACGAAAAATTTTAGTAGAGGTCCCTGAAGATCAAAATTTCACTCATTGAAATTTTTTTCTAAAAAAGATAAATTATAATATTTTATTTTTAAGTATTTTGTTAATAATTTTATAAATTGTATTATAAATGAAATAAATTTCATGCCGAATATTGAAAAAATATGCCGATAGATAAATCTGAAAGAATACACTCTAATGAAGTGGAACAATTACTCGTTATCCAAATACCATGACACCACCAATAATTGAAACGACTTGAAAGTAAGAAGAAAGTTAAACTGCCGATTATCCACAACTAATGAGAATTACTAATGAGAGTAAAAACTAAAAGAAATGTTAACTTTTTTCTGGCCTTATTTTTTGGGGGCATTTAGCCCCCAACAACAACATAAAACAAATAAAAGAACAACAACAACAAAAAAATAAAAGAAATGTTAGCTTTTTTCTGGCCTCATTTTTGGGGGGCATTTAGCCTTTTCTTACCTTTTTTTGAAGTATAATTTAGCCACTTTTTTTCTCACCTGCTGGAAACATTGGTCCTCACCAATATAAATCCACCAATAATCCAAAATAAAAGTAAGGTTAAAATTGATTGCTTGTGAAAAATGTAAAAGTCTGGAAAAACTGGCACACTTAGGCACACTTAGCCAATGTGAGAATAAGACACAAAATTCTCGAAAATTACAAAACAATCAGAATTACAGTATAAAAAAATGTGTGGACAATGTTATTTAAAAAAATATTAAAATTTATAAAGGAGCGATAAGAATGGGCTATATAATAGTGGTATTATTAACAGCCAAATCCAAATGTAATACAAATTTTGAAATCGCTTTAACGGCCCAATGGAAAATTAACATTATTTTACACGCACTACTTTCTAAAGTAATATTAAATATTAGGATTTGTCAAAAAATTTCAAAAAATATTGAAAGAAAAATAAAAACTATTATCTACTGAACTGTAAAGAAATATAAAATTAAGAAATATATATATATATATATATATATATATATATATATATACATATATATACATATATATACAATGTTTTGAAAATCCTCAGTTAATATATGTATATATATGGTACCACTTTTAAATATTTTTCAGAATTAGAAAGAATTAATTAATAATGTATTTTTATTCAAACTTAAATATAGTACCATAGATTAGGATTAATTTTTTTATTTTTGGCATGAAAAACTAATTAAGCTAATATATACTTATTTTATTTTTATGAAATATTTAAAATTGTTAAAATCTTGAAAGATGCGTCATATTTTAATACTTTAATATTGGTTATTAATATTCTTTACTAGAAATCAGGGTTTTTTTTTTCTTATTATTTAAGTTTTTAAATATGATATTTAAATTTCCCGAGATTACCGGGAAATTGAATTTTTCATTCCCGTTTTACGGGAAGGAAATATCACGGGAAACTCCAAACTCTACTCATAAAACAGTGACGTCATATACAATTTTTATTTAACTCTATACACTCACTGTGTCATACTAACTTTTGGGAAAGTTTAGACAAATGAAAGTATTAACAAATTTACTCTCAAATTGTAAAAAGTTTTTAAAATTTGTGGCCCAAAAATATTTCAGAATGAGGACTTTCTTTTTTGAGAGCGTTTGGGTGACTTTGGGTCACTTCGTCGAACACACATATCTAGCAGAAGGGATATGAATTACGTTAAATTATTTGGATACAATTTCCTCTACCACTTTGTTGACTTGTGTTAAGAATTTTTAGAAACCTATTTACAACAAAAAATCTAAAGATCTTTTGTGCGCTCTATATTTAATCGTTAGTAGAGAACTGAAAATAAATTTGTTTTTTTCAATATTCTTCCTGTATTAAGCTGATCAATACGGATCGTTTTAGGAAATCTATTGGAATAAACCAATTGTTTGTTCCAAAATCTTGTTAAAAACGAGATTCTATGAATGAACCGTTTATCTTGCAAGTGTCCTAAGTACCTTCTTCAATAATTTAATGTTTACGTCATAGTTTTATTCTAATTTAAGTTTTCTTCTTTATTCATTCAGAAATCTTAACAAGTTTTAATATAAATGAAAAAATTGAATAAGAATCAAATAGCTACGTAAAAATTTAAATATTTTCATACTTAATTTCATCATTTTCGTGTTTGGACTTATGTCACTTTCAAAATAAACGGCTCAAATATTGCATTTATTATTAAAAATAATCTTTCTTGAAGCAAGTAAATTATATGAGAAATTATTTTTACAAAACATATTACATAGAAAATAGCATATTTTAAAATACCGAAACTAAAATACATTTATATACCGGTATTGAGGGAAGCGGTATTTGAATACCTGTATTTTTGGAAAATAATTTCGGCAACGGTATCGGTAATGGTATCGGTTTCCAACCTTGCTTTTTTCTAATAATTCGTAAACTATTGCGAGTCCCAGCATTGCGCTTAGCAAAACATTTTCGCCATTAACATATAATTTTTAATATAATATATAAAAAAAAAAATTAATTTATCACCGAATTATATGGACACCGATATAAACCAGTGTTGCAATTTTGGCACTTTCAATGCTAGATTTAGAATTTTAAAAGGTGAAAATGCATTGACAATTTATAAGATTATGCTAAATTTCTACAGTATTTTTAAATTAATATTTTTTTAAAAGAATTTTTTTATTAAACTGACGCTATTAGTTAACAGTGTTAAAACGTAAGGTCTATTTTAAGTTTATTTTAATAAAAGACCTCAATGAAACTTGTATAATAAATATGTTGAAAGGTATTTGTAATTTTATGTGGATAACTTTGTACAAATTCTTAGGTATTTTACAGATTGAACCACTCGATAAAATTACATATTTAAAATTTTGTGTTAGTCTTAAATTTGACGAGGATAAAAATTATGTCAAATATTACCAAATTCAGAAGGTTTGAGAAAATCGGTTAGTTGGTTTTAAATTTAATGACTCTACCTTAAAATTAAGTAAACTTTAGTTTACATATGTACATTCATATGTATAACATCGATCGATTTTTAGAAAACAAAGAATACATAAACTGTGTTTTTCTTCGAAATTTATATAAATTTTTCATACAAAGTACTTATATATATATAGCTGCTTATAAATTAAGTAGGGATAAAAATGTTATAAACTCTAAGAAATGTATGGTTTGTGAATTTGTTAAGTAATATACAACTACCAGATTTTCAATTTAAAACTTTTATGAATTTAAAAAAAAAATTGTAATTTAAATTTTATTTGAAGTGGTAACAAAAATTATGTGTCTAATCTAATATTTAGAAGCGATGCATTTTATTCTAATTATTAAAGAAACGGAGCTATATTTAAATTAAAACAAGTAAGTAAGTTATAGTCGGTCAAGCCCGTCATATGATACCCTACATCGGGTTTTTATTTACGTTAACATAATTTTCGGAGAGGATCATATATGGGGTACAATTATGAAGCAATACTTATAAAAATTGCCTCCTTTTGTTTGATTACAAGGTTTACATGGATGGACAGGCAGACGGACGGTCACACATTGTTAAATCAACTCAGGAAGTGATTGAGTGATTGATTATCTAAAAGACTTTCTTCTGTGCAAACATCAGCACAAATTTATAATACCCCAAAAACAAAAGTTGGTGTAGAGTATAAAAAGTTGTTTATATATACAAATGTATGTAAACTTTAAACTTACTTTTTGGTAAATTATCTTTCCAACTAAGTTTAAGTTGCAGCTCATCTTTGTTTTCATTCAATCCAATGTCGGTTTTAATATCTTGAAGAAAATAATAAATGATTTTCACTTTATGTTTGTATTCTTCTAAATATGTACGTATGTACAAACTTCACTATGAAATTTGGCGAAACATTATTTTAATAACAAGGAAAACAGTGAGTGTTCCACCAGTATTCTATATTTTTTTTAAGAATTTCAAAAACATCATATTGTGAGATAAATGACCGCTAAGTTTATGTTTCATTTTATTTTTTAATATCAAACTCAATACAGAAGTTTATAATAATATTTAGTTTAAAAATCCGGAAGTGGACATAATATTTAGAAGAACCAAACAAACGCTTTATAAAATTTTGTAGATACATATATACTATGTGTATGTATTTTTTCTTTTACCTGTTATTTCACCATAAGGTAGTACCTGCAAAAAATACAAAAATTAATATGCACTTACGCAAATATCAATAATTGTGTACTATATAACAAATTAAACACAAATCGCAAAAATTAGATCTAAAATTCTCCGCTATAATGGACTAGACGATATACAGTATGTCAAGTTATTGTTTTTACAATGAACAAAAATTATTATTTCAACTTCATTTGAAATATTATTTTTATTATTTTATTTACATTGTACAACCTTTATCTGTACATTAATTTTCATGGTATATGACTTATTTTAATCGCAGTGTAGCTACCTCTATGATAAAATATTAAAAACCGCCGTTTTTAATACTTTTTCCAATAGTGCACGATAAACGTTTTGATTTTGTCACTTATTTCCGAATAACTCCGAAACTATTGAGTGGATACAAAAATTTTAGGATAACTTGAAGATAATTTTAGTCGACATCGAGTTATACCAATGTGATCGCTTAAAAACGATGAAATATTAGATACGCCCACTTTTTGTGTCTTTTAAAAGTGGTATCAATTTTGAAAAGAAAAAATAATTTTAACAAATTTTTTTAGCATTTTTTTTTTTTTTTGGGTTATCTACAAGACATATAATTTTAGAAGAAAAAAAAATGGAATATTTGTTATTTGCAAATAGCGGTTTTGAATGTTTTAGTCACAATTGAGTTGTCGATAAGTAATTTAACACAGTTTTAATCAGTTTAAACTTTTTTTAACTTTTTTCGCATGCAATTCTTTTCTTTTTTTTCTGCAATATTTATTTATAATTTGAACTATTTTTATATTTTAATCTGCCTTATTTTAAGTCTCTCAGTATGTATTAAAATCCTAAATACATTGAATAGTGACTAACGAGATAATAGGACAATTTGTGGTCCTCCTAATAACGGGGTAGAAGGTCTGCTCTATGAAGCATTGTAACTGATTTTACTTCAGCAAGAAATCTTAAGAGTTGGTTGAGGTGAGTTTGTAGTTGATAATGTATTTATCAGTAAAATGTAAAAAATCCCATTTTTGGGAATTTTGATTAGTTTATTTGGGAATTCAGGAAAACCCTACCCTTGATTGAAAGTTGGTTAACGCGCTTTTATTTATATCAACAAGGTACACATTTCCTGCAAATTTCATTAAGATATCTTTGTAAACAAATATGTTATTACAATTAAAAAATTTGTATTTTCTCCAAAAACCCCAAATTGGGCCTTTTGTTTGGTTTATTTCTAAATAGCGAAAGAATTTTTAAAAATATGTATTCCAAATTAAGCTTATCCTTTAGCATATATAATTTCCGATCTTTTGCAAAAAGATTCAAGTCAATATCATGCCTCATTTCAGAAATATGCGTCTTTAAACTTTTATATTTCCAATTTATTGTATATATGACTATATTTTTACAAACTTGCAACTTTTGCCTTTAGCTTTGCGTGAATAATTATTTAGAAAATTATGAATATTTCTGAATACTTTTAATAATATCTATACACAAAATATTTTTATAAAAATAATTAATAAATATTTTTTATTTTTAATAGGGTTGCCACATTTCCCAAATTTAAGTAAATCTTTATCCTTTTCTAAGCATTCATATATTTCTATTAATGGATTTAAAATAACGAAACCTAATACCTAACCTAAATAAAATAACAAAATCTAACACCTAACAGCAACATATAATATCAATGAATTCGGTATAGGTACTCTTCCAAATTGACTCTTTCAAATATTTTACCTAATGAAAATTCAGAGAATACCTATAAATATATATACCTGTGCGGTATATCTGAAATCTGATATATATATGCGCAGCTAATCCTTATCAACATCATAACGAAATTGATTACCATGGTGATTACATTGAAACATGAACAATGGTATTGTGTTCTGTGGAGTTTATCTAAAAATGATCTTAACCGTTTGAAGCTATAGTGGAATTCATAAAAACTACATATCATGCAAAAGTCGACGTCATTAGTAAATCTCATATATAGAACTTTTTAAAGTTGCATGACGTAAAAATGAAGTCCTTGAATCAGCGTACTATCAGATTAAAAAACATTCCGATTGGATGGTTACTGATATAGAAATAGCGGTGTGCAAAATATCAACTGGAGCACCTGCAAGATATATGATGATTTAGGTACAAGATCTCAGAAGAAAAAACTGGCTTATAAGCTTTCTATAATTTCGAATGAAGAAGTTTCTGATACATTCAAAGATACATTCAAAGAAAAAAGGAGAAGCTATCTAAGAGTTGCAGATTTTTCAGATCTGTTGGCAAAAGTAAATAACAACGACGATGTATTAATCTGTAAGTGGGGACGTGACGGACTATCAGCCCTTCCTGAATACAAGCATGCTAGTGGAAGTAAGAAAATGGCGGATTATAAAAGCGTATTTATAGGTTCTTTGGTGCCATTAAGAATGCGATCTTATTCCCTAAAGCAATCTTCTTCAAAGTGTAACAACTCATTTGAAGATATATGGCTTAACACCACTCCAGGATCAAAACATTTTTGCAGACCTATTTGGTTCGAATACACAAGGGAGTCGAAGACAACAACAAAGGATTTAGTGGAATATATTAAAGATGAAATAAATGATTTACAACCTCTTTCAATAACCATAAACCAATACACATTCGACATATCCTTTCAACTTAGTCTAACAATGATTGATGGAAAGGTTAGTAATGACATTACGGAAACATCTTCTTTTTGGAAATGCTCACTATGTGGTTCATGGAGCATTTTCTGCATATGGCATATGATTTAAAGTATAGAAGTGTGCCAGAAAATTTAACAAAACCTACCAGAAACAACGAGGATTTAAAAACACTTAGAATATCCGAGAAAAGTAGAATCCAGGATGAATTCAGAGAAGAGACGGGATTAAACATCGACAAACCTCTGCCGACTGGTGGTAGTACAAATGATAGAAACACAGCAAGAAGGTTTTTTGGAAATTTCGAAGCTACATCAAAAATAACTGATATTAATAAAGAGTTACTTGAAAGGACTAACATACTATTAATAGCAATTAACAGTAAGTACAAAATTAACTCTGCTCGATTTGGAGAATATGAAATAGAAATATCTAATCTACTTGTTTCTCTATATCCATGGAAAGAAATGACACCAACAGTATATAAAGTATTGTGCCATGGCGAAATTATAATTGAACAAAATATTCTTCATTTATCAACTCAAAATACTGAAGACTTGAAGGACATTTATTATCTTTTAGATATGTATACAGATACAAGAGATTATTTTATATAAAATAAGTAGTATAAGTTTAAAATATTAAAAAAATTTTCTACATAAATTTAATGTAAATAAGTAATAAAAAAATCGTATTAGAAATATAATATTTATCAAGGAAAATGATAAATAGCAGAAATAATAATATTGATTAAGTTAAAATATACATTTTTTGTTTGTTTTGTTATTTTAAATCCATTAATAGAAATATATGAATGCTTAGAAAAGGATAAAGATTTACTTAAATTTGGGAAATGTGGCAACCCTATTAAAAAAATAAAAAATATTTATTAATTATTTTTATAAAAATATTTTGTGTATAGATATTATTAAAAGTATACAGAAATATTCATAATTTTCTAAGTAATTATTCACGCAAAGCTAAAGGTAAAAGTTGCAAGTTTGCAAAAATATAGTCATATATACAATAAATTGGAAATATAAAAGTTTAAAGACGCATATTTCTGAAATGAGGCATGATATTGACTTGAATCTTTTTGCAAAAGATCGGAAATTATATATGCTAAAGGATAAGCTTAATTTTTTTTTAATATTTTTAAAATTTCTTTCGATATTTAGAAATAAACCAAACAAAAGGCCCAATTTGGGGTTTTTGGAGAAATGTAGAAAATTTTACTTTTTAGGGTGATTGATTATTAGACTTTTGCATACAAAAAACTAAACAATTCTATAACAATCAAGTTAAAATTTATGAAATATAGTCATAGTCAAATTTATTTCCACATTTTATATTTTTTTCAAAATTAGAAATTGTTTTCAGATTTTTGCGACTTATTAAAGTTGAGTTTCTATAAAAAACAGAACAAGAAATGATAGTTTATCAGGTTAATATATATATATATATATATATATATATATATATATATATATATATATATATATATATATATATTTATGGAATAATGGAATAAAATTTTTTCCACATAAGTTACGTAAATTATGTACAAAAATTATACTTACATTTGAGTTGGCAATAACATTTATTGTACAAAACAATAAAATGTTGAATATTATACTGATGTTACTCCTTAACGACATGCTTCTTCTCTCAATGGGATTTTTCATTTATTTATTTGTATCTAAAAGAAACAATATTAAAATACTATATTGGAATATTTTAAGACTAGGACTAATGTGTTGAAAAATTTAGCGGTCGCGCATAAAGGACAAGGGTTGAATTTGCAGACAAGATGTACGTACGTATGTACAGTGGGGGTATAATTTTTTTTTTTTTTTCAACGAAAAATGTATGAACAATACTGTAGTGATATCAGAAATAATTTTTTAAGTTAATTTGGATCCAAAACTTTCCGCACCGAACGCCGTTTCTAAATTTTCTTGTATTAACCATAGATTAACATAAATGTGATGATACGTTCTCAAAAACCTTTTTTTAAGAATTTTTTAGTTTCATATTTATGTTGATCTACGGTATTAACTATGATTGTTGGTAAAAATTTGCAATGTTTTTATTGTTTGTGTAATACTAAATATATTTTTCAATTTGTTGTTTAATATTAACTTTAAAATGTTGTCTTTGAGTTAAAAAGTTTATCTGAATTGCAGAATAGAAAGGAACGTATTTGAAATCTATGAACATTGGGTAAAAATATTCTTAAAATATACGATTTTACGAATTAAAGATTTTAATTGTATTGGAATAAAAAAATTTTTAACGTTTGCTAAAAAAACAAAAACGCAACAAAAATCCTAATTTCAAAGTTTCAATAAGTTTGGTGCAGAAAGCATAATTATAATGAGTTTTATGTTTCGAAAAACGTTTTCTATCTTAATTTTTTTTAAATTAAATTCTTTCATTTTATTTCAATTTTAAAAATATTTGCTTAAATTTAAACATCATTTTTATTAAGAACATTGTTGAATTTTACTGACACTGAGAAGGAAAAACAGTGTTGAATAACGATATTTTTCAAAATCATACTAGATTTTTAGATTTCATTAGAAACTAGATTTTGATTTGTATGAAAAATCGAATTAAAATCTAATAAAATTAAGTGGATTATGTGCATATGTAAATGTGCTGTGTTATATTTCCAAATTTAAATAATAATAAAAACTTAAATACTGCTACTGTAACATGTTAAATGCTTTTGTTTAAAGAACACAAAGGTCAAAATCACATTAATACGTTTTTAAGATATATTTGCTGTAATTTAATATGTTAGCGAAAGGAAATTGCACAATTTTGATAACAATTTCCAAAACATAATGTGGGAACGATTTTTTTTCGTTTGTTTATAAAAAAAAAATATATATTAAAAAAATGTTTATACTTCAAAAAATTTTCTATGAGAGAGATCGGTGTTACCTTATTTCTTTATATCATGTTCGAAGTATTTATAGGTATATACATATATATGTAGTTATAAATTTCGAAAAAAAAAACTCAGCTCATATAGGTGATATAAAAAGTACTAAGTAATTTTATGTCACTAGATGGTGTTGGTGCAAATATATCGGGTAAGACTAATTCGATGGTGTAAAATGAACACTTATTTAACTTATTTATAGGCAACATTTCAGGTTAAATTTTTGGTAGATAGTTCTTTAATTCGACGCTCATGTAAAAAATTACATATATTGATTTGAAAATGAGTGAAATTTCTGAAGAAATACGCTATGTAATGCTTTTTTACTATTGAAAAAGGAAAAACGCTGCAAAAACATGCTGAAAATATTGTAAAGTGTACGGTAAGAATAGTGCAAGAATTGTTTGCTCGATTCCGTTTCAGAAATTTCGATGTCAAAAATGCTCATGACAATGTGTAAATTTGAAATGATGATTGATTGAGAAATTTGATTGACTGAATTACCAGCAGTGAAATGCTGCTGAAATGCAACGAAAACATGTTGAATGCTTGGTGGAATTGATAGGAAATTATCCATTTGAGCTACTCGTACAACAACCTGGTAAAACTGTCAATTCTCAATTCTACTGTTCATAACTCGACCGATCAAAAAGAACGACCAGAATTAGCCAACAGAAGAGGTTCTATCTTAACAATGCCAGGTCACACAAATCTTTGATGAGCCACCAAAAATTTACTGTTCTTGACTGGGAAGTTTTAATGCACTTATTGTACAGCCCAGACCTTGCACCGCCTGACTACTATTTCTTTCGGTATGTGCAAAACTCTCTTGGTAGGAAAAAAATTGTCCAACCAAAGAGCCACAGACATTCTACAGCGATGAAATTATAAAGCCACTCGGAAAATGGCGAATATGTACTTGATTAAAATTGACATTCAATAAAGAGAATTTTAGTTCAAAAATTTTCCAAAAAACATGGTTACGTTTTGACTGAATAATGTATATATATATATATATATATATATATATATATATATATATATATATATATTCAAATATTATTATATACCTTTATATCTCTCCATGACCTACAAGACCTTGCTATGCTATTTTGAATATTTTTAAATTGTATTGTACTTTTAGATAATATTTTGTATTAATACTTTCCGGAATAAAAGTATCTTTTGTAGTTAAAAAATCTTTTTTTTTTCTTATGATGTTATTGTATACAGAGAAATATGGATACATTTAATGCAAGAAACATTTAAGCAAAGAAATATTAAATATTAAAAAAATAAGTTATTTTCTATTTAAAGTAATATAAATTTTGTTTTAAAATAATGTAAAATTTTGGTATGTTAATAAAAGTTAAAACTAAAAATTTATTATGAGTAGTATTCTAATAATTTTCTTTTAAATTGTAATGCGTTGCTGATAACTTTAAGTGATGGAGGGATAATGTTCCAAAGAATTGCCACTCCGATATTAAATTCTCAATCTCCACCCCATATATTTTCTTGGAGTAAGGTGTGATATTCTGGTTATTACCATTTGCGTCAATTCCGATATTGTTCTAGGTAGAATTTATCTTTAATTTACTAGTTGTATCACAACTTGCAAAAACTTCACAACCATAGGTTAATATCGGTATTAAATACGTTTTTATAGGTAACAATTTTATTTTGATTGGTGTGCAGTACTGCATGGACCATATAGTTCTTAACATCGAGTAAGTTTTACCACAAGTTTGTAGTACATGATCTGACCAGATTAGAGTGTCATTAAAAATTACGCTAAGATTTTTTGCCTTGCTTACAATTTCAATTCGCTGATTATTGATGCGTATGTTAAATGAGTCAATATTTTTCTGTGATCTTTTGCTTATTGCTAAACATTTAGTTTTTCTGGGATTTAAGCTTAGCCCGTTTATATTTGCCCATATCGAAACTCGTTCTAAATCCTCATTTAGTTTTGCTACACTTTCTATATTAAAAAAAAAAAAAATTGTATTTACATATTTATATTCAAAACTTTTATTTATTTTTTCCTTCACTTGTATTTAAAGACATTCCAAATATATTGGAAAATTAAAACTTTCTAATTTCCGCTCTCTCATTTTGTCACCATGATAACCATCTAATGTTTAAGCCAACACTAATTTTATTCTCTCACATCGTGATACAAATTTAAAAAATCCGCGTTTTCGATTTAAAATTATACGTATATGTCCGATTATGACAAACTTTCTTACATTTAGTTGAGCTTTTTGTTCTAAGGTTAGTGTTATATACATTTTAGCTTAGCAACTTCTATTTTAAGAGATATAAAGATTTAAAGTGATTTATTAATCTATTAAATGACAATATTTAATAGTTTGTTATCTTTTCTTTTTTTTTCTGAGTTTGTTCTTAAAAGTACTGTTATCCCCGAATTATATCGATATAACGATAATATTCAAGTCATCATATTTTATAGATACAGTTTCATGCATTCTTTTAACGCAAATAGTATATTTTTAAACCATTGAATAAAAATATATTTTTAGTTGAAAATGATTTATTAAATGGACATTTTTAAGCGATAAAATGTGGACTTTCAGAAAAATTACCAACATTTTGAAGAAAAAGAAATAAATTGTCTTCTGACAACATTTCTTATTTTTAAATTTTTCAGTGTTTTTTTTATTATTTTAAATAAATAATTATGTTATTATCATTCCTTTTTTTAATTTACTTTCATGCTAATAACAGAATTCTTTTGAAATTGATTTAAAATTGGAGTTGTTCACGAGAAACCCCAGCGATTCCACAAAATTTTCAGTCTCGTAATCCAAGGAAATTTTGCAGAAGTTTCCGCAATTTTTTCTGTATACAAAATTTTTTTTTCTAACTCAAATATGGTTATTTTAATAAATTTATAATGTGTTTTTAAATTTGTTTTTTATTTATTATAAACTAATTTAAAGGAAATATCTAAATATATTTGATAATTTATGAGTTCTTCATGCAATTTTGTATAATACTTAGAATAATTTAAATAGAAAAAATTATATTCTGCAATTTTTTTTTTTTTTATTGTGGTCAAAAATAATATGTTGCAAAAGGACTAGTAAGAAGTGAAATTAGACATTTGAAAAGTATATTTATTAAACGATTTGAAGATGTAATTTGTACGCATGTGAAAATTGTAAAAGGAATCCCCTTAAAATGTTTGTGCAAGAACTAAACATAATGTAAGGGACTCACAATGGACCTCAAGCACTCTTCTGAGTGCTTTTCGACCTCAAGTTTGAAGATTAATAGTTTGGCATAAAAATAGAAGGAATTTAGTTAAATTTTTATTTGACCATTATTCATATAAATGGCTTGTAAACCTGTAAAGAATAGAGCTTTAGAAATCTATAAAATTCGTTGGGGCTTTCCTAACAACGAGTTTACTTCCGTAAAGAAATCGAGGGAAGTTTTACCCACAGGGCAATGTGTAAACCATATTAATGCTTTGACTTTCAGATGAGTTATTATATAATAAAAAATTTTCATTTAATTTTCAAAATGTTAATATTTCGAATTATAATATTTTAACATTTTTTATATTTAATTTAAGTAAATTTTTGTTATAAATATTGAAAAATTTTTAATTATTTATTTTTAGCGAGAATTTCCGGAATCCTGGAAGATTTCAGAATCAGTCGCGATTTCCCGGAAGCGGAAAATGACCGGAAGAAAAACTCTATTTAAAATAAAAACAAAATGTAAAAGATATTCATCAACTTAAACAAGAAATTTCCGCGAATTAAAGAATGAATATTTGTTTTCCAGCAACATAAAAAGTCTGGGAAGCTAAATAGCCTTACATAACTTTTATTCTTTATTGCTCAAGTTTCCGCAAACTGATTAAATATAAATTGTTTTGTATTAGATATCTTCAAAATAACCCAAAATAACTGTTATGATTTTCACTGATGAAAAAATTGGATCATAATAATTACACGGTGCTACAAAATGAGAAAAGTTTAATACACTTGGAATATAACATAGTGTAGTTTGTAGGTAAGGGTATGTAGATAATTATTAATTTTCTTGGGGTATGTTGAAAATTCTAAAAATGGTATAATAATCGGGTGTTATATCCAAAAACTGATTTTTTGGACTTCACGGATTTAAAATTTTTTTTGTATTTTTTCTAATGTCATATTTTATTAGGAATAAAATGAGCTATCGCTTGATAAAATCAGATGAGAATTGTAGAAAATATGATTTTCTTCAAAATTGTAAAAGTCTTAAAGTCCTGTTGTAATAATGAGTGATTCAAGTAGAGATACTTTTTTCAATAGCCTTTTTTTGACAGATCACGTGTGAGTCATGTCATGCTGTCATGTTATTTTTGTTTAGTATTGTTTGGCATTTCATAATGGAAAGACTTACGCCTGAATACCGTTTACAAATCGTTCAACTTTATTACGAAAATTCACGTTCTGTGAGGAATGTGTTTCGTGCACTTCGCTCAACTTATGGTCAACATAATCGGCCTACTGAGCGTACTATTCGCAACACCATCACCCATTTTGAGACCCAGCATTCATTATTGGATAATATTCGACCGAATAGACCAGGTCCAGTACGCTGTGAAAAAAATATAGCGGCCGTAGCTGAGAGTGTACACGAAGTCCGTGGAGAGTCGATTCGGCGCCGTTCACAGCAACTCGGACTGACGTATGGAACGACTTGTCGCATTTTACGTCGAGATCTTAAATTGAAAGCGTACAAAATACAGCTTGTGCAACAACTGAAGCCGCTCGACCTTCCCAAGCGACATCGCTTCGCTCTATGGGCTCTTGAAAATTTCCAAGTAGATCCGACGTTTTCGATGCAAATTTTGTTCAGCAATGAGGCCCATTTCTGGCTAAATGGGTATATAAAAAAACAAAATTGCCGCATTTGGGACGAAGAGCAACCTGAAGAGATTCAAGAACTGCCACTTCATCCAGAAAAAACAACGGTTTGGTGTGGTTTGTGGGCCGGTGGAATCATCGGTCCATATTTCTTTAAAAATGATGCCGGTGCAAACGTAACCGTCAATGGCGACCGTTATCGTGCCATGATAACCGACTATTTGATGCCTGAAATTGAAGTTCGTGATCTCGGCGATATTTGATTTCAGCAAGACGACGCTACTTCCCACACATCGCATCAATCAATGGATTTATTGAGAGAACACTTTGGTGAGCTCATAATTTCACGTTTTGGGTCGGTCGATTGGCCACCAAGATCGTGTGATATCACACCGTTAGACTTTTTCCTGTGGGGATATGTAAAGTCTAAAGTTTATGCGGACAAACCCGCTTCGATTCAGGCCTTGGAAGAAAACATCACGCGTGTCATTCGCCAGTTACCAGTCGAAATGCTCGAACGAGTCATCGAAAATTGGACTCAACGGATGGACCATCTGCGACGTAGCAGCGGCCAACATTTGATAGACATAATCTTCAAAAAATAAATGCCAAAGAATGTTCTTTCAAATGATAATAAACATTCACCATTAAATTTGAATTTTCTGTGTTTTTTTCTTTAAAAAAGTAGGGAACCTCGAAATGGATCACTCTTTATAATAGTTATTTCCAAATAATAAAAATAACACAGTGCTACAGTGAAAAATACTTGGAATTTAACTTAATATAGTTTGTAGATACGGGTGAGTAGATTACTATACTATTTTTAAAATCTTTGATATGCCATTATGTTTTCGACTTTAGGATAAGTTTATACATATTATTTCAAAATTCCAATAAAGTATCTTTATTGGTTTAAATTTTATTTCATTCCAAATAGAGTGCAAGCTCGATTTTCGTGACTAATTAAAAACCAGACCTGTCGCGAAAACTGAATTTTCACAATAATAGAACCCACAATTTTATTGAAAAATTTTATGTAATTTTTAAAATTAGAATTATTTTTATTTATATATTTACATTTTAAACATTTTTAAAGAAATTGGAGATTTTGAGTTGCTTTTCTGGCAAATTATTTTTTAAAATAACAGCTGAACCACGTAGATCATATAGTGCTTCATAAATCCTCCCATTCCGAATTCCATTTGCTCATAAGGAATCCATGAAATTCTTCTTGAATCCAATTGTTTATGTCAGCATTCGTGAAAAGATGTTCCTTACCAATTTGAGCTACAAGCGTACCAATAGTTGAAACATCTTCGTTTTTTATGAATTTTCTTGCTTTATAATGCAGAAGACTTATACAACTTGAAATTCACGCAAATTTAATTTATGGAATCTCCACTTTTAAATTTTTTTTAAATCTCTAATTTCTGAGAAATCGTTGGCTTTAAAGTATGTTGAACTTTTCCCATATTGAGATATGTATTTACATAACAAATGACACGAATAAACTGACAAAATTGAAGATCAAAATTATCCAAAAAGGTTAATATACCAAAAGACAGGGATTTACCTTTTTTGGTTATGGACATTGCAAACAAATTAAAAAAAAAAAAAAAAACAGATAAAAGTCGTGAAAATGGAACCCGTTTTTTATAAACTGTCGCAATTATAGAAAATGCTATTTTAAAGATTAAGCCGTCGCTATAACCGGGACGTCGCAATAATGGGTAGTCAGGAATATCGACTACCCATGCATGCCCTGTATTAACATTATTTCTCAAAAAAAAGAAAAAAAATGACTTAAAATTTTAATTTTAAGTTTTTCGGGTCATGGTCTGAAGAAATAACGTCGAATATAATTTATTTTTATAAATCAAAATTTTCTATATTCTTACAAGTTCAAATATATCAAATTCTTATATAATATATACTACATATATTATAAAGAATTATATAAGGCCTGGGCTACTTCTTAGAAATATTTTATTAAAAAGTAATTATAAAAATTTGTTTAGTAAACAATTATATACAAAGTTATTTAATAGAGTTACAATTTATTTGTTTATTGAGTTCATATTGTAGTATAACAAGTGCTATTTTTTTAATATAAAAGTCAGTCAATAACTTTTCAAAAAACAGGAAACACTTTCCAAATTAAAAAAAAAAAAAACTAGAAAGAACATATATCTCTAATTTTTTAAGAAAAATTAAGCAGATGTTTTTATCAGAGTTTAAAAATAAATCAAATGTTAATTTTTATTTTTGATTTTTATTTTATTGTTTGAAAAAATAAAAATCAGTTTCGGAGTTTTAAAATATAAATGAAAAATAAGAATCACACAATGAGAAGTTTTCAAATAAAAAGAAAAAAATATTTTAAGATTTTTATTTATGTATTTAAACAATATAACTATCATGTGTTCAAATTTGTATTAAAATATATAGGAAATGGATATTTTATTAATATGTAGGCGGGATTTTTTTTATCCAATTTTGACCATTATACGGTTTCTGTGATATCTTGACAAGATTTGGGTGACATGCAATGTATTTAGATAAATCTAATGAATATTTTAAAATAAGTAAGTATTTGTGAATAGATGCCATGAATGTTAATTTAAAGCAAAAGATTTAATTCTGAGTTAAAATGTATTTGAGATCCTTCCTTTTACTTTCTATGAGAACATAGTCATATGGATAACTTATGGGTTTCGCAATATTAATGTCACCACTTTTCATTCCAAAGTTTAGACCTTTTGTTCATCGTTAACAAGTAAGTGATCCAAACGGATTAATTAGCACACACTCACATGATAACTAACACATAAACATTGTATATTTATTAATTACAATAATATAGATAAACGCAAAAGACTTTTATTTTATGGCACAAAAAATTAAAAGTTATTTTATGATTTTTATTTCTTGTTTAAAAAAATAAAAATCAAAAATTGATCCTTATTTTTTGTGAGAGAAAATAAAATTCACAATTTGAGTTTTATTAAAAAAAAAAAAAAAAAATATCAATAATTGTTAATTGAAATTCATAAAATAAAAATCAGAAATAATTTTTATTTCTGAGAAATAAAATAAAAAAATCAAAAATAAAAGTTTATTACACAATAGCTTAAATAGCGTAATATATATATATATATGCAATGGTGTACTAAAGATATTTTTAAACAATTTTCTTGATATTGGCTTTTTTGATTGTACAAATAATAAATATTTTTGGTCTCTGGTTTTTATTTTAAATGTTATATTAAAATAAGAACATCTTTTTTTAAGAGTGTTATTTTAATTTAAGAATATTTTATTTTAAGAGTTATTCAAGCGAAAATTGTCTTTTTTGTTTTTATTCTGCCAGAAGGCCTTGAATGAACTTGATTTTCAAGATATTTTTGAATTTAAAAAAGTTAAAATCTTAAGTGTTGGTAAAGAATTTTTATACCAGGAATGGAAAAGTTAATACTATAGTACATTTTTTGATACTATTTAACATTCAAAAGTACCGAAGCACTCCCTCGAGTCATTTGATACTGTTAAACGATTACAATTCGAATTAAAAACTTTTAAATGAAAATATATTTTGGAATTTTCGAATATGTTTTTCTTATGTTATCTTATGTTTCTAATGTTCTTCTTAACACTTTTAATTTAGATATACAATTGGTATTCAGAGGTAATAATGAAATTGTAATGAACACTAACTCTGATTAAATGCTGGTTCTTCGAGTTCCCAAAAAATTAAAATAAGTTTATAGGACAAATAAACTGCATTATAGAAAGATTTGAGTTGTAAGTTTAATTTAAAAAATTATAAACTGTAAAATATATGTATAATCATTACTAAAAACCACAATTTTCTATGCTCTGTAAATCAAATTGAAGTGACAATATTCCGAATTCCAAAGACATCAGAAAAAGAATTATATTTTAACAAAACAAAAACTGAAGTGCTCGATTTTAAGGAATTGATCTTGGACGACTTTTTTCTACGTAAGCTTATTTCAGTAACATGACCACATTCTATTAAGATCTTAATATTTTACAATAATATTTAATCTGAATAAAATTATTTAATGATTAGACATCGTATTTAATTTTAGATACACAAATTACATTCTAGACTTTTACACTAAATAAAAAATAAATAATTGTCAAAAATTTTAGTTTAAGTATTCTGAGAGTGAGAAAAATACTATTTGAAATTTATTTTGATACCGAAAAATATTTTCATTTTCCATCCCTGATTTATATCCTACATCATCATGGGTGGAGAGGGTGTAATGTGCTTGTGCTGACGTTTGTAATACCCAAAAATATTAGTCTAAGACCCATCTTAATTTATACTAATCGGATTAAAATCACATTCAGATTCGATTTAACGATATCCGTTTGACCCTCCGTCCGACATGAAAACCGTTTAATCAAACTACAGGTCGCAATTATGAAGATAAATTAGTGAAATTTGGTACACAGATTTCGTATGATTCAAGTACAAAGCCTATTGACTGGTTATGATACAAATGTCCCCATTTCCAGTCTTCATAAATCCCTTAAATATAAAAATATTAACCTTTCTATATTGTAATAAGGCGAGAACCCCAAAATTTGTGCTTAGCATTATAATCTTAGGACTAATGTGCAAAAATAATCAAGAAACTGATATCGATTAATATTATATTTTGGAGGACATTGTTATTTTATTAAAATGTATATTTATTGAAGTGGCTTAGAAATGCATTGTGAAATGCTTTATATCATAACTATTCATTGTTTGAATGAAATTCTTAATAGAGATTTGCGAATTTGTGTAGGGAATTGCTGAACCTTCTTTTAATGCGTGTACATATGAAAATAATGGAACATTATTTTCATTATTGAATTTTATTTGGGTAACTGAACCCATTTTTTGTGTTAGGTTGGGAATTGCTGAACCCTTGTTAAAAGTATTTTGAAATGATAGAACATCACTTTCTTTGTTTGATTTTTTTGGATAGTTGAACCCTTTTTGATTGTATGGGCATACGATAAATGTTGATCATTTTTATTCACATTACATCTATATTGTGCACTAGAAGTGGGTTAGCTTGGGAAATTAGAATCGTGGTATTGAGCATATCAATATCGAGAAGACTTCGATCATCAATTTCACCCCTAAAAAGTGATTGAGGTACTTTATTTTTACTTATTATGTTTTGTACGTACTTGACTTCATAACTTTCAGACTCGAGCCCTTTGCGCTTTTTAATTGATAGGTATAGTAATTTTTGTTCTCACTATCGAAGCTATCAACAATAACTCAGAAATATTTATCTGTGAATGTCTGAATTTTTGTTTCAGAAACATTACCTTTTCTTAGAGAGGCTACGTAGAAAGTTTCTTTGCCTACTAGTTGGGACAACTTGTTAATAAGAGCATTAGTAGTTGTCTCGTGAAAATAGAGGAGAGGGAGGTGGCTTATAGTCTTTGATAGACTTTGTGGGTTCAACTTCATTATATTGATTATCAGGAATTGCGAAACGATTTTGACTTACCATATTTTTCTTTTTGTGAGTTTTATCCTTTTACTCACAAGATAAAACTTAATATGTTGAGAAATGAAACTATTATTCAATTTTTAGTAAAAAAAGATTTTTCATTATAAATTAGATTTATTCATTAGAAGGCAACTGTTTTAAAAAGTAAGTCAGGTTATTTACCAAAAATGTGCATTATTCATCATATTTTACCAAAATTCAAATATTTTACAGTCGAATATTTTTACTAACTTATTTTCGCTATCACATTCTGCTGCTACGCAGAACCTACTAGATCTACTAGGTCTATAATTTTCTATCACTGGTAGGGGGCAATGAACGAATTTCGGTTTTCTTTAATATTTTTAACTCATCAATTATTGGAATTGTTTTCCTAAAATTTTTTCTGCAAAATGAAATTTTGGTCGGTTTCTATCAATTTTAGTAGATTATTTCGAAAATTGTGGTAGGATGAAAATGTTTTCAGTGGGAACACTGCTCCAGTTATAATTTTAGTTGATCGATTTTGTTTCTTTGTAGGTATTACTAATTATATTATTACTATATTCCAGTATTACACAAATGCTTATTTTTCCACATATTTTTTCGTATATTTTTTCACATAATTGAAATATTTGTATGCCTTTCTTTAAAAATATATAATAAATGCTGCAATTTTTTGAATATTTCAGTATTAATTCTCTCTGATTTATATACATATGTTTGTATGTAGATACCTGCTTATACAAAAAGCAACAACATTGAAAGTCATCGCAATGCTTTTTATACATGTTTGTGTGTGAATATTTTTAATAATTTTTTCAGATTTTTTCCTATAACTCGGTTGTTTATAGACCGCTATGGTTAATTCAAAAACCGAAATTTTATAAAAATATTTATGACCGATCTATATAAAAACAAAATCCGTAGCTTAAACAAGGGCTTCAAAAAGTCCAAAATGCGTTTTGGCCAATATCTCGTTTATTATTGGAGCGATTTAGCTCATTTCTTTAGCATAAAAATTCAGAAACAAATTTCCAAATCGTCTTTGCAAAAATGAAGTACCTATCTTATATAAAGGTTTCAAAAAGTCGAAAACCGGTTTAAGAAGCCAGTTTTTGACAAATAGCAAAATTCTCGAAAGGATTTCCGATCGTTTAATATATATATTATATATGGCAGCTATCGGTGGGCTTCATAAACGCCATTTCAACCGGTGAAAATTGTGAAAATTGTGGAAATTACAAACGGAATGATAAACTTATAAATACTCTCTACACCTGTGGTGAAGGGTATAATGAAGCAAAAAAATAAAAATCTGCTGAGCTTACGAGTATAATGTCACCTTGTACTGGTTACACCATGTTAAAAATTTTTATAACATCGAAAAATAATATTGCATTCACATATTTTTAAATCGGTTTTCCTTCTGGGTAAATAATTTGTTTTTTTATGTTCCTATACCTTTGTACATTTTTGTATTTTTGTGAGAGAAAAATTAACTTTTTAACATTTTACCGAAACTCACCCAAAAACTACTGAGACAAACCTATTGATATAACAACAAATAAATTTTATTATTTTCAATAGAAATTGTGGAAATATATTTTCGTTTTAATCAGATTCTATCAATACTTTAAACAAAGCGCATTATAATTTTTTTTTTTTTATTTCTCATTGTTCATCGATTTTCCCTTTGTTTCTTCTAAAAAGATTGAAATATAAAATAATCCAAATGCGCAAATTGTTGCACAAAACCACATTGCAGCCGAAAGTCCAAACGAATCCACTGCAACCGGGAAATACCGAAGAAGTGCTAGAGCAAATAAACTGAGTAAAGCCAAACAAAATGATGATCCAATGGAGCGTATCTGAAAGATCACACATTCAATACAATAAATGAATATAGATTTATTGTGATGATAGAATTTGTTGTGAATCGACTTTGTTTGTAGCAACTTAAATTCATTTAAAATATGTATATGAAACAAATGAAAAATTTGCAACAAAACAATATTGATGCAGAATTCGGTTGTTACAACAAAGCTATTTTGCTATTATATATATATATATATATATATATATACATATATAATATACATATATAAATATAATTTGATTTAATAATATTAAGTAAGCGCTGTCTTTCAAAGTTCATATAATTATAAAATTTATTTGAGAGTTGATTCAATGTATATATATATATATATATATATATATATATATATATACATATATATATATATATATATATATATATATATATATGTTTGAAGTATATATATATATATATCGTCACTTAAAATGCATTTTCATTATGAAATTTTAATTTTTTACTTTAAAATTAAGTAAAATTTTTCAATCGTTCACTTAAAACAAAAATAGATAAAGCATAAAACACTATTCAAATCAAATTTTACGGATGTTTCGTTTTAAAGTTAATATTGCGGCATTTCGATTTTTGTTAACATTAATGTTGTCATTTTTCAAGATATGAATATGAATTTTTGTGTACATGTATGTATTTTGGGTCGTCACAATCCACATTCGATGCCAAAAATTTATCGAAAATAGTATTTTGAAAGTTCAGTAACTGAAATAAATGAAATAAACAAATAAGCAATGTAAAAATATACAAAATAAAGTAAATTTGTTTGCTTTTCGTTCAGCGTTGTCTTTAAATGGATCAATTATATTCGTTACAGATCTTCCGAGATCATTTCGCTAGATTTAGGCAGCTTGTAATAGATGACGCTCTTTTGAATTTATCAAATACAGAAAATTCTCACAGAATCAACTTTGTGAAACTGAATATGCATTTCGAATGCAAATTTTAACTTTTATATGCCACTTGTATTAATGTTCGTGTTGCATCTAATTTTCTAGCTTTTAAATGAATTTAAGTGCTTTTAAATATATGAAATTGCTAAAATTTTTACAGCTTTAATAAACAAATATTTCTCAATTTTTTGTTTTAAAAAATTGCCAGCAAACAGAAATTTGTAGTTGCCTGTATGGCAATTGGAGAGTTGAAAGCTTTCAGTTGCCAGTTGCCATCTGTAATATCAATTCGGCAACTGGCAACACAACTTAAGTTTAGTTACCATACATAATCGACCTATAAATAATTATTGAATTTTTTGAGTGGTTACAGCCTTTTGTGTTTTTGGTGACGATATGTACATCTTCTATATATACTCGTATAAAATTCTCCTGTCACGGTGTTTGTAATTCAACTCCTCCGAAAAGGTTTGACTGATTTTTATGAAATTTTGTATGTGTATATGTTATGTATGAGAATAGGTCCTAAATTATATTTCATATCGCTAGAGCGCGTTAAATAGACCACAAAGGGTAAAAGCTTACCCTCCTTGCATCTTCTTAACTAATAAACCGATTTTCTTGAAATTTGGTAGGCAAATAGTGTAATATTTGGAAGAAACTATAGCCTATAATTTTTTATTATTTAGGGCGTAAAATTGGGAAAAAGTTCCCCCTCGATATATCTTTTTAACTAATCAACCGATTTTTTTGAAATTTGGCAGGCAAATGGTGTAATATCTGGAAGGAATTATAGCTTATAATTTTTATTATTTAAAATTGGAAATAGGGCAAAAGGGGTAAAAGCTCCCTCTCCCTATATCTTCTTAACTAATCACCCGGTTTTCTTAAAATTTGGTATGCAGACGCTGTAACATGTGGAAGATCTGAGAGATATAAATTTTTTGGAAATTCTAACATTTAGGACGTAAAATAGGGCAAAACGGGTAAAAGCTCCCCCTACACATGTCTTCTTAAATAATTATCCGATGATAGTTTTAAGTCTTGAAGGAACTAAAGGCTATAAATTTTAACATTAGGATTAGCTAGTATTTTTATATTTATTTTTTAATTAATAAATAAGTTGTGCTCATCAAAATCTTAAAGCACAAACTTTCTTTGAAAGGCAACGCGTATAACAAGGTAAATCTTAAATTAAATTCATACATATGTATGTGTATATTTACCTTGGGTGGTAAAATTTCCACCAATACTACAAATGTCACTGAAATTATACCAACATTGGCCAAAAATATTATTAACGCCATCAACAGAAGCGGTAGCCAGTTACTGTATGGTGTTAGATCAACGTCTGTTTCTTCTGCAAAAAATGCATACATTCCAAATGCTGCCATTCCTATACCCATGCCAGATGTTGAAACAATCATAAGAATCTTCCGGCCAAATCGATCAACTAAAATTGTGGCTGTGTAAGTACCAAATACCTGTACAACTCCAATTATTATGGTGTTGATGTCGGGATGCAACTCCGTTTTTGTGGCCGTAAAAATGCTTGACATGTAATTAATCAGTGCAAACGATCCGCAAAATATATTAAGAATCATTAGTACAATGCCGGTGCAAATAATCTTCAGAGATTTCCGATTGACTACAAATGTTGAAATTTGAAATGTGTAAATGTTTCATCTTTAAATATACGAGTACATAAGTATGTATGTAAATTATTAATTATTAGACTAAAAGTTAAAACATTTATACCACGAACTTACAAAAATCGTTATAGGTGATTTTTTCACTTTTGCTTTCTTGATGCGTTATTGCAATTTTCAGCTCTTCAAATTTATTTTGTACAGCAATCTTAGTCCCTGCACTCCTCTTATCGATGTTGTTTTTGTAGAACAAAAATGATTTTAAAGCCTCGTCTTCGTGTCCTGTACGCAAAAGATATTGTGGGGTTTCGGGAAAGTATGTTGCAATTATTAAATATATTACAGGAACGGGTAAAACAATCCATGGAATAATATGATAGGGAACAAACGATGATAAAATGTAACCAATTAATATACCCAAGTTGAGTGTCAAAGCGAATAGTGATGTTAGGCGTCCTCGAATTCTATATAAATATTTTAATTTTATTTTACATACATTTATGTTGTTGTAGAAATACTAACGAGGGATCGGATATTTCACTTATAAAAATCGGAATCACAATATAAATTCCACCACCAGTCAGACCTCCAAATACTCGAGCAGCATATAAAAATTCAATTGAATGGGCAAGATAAAGGCACTATAATCCATTGTGTTGAAAGACAGTATGAGAGGGAGAATGAATTTTGTATTTTTGAAAAATTCGTTATTAGAATTACGATTTAAATCTTAAAAAAAAACTAAGTTGATCGTCACTGAAAAGAGTATGTCTATTTAGTCAATACAATACTTTTAAGAATAAGTTTTAAAATTTCTGAAGAATGAAATTTTTATACATATACAAATGAAAATTTAAAATTATTCTTCTTTATACAGAATTATTTTACGTAATATAAACGCATTTTAATGATTCAAGGTGCTTTTGACCTCTTATTAATTCCATATAAAATTAATTTATTAAAATGAATGCTCTGAAAAACACGAACTATGTAGCTCTTGATAGAATATCAAAAATTTGTTTTTTAATTCACAGGAATTTTTTACAACAATTAAAATAAGTACATTAATTCCATTTGAATTTAGGTAATAACACTTAACTTCTTGAGTATGTTATAAATCAGTTTTAAAAATGTCCAATATGAATTTTGAGATTCTATATAAATGTATCCCAAATTCTCTTATTCTTTTGTTGATTTTTTAGGAAATAAAATTCATAAGTCTTTAATAAAATGATTTCTAATTTTATTCATATTTTGTCGGTATGCAGACGAAAATTCTTATGAGAAAAGCAAAAAAAAAAAAAAAAAATCATTATTATTTACATATTTACATTTTTTTTTTTTTTTTTTTTTTTTTTTGTATGAAAGCCATACAAAATTACATAGGAGTATTAATCATTTGATAATCAGAACTAATCGAAATAAAATTATCAGATGGTCATATAAGAAAATTTTGGAAAATATTACGAAAATTGCCGTTTTCGCCATCGCCCCTACAATTTTCAAGTTCTAAAAAAAATTGTTTAAAGTTTTTTGGAAAAATGCAAATTTATTTTTCCTGCGCTTGTTTAAATACCGTCATATGTTGGGTAAACACATAAGAAGTATTTTCTGACGGACGCCTCTTATAGCGATAGGGTGACTATTTGAACGGAAAAAGTCGATATCTAAGAATTACACATTTAAGAGTAATTTTGTAGAGATTTACAAGGACTATCTATATGTAAATTTTTTCTGTCAAATCATAAATGAATTTTTGGCGATTTAAAAAAAAATTATATACCCGAGATGACCAACTTTAGAGGTCTACCCGTTAGGAATCTGTGCTCCTTTAAGTTACCTCGAAGACACGACATCTCTGGCTAAGTGAAATTTTATTGAAATATTTCCAACGGTTCACAAGTTACAGAATTGTTCCAAAAAAAAAAAAAAAAAAGCGTTTTGGAACCACAGTGCGATGAAAAAAAATTCTTAAACTAAAGGAAAACTCCGATAGCAAGAGCTAACAAAAACAACAAATTTATTAGCATTTAAGACCAAACTTTTATTATAATCTATTAGCAAGGCGAATTCATAGAAGGTGAGGTTAAGAGCAAAGCAGTTTTGAATTTGCCGTAAATAATAACAACCAAATGTCACAGTTTCTTTACATTTTTTGTTTATATTTTTTTCTATTTTCTTATTCTTTACTAGGTTGCTCCAAAAATAATTTGAAAAAATCGTTGCGTTTTGTAGCTTGTCCGTTGCAATTATCAGAAGTTTTACTTCATAAATAACTCCACACAATTATCAATAAGAAAATTATAATTACAACCGAAAAAATTTTTGTTTTTTGTCAAAGTTATTCCTTGTGTTAATAATAGGGTATCCAATACATTGACAAGCCAATAATGTTCTTCCGAAAAAATATATATTTTTGCCTTGATGTATTTATTGTAGAGTTGCCCTCACATTATATGAATTCGTCTTGATCCATAAGTGATAATTTATAGGTTAGATGAAATTCTTGGTTCATACACTTCGGTAAAACAAGATAAAAATATGTATATTGGTACCGTAAAAATCCTAAATGAAATCAGTCCCAGAAAAATAGGAAAACCTCCCTAATTAAAAAAAAAAAATGATAAAAAACTCCAAAAAGAAAAAATTCAATAATTTCCAACCTTTAATAAAACAACACCATGAAATAATAAACTCCAAAGTAATGAAATAATTCCCAATTTTAAATATCAAATGAATAATTAGTAACTTACAGTTTAAGAGTTGTGAGGAACGTGTTCAAAAAAAGTTTGGAAGATTTTTGAAAATGTTACGTTTTACTGATTTTTTTAATTCAAATATCAATTCATATATTTAAAGAAGAGATAAATATATGAAAGGAAAATTTTGTGTATGAATTAATTTTTAATTTAAAATAGTTTCTTTTTATTACATTTATTTTTATTACATTGTTGGTTATTTTGAAGTTTTTTTTTTTTAAATAAAATTTATAAAATCTTTTTACGTTTAAAAAAACAAAAACATCAAAAGAACTGTTTTTCTATCCTGACATTCCAATTAAAGTGTTATTGAACATCTTGGAAGTAATTAGTTATTGTAATGACATATAAGTAATGTTTAGGGTAATTAGTTGTCTGTAATGTTATCACCGTGTTCAAATAATGAGTTATTCAGCTAATTAATAAGCCGTGACCATTATATTGGCTTGCAACCAAAGTTTTTGCTGGATTAATTGTTTAATTAATTTAAAAAAGTATTTACATTGAATAAAAAAAAACTCGAATTCAATGTTAACAAACCAAGCATTCATTCTCTGCGATTTTTTATACGTGGAGCATCAAGATTGTTTCATATGTTGTAGTTGTGTCTACCAGCTGAATTAAATTGAAAATTATGTGTATTTTTTTTTTTGTGAAATTGGGAAACGAAATTAACAGATGACCCCATAGTACAACTAGTAAAGAAACTCTCTCATTTGGTACCTAACGCAGCTATCAAAAGTACGTAACTCTAAGAATGGGATAGTAAAATTTTATTTATATGTTTGGTGCATAGTGTAATAAGAAAGTGAATTCGTAAGCCCAGCTGATTTACAATTTTTTCATGTACATACAGCGCGAAGCTGTCAAATTGTTTTGTCGTTTGTAATATTTTTTGCCGCGTATATTTACTCTTTATTTTCATTTTCTCATTCTTTGTTCATAGCATTTCGATATTATTTGCAGTGGTTTTACACTAACAAAATACAAGCAATTGTTGTTTTTGTAAATGTGCGGTCACTTTATAATTACATTATGGTATCTGCGTAAAAACCACATTCACCACCAGTGTTGCCAGGAGCCAAAAAAAAATGAAAAGCTAAATTCAACTTAAAAAAATTGTCATAAAAGGCTAAATATCCCGAAAAATAAGGCCAGTGGTGCGATTCAGTAACTAGTTTTAACGATAATTGAATCGTTAAAATTAGTAAACAACAAAATTGTCGATTTCTTTATTCTCTATCATTTTTAACGATATTTGCTTGCGTCAACTTAAAGACAAAAATGTTTGTGTTGTTAATATATTGACAAAAATTATCCAAAAAGTCAACCCAATGATTCAGTCTTTTTTTTTGTGGTTGTAGTCTGTGCTTCGATGGTTAAAGACCGTACTTCTATGTTTGCGAATCTTCTTTTAGGAGTGGTGGTCATTTTGAAGAAAACCATTAACAGAAACACATCTTAATCAATATCAAAGGGGTAATTTAATCAATCACCGTCTTAAAACTGTTAAAAAAATTTCAATTTGTCTCAAATTTGTTTGTTTTTTCTTTTTTATTTGGTTTTGAACCTTACTTTTATTTCGGCATTTCCTTGTGGAGAGCTGCCACACGAAATAATAGTTATATACAATCGTTTAAGAGTACTTAGTGAATCACACAATCGTTACTGCAAACAACAAATGCTATTGACAAGTTTTGCGATTGTCGAATCGTTAGAAGTTACTGAATCGCACTACAGGAAAAAGTAAAATTTTTTCTTTAATTTAAAAACTTTTTTTCTCGTTCTCATTAGATTTTTAAGATATTGTAATAAATTTATAAATAAAACATGGAACAGTCGTCCAAATGAGACATGAAAAATCGCCCAAAAAATTCCTGTGCAAATTTGGGTTATATTTCATATGAAAATATACCTCCAACTATTTTTCAATTAACATAGCTGTTTCATTTTGCATCTAAATTTAATAAATATATTCATTTAAATATCAAAAAATAATAATAAAATTTAAGTAAAATTTTATTTCTCACTTAAAGTTTTAGTTCACTCAATCATCTACTTGTTTAATTTGATACATTTTTTAATTGGAAAATTTTTTCTGTTTTTCATTTTTTACAATTTTTAGTAATTGATGTAATCATTTTAGTGAGAGGTGCAAATTCAAATAAGTTTTTAACTAAATGAACTAATATATTTGGTGATTGGTGTTTTTTCCTTTGAAATGTTTTGAAGTTATTTTTAGACATTTTTAAACTACAATTCCTTTTTGACTAATTAAGCAGTTGTAAGTTTCTGAGTGATTTTTCTCTTTTACAAGAATTTGCTAAAATTATGTTTATAAACAGTTTCTATGGCTAATGAAGCAAATAAAAAATAATTGTAATAATCAATTTAGTAATTGCATCAAATTAGTTATAAGTATTTTAGTATATTAGTTGTTCTTGATTTAGGTAAGTAATTTTTGTTAAATTTAAAAAATATAGATTTTTTGTGTGAATAAATACACAAAAATGTTTAAGTGCATATAATAAAAAATTATTTTCTTCGTTGTTGAAATAGTAACATTTTTGCCTTTTTAAGGCAACATTAAGAATCAAAAGAGGCTAGAGGCTAAAACCAAAATAAGAAGGCTAAACTGGCAACACTGTTCACGACACTTTATATGCACACATTGTTCAAGAAAATTGTACTTAAAAATGTTTAAATATTTTTTTTATATTTATATTCGTATATTTCAACAAATATTAAAGATTTTAATGTGTATTGTATTTATAATGATTTAATTATTATATTTTTGTTGCAATATATAAACAAAAATATAAATTATTTTAAAATCTATTTTAAAATGAAATGTTAAAAATGTAAAAAAATTAAATGTCAAATATAAATATATATATATATATATATATATATATATATATATATATATATATATATATATATATATATATTGTAAAAAGTAAATACGTTTCGGAAATTAAAATGTGATAAAATTGTTAAAAAAAAAAAAATGAAATATTATGTGTGTGTGAAAAAACTGCTACGAATGTTATTTGGAAGAATAATATTGGTAATTTTTTGTTTTGTTTCAATCTCTTACAAGTGTGTTGAATTCACGCAGCACATGTATGCGAAGAGTGGTATCTTGTTGTAGTTGTAAAAAAGAGAGTTAGTTTCTTTACTAGTTAATTATACTATGGATGGCTCCATGAGGTAATAGTTGTACAAATTGAAAGGGTGCCATTTTTATTACATTGAGTTTTTATTACAGTTGTGATCAAACTAGTTGAATTGAACTATTTGCCTAACTGAGCGAAGTGAATCGTTCATCTTTCTGAGCTTTTTCATCTCAGAGAGGTTATAGCAAAACATTTTTCAGTTTTAGTATTTTACTTTTACTGGAAAATGGAATTATTTTTCCTTATAAAAAAAATATTTAAATATTATTTTTTCACTCTCAGAGTACTAAATTTTTCTTCTACCGATTTCGATTTACAGAAATAGTTGACATTAAAGTTGTTTTTTTTTCATAAAATCTTGTTATTTTTAGTTATAATAGCAATCTTGAAAAGTAGTTTCTTTTCACAACTAGGCCATCGATATACACTGAGGACCCGGTCCGCGTTGTTAATTGGGTCCGAAGATAAGAGGTATGTCATCATATAAATTATGAATATTTTATTGTTAATAAATTAAAAAATATAAATAAAAATTTGAAAAGATTTAAATATAGAAATGCAAATAAATATAATGAAAACTAATTTATATTAACAGTTTTTTTTTTTTTAATAAAATATAAAGATTTTCTTTGAATATTAAGTCATACCAAGGGTGAATATCTTTTTTTGCTAACTATCAACGTTAACACTCAACGGTAGCAAAAAAAAAAAAAAAAAAATCATAACATAACATGAGCTACTTCATTAAAAGTCAATTGAGCGAATAAGCTAAAAGAGCGATATAGTTCAATTGATTAAGCTGAGCTGAAAAGAGAGGTCACTTCATTTAGCTAATGAACTAAACTCTAGTTTTTATTAGATTAGATCTTTTATTTTATATCCGTTAATTTTTAATCATATTCAAAGAGTTCTAGTATTTTGATTTTATTTATTATTAAGAAATGCATTTTTATGTTGATAATGCTTATTATCAACATAAAAAAGTAAAAATACACACATGAAGACTTTTGACAAAATATCATTGGAACTATTTTATGATATGGATACTTAAATATCGGTTCATTATTTCATATATATACTAATCAAACCATTTTAAAAATCGTTTGACGCTAAAAATAATAAATAAATAAATTTTCAATAAACAAATTCTGTAGCATTTATTGCATTTTATTATACAGACAAACTTTTTTCCTGTCCAATCCTAAAACATATAAAATTTTTTAAAATTAACAATAAAGAAAAATCGCACATTTGTCTTATATAACTTTCATTTGAATAACTTTTCGAACAACTTTGCTCTTGATGCTATCTAATTAAGATAGCTTCTGTTTTTTGTACAAAATTCACTTACCATATGTGGAAACGCTAAACCATAAATAGCAATCTTGCGTCCGAAACGGTCTAATATTGAAAGAAAAAGAAGATTCCCTAACACACCACCAATACAGATGGCGGCGCCAATCCATGACGACTCATGAACATCGACTATAAAGTCGAAAGGTGTTTCTTCGGGAGACTGCAGTTTTGGCAACATCGGCGACAACCATCCCAAGCCAATGCCATGTAATAATGACATAAGCGTTGCTGCGGAGAAATTTTATACAGAATATAATAATATTTCAGAATTAAAAGTTTCTCCAAATGTTGAATTTTCTACAAACCACTTATAGAAGCCAACAACTGTCGGCGATAATCAATGTTAAAAACTCCATCATTCTTAAAAAAACTTAAAAACATTTTAAATGTTTTTATTATTGTTATTATTTTCTTTTTAATTTAAATTTGTTAAATACTTGAGTTATTTTTTGTTTACTTCTTTTTTAATTTTTTTGTACTATGTATTTTCAATTTTACACCAAGTTGCATTTCTTCGTATACTTAAGATGTATATTTTTTTATAATTTGAGTCCTTTGTGTTAACATTTTTAAGGATTTGGGAGATTGAATTTTTTTAATTCGACTTGTAATTATGTCAGCACAAAGTAAAATACTAGAAATATAAAAACTTTTGTGGAAATTCGCATGAAGAACAGATTTGTTATCATTTAATTCATTTATCTTCATATTTCATTTTAATTGCAGATATTATCTTTAAATATTATTTAGAATACGTATGTAATTTCAAACGAACCCATATACAGATACAAATACGTATATGTCATTTCCTTCACATGTTCACAAAGATCAAATTTGCGCCGTTTAGCGAGAAAAATGATGAGACCTATATTGTATAGACCTTCTTAATAAATTAAAATATCAAAAGAATTTTATTGAATTTTTCAAGAGGATCTTTAAAGAGGTGTCACAGCATAAGATCTTGGTTAACAACAATATAAAAAATTAGTATTTCGTCTTATTTAGTGCGCTGCTGTTAAACTAAAAACCAAAAACAATTTGATACTTTCAACATTTTCGAAAATTTTCTTAATGACAATTCATTTTCGAAAATTTAAGTCAGCTGTCACAAAACATATATCATGTACATATTTATTAAATGAGAACAAAAACCAAAAAAATCTCAAAAAAAATTATCTTTACTTTCATAAAAGGTTATTTAGGACTCCTAGGTTATCTTTTGTTAATCTTATTAGAGTGTGTATAGCTAGATTTAAAAAGGTAAATAAATAGGCAGATAAATAGATGAAGATAACATCTTCATAAGTACCTAACATGTACTATATATGGCTTATAAAAATAAATGTTCTTATAATTGTTTACACAATTTCATTTCACATGTCAACTAGACATTTATGGTGTTAATTGTCGAGCTTTTTAATGCTAGTAAGAAAAATTCAATTGCCAGTTGGTAACTTTACGAATTAACGGTAAGAATGATGAAATGCAATTATTTAGATGTTGCACACTGATCCCAAAACGATTTCGGAAATAATTCTGTAATTTTAGAACTACTGGATGTATTTAAATGAAATTTCACATGGCCAATCCTGAAGTGCATTAGCGTGTCTAAGGACAGTGGGTGGACCTCCTTAGACCGAAATAAAATTTTGACCCATTTTTGGACATGTTTTTTTTTAGTTTATTTAACTTGGCAAGCTCAGAATCCAAAGAATATTTTTCTAAAATATTCCTTGGATTCTGCATTAAATTCTAAATAATTTTCGTGTCAGAATCATATACCTATATGGTTCCGATTTTTCACTTTAAAATCTATTATTTTCCTCTGGACAATAATTTTTTTTATGTTTCTAAAAGAATGCTTAATATAAATGCATGTAAAACAAATCCGAGGGCATTTGGGGTTACAGTATCCCGCAAGACCTATTAGAATTTCGTTAATTTTAATTTTTCTTTTCTTTATTTATTTGTGGAGCTCAAAAATGTCAAAGCTGAAATTAAAAAAAAAATGCCTCGATTACATACCTACATATGTTTGCTAAACACACAAAGAACATTTAATAAGCCACGCCTCTTTTCACTGGAAAAAGTCAATTTTTATAACAAGATTTCACCGCACTGAAAATTTTGGTATTTCCGAATATTTATATTATTGTTTTAAGGACAACTTTTTATATATTATATCAAAATTTCATAATGATAGCTTTGTTTGTATAGATTTTATTCAAATTCATATATTATTTTTTTTTACAAAATTACACTAAATATCAAAATTTTACGTTTTTTTGGTAAATTTAATAAAGAAATTTAGCTCCAATACTTTATATTACTATTTATACATTACTATTTTTCAAGTTATAACCTTTCCAATGATACCAAATACTTGCATAAATAGTTCAAAAACTAACTGAAACTTGACCCTCTTTAGCAAACTTTGCTCATTTTCCTTCATTTCTATGGTAGAGATTTGTGCTGCAGCACAAATCTCTAGCTGGTCTCGTGGCAGGTGCAGGAATTCCAAAATTGGTCACCTCTTTTAAATATTTCTTATTTAAATCTATTTATTACCTACAAGTTTCGGTACATCCAGCCATTTGATATTCCTTAGAACAGGTAAATTAAATAGGTCAATTAATCAGATATATTTTTTTACAATATGTTATATATCTGTGGAATTGTATAAAAATATTGCGTAGTTTTATAGTACCTATAGTACCATAACATTGATATATAAAGGAATAGAGCTGATATATAACTACATTAACACATTTTATTGAAACGCAATCGGTTTCAACAATTGTTACTGGAGAATTGGATAAAGTTGAAAATTGAATTATTCTAAACAAAAATGAAGACAGTAAATTGCGTGCTGAAATTTCAATTGAACTATGACATCTGGTTGGAAAGCACCAACACCATCATCGGCTTCTTAGTTTTCTGAAGATGAGGCAATAGCTCTTATGCTGGAGTTAAGACAAAGCAAAAATAAATATATAAAATTGAGAAAGACTTTACTCGACAAAGCACCCAATTCTGCCATGTTACAAAGATATACTGGAAAAAAAGCAAATTGTTGCACCACCGCCTAGTAAAATAGACAATGAAAGAGCATTTATTGACTTGTTTCAGTTACTTTAAAATACCGCTTTAAGACTTCTATCAATATTTTTGAAAAACGAGCCATTGGATCTTGATAAATCGGATCTGACGTTAATATGCAAATGGGGATATGATGGATTGTCAGCACTATCAGAATACAAACAAGCTTCATCAGGGGAAAATTGCACAGTCAACAAAAGTATTTTTATGGCATAAGTCCGATTTGTAAGCTATTATGTCAAAGTAAACTTTGAACTTCAATTAATAATGATTGATGGAAATGTATGCAATGCAATTACGAATATTTGTTCAGCCCTTTATGTGGACTTAAAAAAATCACAATTTTCACAAACTCCTACAGACAGCTATACCAAGCTTAATAAATATGCTCTAAACTTTGGTATATCTCTTCTACATGCCCGTGTATGCTTTTTGGAATAATCCCAGCAAAAACTTTGCTTTCCTGGTAAACTAGCAGGTATAATTGGAAACAAAAATAAATTACTTATTTTTTTGCCTGAATAACTAGTTATTTTTATTCGAGTTGTCCACAAATTCATGTAGTTATTTTTTGACTCTAGGGGTGCTCAAAAATATGTGCCTAAAAGAAAACAAAAATAAAAAAAAAACAAAAAAATTTTGCCGTCAGTAAGACTCGAACTTGGACACAAACTAACCATTCGTTTTTAAGGACTAACGTCTTACTCAGACAAAAACTCTTTTTAGTTTAAAATATTTTTTTAGACATTTTGTTATAAAAAACTAACAGCTTCAGAATGGGGATGAACCAACAACCTTCTGGTTGTTAATCCGGCGCTCTAGCCAACTCATCCACGTGATTGCAGTATTACTGTGCTATTATACTATTGAGTACTTATTAATGTAATACTGAGTAGGCAAAAAATAATGACGCCTCATTACCAAGAAACTACTTTAATAAGTAGTTGTCATTACCGAAAACCAAAAAATTTTTGCTGGGATGTTTCATATTTCGTATGATCTCAAATATAGAAGTACGCGTGGAAACAAACAAAAAGTGTTAGGAACAACAAGGAACTTATGAAAATGAGATCAGATGAAAAAAGGCGAATTTAAATTAAATTTAAACAGATGACTGGTCTTAATATAGATAAACTACTCGTCGGCTAAGGGAGTAAAAATAATGACAACACGACAAGGAAATTCTTTGCAAACATGGTCGTCAAATTTTGGAATTAAATATGCTACCACTAGGCGAATTAACAGAAGAGGCACAGGAGGCCAGAAACTCTGACTTCAGGCAAATTCAACTATTTAATACAAGAAAAAGTTCGAGAATATACCAAAACAGGACCTTTTGAATAACTTTCTATTGTTTTCCGATCCTGCTCTAACATCGATAAGAAATAAGTGGAATACTAACAATATGAAAACGATGATATTCAGGAGGTTCTGGATACATTCGATGTAATTGAATATTTTGCTGAAATAAAATGAAATATATTGAAATAAATAAAATATACTTTTTCATGTTTTTTATTAATAATAGTTATTCAAAGCAATATAGACCTAATTACTAATATCCAGGGTGAGAAATTTCGGTGGTCCTCCCCTGCCTCGAGACTAGCTAGAAACTTGTGCTCTTCCAAAACAGTTGGAAAATACCTCAGCAATAAATTATGTGAAATTTAAATAACTATGCAATTATGTACATAGAATGCCATATTACCATTGAAATGAAGGAAAATTTGCAAATTTTACTGAAGTAGGTCAAGTTTCAGTTACTTTTTAAACGAATGTGTAAACTTTTTATGCAATTATTTGGTATTATTGGAAAGGCTATAACATATAATTAGTAAAAGTATCAGAACTAAATTTCTTCATTAAATTTATCAAAAAACCTAATATTTTGACGTTTAGTATTATTTTGTAAAGAAAAAATCATATATTTCAACTTAAATAAAATCAATGTCAATAAAGCTATCATTATGAAATTTTAGTATAATATAAAAAAGTTGTCCCTAAAACAAGAACATAAATAGATTCCCACTTTTTTATTCAAAAATACCCAAAATACCAGTTCGGGGAAAGCTTGTTTTAAAAATTTACTTTTTCAGTAAAATGGTCATCCTATCGTTATCAGAGGCGTGGCTTATTAAATATTTATTTGTGTGTTTACCGACCATATGTACATAGGTATGTCGTCAAGGTTTTTATTTTAATTTCAGCTTTGACATTTTTGAGCTCCACCAAAAAGAAAAAAAAAAAGAAAAATTAAAATTAACGAAATTCTGATAGGTCTAGCGGGAGACTGTTACTCCAAATGCCCTCGGATTTGCTTCACAAGTATTTACGTTAACCATTCTTTTAGAAACATAAAAAAATTATGGTTAAATTTTCTACTTCAAATTAATATAACTTTTTATCGGAAACACATAGATATATGATTCTTACACGAAAATTATTTAGAATTTAATACAGAAAGAGCATTTTAGAAAAATATTCTTTGGATTCTGAGCTCGCCAAGATAAATAAACTAAAATTTTATTTCGGTCTAAATATCTCCCAAAGTAAAAGAGATATCTCACATATGTAAGCATATTTTTTGTAGGGAATTATAATGATTATCTATGTGTAAAAGTTTTGTCAATCAAATCATAAACGAAATTTTGGCGATTTTTTTAAAAATGTTCATACCCGAGGTGACTAACCTTCGAGGTAACACATCCTAGCTTCCAGACACGCAATTAGAATACACCTCAGGATTGGCCAGGATATATTTGAATTTCATTCAAATATATCCGGTAGTTCTAAAGTTACAGAATTATTAAAAAAATCTTTTTGGGACCACTGTGTGTTGATATTAAGCGTATACAGTAAAATTAAATTTTACAAGTAGAATAATTGCATAAAACTTTTAATAGAAATCTAATAAAATAGTTGCAGTGGCATAAAATCTAATGTCATTAGTGTCATAGCATCCATGGACATTCCCATGACAATAAAATGTTTCAAATAAATATAATACTTATCCTTTTCACAAACTTAGTGGAAAACTTCGACACTTGTTTGCTTTTAAATATATTTTGTTTTTAATATTTGTTTTCCAACTTCAATGTAATTCTTATTTGGTATATTTATGAATAAATATAAATAGACAAGGTTTGGTTATAGTCGGAGTGATTTAAGAAATACATAATTAATAAACAAATAATATGTAAATATTTGTTCATTATAATAAAAATTTGATTATTATGAACACTTTTCTATATTATTTTCAACTAAACATTTATAAAAATAATAATTTTTATTAATATATGTTAAGACGGAATAATAATATGACAAAATGAAATAATAATATGATAAGATTAAATAACTATATGATAACATGAGATAATAAAAAATGGAATCATAATATGACAATGTGGTATAGTAATGAGATAGAATAATAATAATATCATAACATCAAATCATAATCTGACGGAACGGGGTATTGATATAGTAAAATGTTTCAATTATATGTAAAACTAGAATCACAACATGAAAAGAAACATGCCATAAAATCGGACACAATATGACAAAGTGGAATCATAATAATTATTACTTATAATCATTTAAATTTTTCGCTGTGATCATATGTTCCGATCGTAATATGTTACTCTTAGATTATAGTCACTACAGCTATATTTTTTCTTTGCGTGTTGCAACTTTGGTATAATTCTGGTCTGAATTGAAAATGTTTCCTTCGGACGGACGCAAGGGTATTTCGCTGAATCGATTTTTTTTTGGATACGACTTATTTCATTCCATGGATTTTACAACATTTTGCTTTTGGAGATTGTGTTAATTTCAAAAGCTTCACTCTATAGATTTTATACAATTTTTTTTTCTCTTTCAATAATGTCAATGGTCCATAAACATTATGACAAGTACTCTTTTTATACCCTACACCATGGTGCTGATGTTTGTAAAGCTATGTTCACATTTGGTTCACATATTACAGCATATCTAAAACGTCTTGTACGATTTAATAAAATAAAATATCAAAAAATAATTATGTAACACTATGTTTCCACTGGAACGTTTTGGGAAAAATATGTCGTTTTGAGAAAAACTAGTAGATTTCATTATGCTGTCCCATATATTTTCATAAACAAAAATATCTCGAAAATATTTTTCGAACTAGTTTCACTTTAGCAACGTTGCAATGTGTTTCGGATAAAGCAAGACACCTCTGTGCTACCCACTTATACTGAATATTTTTTATCGAAAAAATTATATTAAATTTTTGTATTTATATTATTTTATATTTTACAACACACAAGAAATAATTTAAGTAAAAATTATATTAAAAAATGAAGAAAAACGTGAATTAAAATAATTGTTAGCAAAAGAGATTCATTCATTAATTGATAAAATATTAATTGTTAAGAATTTATGTTGATATGAAATTAAATAGCTCGAAAATTCGACTATACGAAAACTAGTCAGATCAGTGGAAACACTTTCAACCGTTTTAAACAAAACTTGTGGTTTTAAACTCAATGGAAATATAGCATTAATCGCCTTCAAGTTTTATTAATGTTATTTTTTAATATTTTCAATAGTTAAAAATATTTTCAAATGATTATGGGAAAAATTGAAAATTTAATAAAAACAATTTTAATTTCTTTGCTTTTAAAGAAATGTAAAAAATCTAAAATAATAAAAAAAATATTATTTTTATTCCTTGGTTGTAAGGCTAATAATAAAATGAGAAATTTGCCCTTAAATTCCATGCATAATTTTTGGCCATATACCCAATTAACTGATAGTAACTCATTTACAAATCATCTAAAATGTATTGCTACTATTTTTAATGGAAATTATTTTTGTACTTTTTTGTATAATTTGCAATTATGATGCCATTACTTATTTTTAAATAAAGTCAAAATTTATGCATGGATTTAAATGAAATATGACTCGTTTTATTTGTAATTTAGTTGTACATGAGGAATAAAAGTTCATTTATTTGTTGTTTTTGAACTTTTATTAATAAAATTTTTTTTTTCCATGAAATTTAGTTTTTTTGCAATATTCATTATATCTCTTCATTATATCTCTTGAACTATTTGGCAGATTAAAAATTAAGGTACAGTTTATGGAATCTAAATTTTTTGAAATTTTATTTAGCGATATCGGATAAATTTTCCTTGGGATATACCGCAATATGTGGAGCAACATCCTTAATTTCACAAACAAATATATTCTTGAATTAGTCAATTCAAAAAGGTATTTGAATTAACTGAGATATCCCGTAGAAGAGTCAAAAACATTTTTTTGTCTCCCTGTGTAATTTAAAAAAATTAAAGATTTTAAAGTAAGATAGGTTTGTCTGATTTTTTCTCTGCGTAAAAATATAGTTGTTAAAATATAGTATAGAGCAACATATTATGATTAAAATACATGATCATAGCGAAAAATAGAAAAATATATATAATAATTATTATGATTTCATTTTGTCATATTGTGTCCGTTTTTACGGTTTGCTTTTTCATGTTATGATTCTTGTTTTACACATAATTGAACAATCTTACTACATCTATCAGATTATGATTTGATGTTATTATATTATTTCAATCTTATCATATTATTATTCCATATTATTATATATTGAGATAAAACGTATTCATAAAAAATTATTTTTATAAATTTTTATTGAAGATAAAGAAATGGCACTTAATCAATATCTTATATTGCTGGAATCGCACCGAGTATAACCAAATCTTGTCTATTTATATCTATTCATATATAAACTAAATGAAAATTACAATGAAGTAACAAACATTAAAAACGAAATAGATTTAAAAACAAACAAGTATTGAAATTTTCCACTAAGGATAAGTATTATATTTATTTGAAACATTTTATTGTCATAGGAATAATAATATTAATATAGTTCAAATACAGAATATGGTTTAAGAATAAGGTTAATGGTTTTAGAAGTAATAATATTTTCCATATTAATAAAATTTTATTTCTGGTAAAAATATTTAAAAACATATCATTTTTGCAGTCAACCAAATTAAAATTTTTATTGAGTGTAAACATTAAATGACAAAATTTTAAACAAAATATTGTTATCATAAATATAGAGTTATTAAAATTCAAGAAAATTAACAATGTGAACATAATATTGTTATAGGGATAATCCATAAACCATGTTTTTTTTTCTGCGTGTAGAATTTAATTTTAATGGAGAATGTTATTGAGTTAAAATGTAATGCAAGATTAATTCATACCTGTCAAATCTAAAAATACGTTCGATTTTAACTTAAATTCCTAAAGCTTATTAAGCAACTATTAAATTATATAATTCGATTAAGAATCATTTTCTCTGTCGATTTAACTACACAAGGTAGAGATCCCAATTTTAAAGATATTTGATAAAATTTAGCACATATGTATGTACCATTATTTTGCCTTAAATATATCACGATGAAATAAATATATATTATATAATCATAAATCAGTATGTCTAATTTTAGAAAGATTGGCCCATAGTTTATCCAGTGTTGCCAGAAAATGTAGTTGATAAAGTGCTAAATCGTCCAAAAAATTATGCCTAACTGTTCTATAGGAGCAAATGGCAACGCTAAATTGTTTTGTAAAGAAAAATTCATATTGGCCTTATTTCTTGTAAAATAAATTACAACTTATAAATGATTTTTCTTCAGCATTATTCGTAATATTGGAAAATAAAGAAAAAACATGGCTAATATTTGAAAATTTACAACTAACACCGTCAAATTTGTTAATAATTTTGTTTTATTGTAAAAAGCACTAAAAAGCATTTAGCAGGTTTTTATAAATTGTCAATACATTTTAACTTTTTCCATTCTTGAACGATGATCGAGATATCGTTCCTGTTCACCAGTTTAGTTTTCGTAAAAAACAAGGAACCATAGAACAAGTAAATCGTCTAACTGGAGAGATACGGAAATATTTCGAATTAAAGAAGTATTGTTCAGCTATTTTCTTAGATGTCGCCAAGCATTCGACAAGGTTTGGCACAAGGGCCTAATTTATAAAATATATAATTTATAAATGTTTATTACCACCATGTACCCACAACCCACAAATTGCTAGAGTCCTATCTATCTGACCGTACAATTAGGGTAAAGAATAATGACTTTGTGACAGAAGAATTTGGAATAAAAGCCGGTGTTCCACAAGGAAGTGTTCTTGAACCTACTCTATATCTAATTTACACCTCCGATTTGCCTATATGTGATGAACTGACTATTTCAACTAGTGTATTCGCGTAAATGAAGTGAAAAACCACCATGGTACATTCACCTTGAGAAGAGGTAACTGTCCTCCAGTTACACTTAATGATATAAGTATACCAAAGTCAGATCATGTTACATACCTTGGTATTCATTTAGATAGACGACTAACTTGGCGTCGTTATATAGAAGCCAATAGACTTCATATAAAGTTAAAATCTTCCAGTCTTCACTGGTTAATTAACAGTCATTTAAAACTAAGCTAAATCTAGTACCGAAAGTGCCAAACTGACAACATTGAGTTCCAAAAACTATTTTAATGTGTCTGACTCCCATATAAACAAGATATATTTTAGCTTAATAGTTATGAAATAGTAATGAATTAAGAATTCTGTCCCACTCAAAAAACCGCAAGATAATTTGTTGTCGGTGCCACACTATCACACAAATAAAACTTACATTGTTGTTTTCTTATTAGCTGCTCCACAACTCTGATCGCATAGCAAAACTTATTTTATGAAATTTTTCAAAAAACAAAAGACTTGTCAAAAAATCTGTCACACATATACATTTCAAATCCACACTATCATACTTTTTGAACATACATAAGTTTTTTGGCAGATCTAACGACTAAATAGGATAGTGAATCATGGCCTTAAATAGTTATAATCGTAGACCATATATATGGTGATATCAGTACGTATAATTGCGTATTTCTAGTTAGATATACATATTTGAAGTTAAGTTATAGTTTATTTAAGATCGATATATTAATGGAAAATAAATAGCTTTTATTTACTAATGTACTTATCATTTCCATTAGACACTTGTTTAAATACATAGAAGTAAAATACATATCGTTCATTTGCGAGAATAGGGTCATAACTCAAAGTTTGAAGTGATTACTACATGCAAAACATTATCCGGGCTAGATTTGATATAATAAGTCAATCCATTTACAAGAAACCTTCTTACTATTAGTGTTAAAAATATTTTTCATCATAACGATTATTTATGTTTGATTGAAGGAATTTCGAAAAAAATTGGTTCATATCAAGTTAAACTTTAATTTTTAAATTTTGTTCTCAAAATTAAATTACATGGAAAATTTTGTTTTCCAAAAGTCGTCAAAATGTAAAAAGTATAACTATTCGCATAAAAATAATATGGTAATAAGTTACACAGTATATTTATGTATTTTGCTTGTCTTGTTATTCAATTGGTTAATGGTTTAAATTAACAAAAAATATGTTTTATAGTACAAAAATAATACAAATCTGGGTATAGTTTCTAGAGATATAATTTCACAGTTGTTTTGTAAATCTATCAAAACCTAAAGCCGAAATGAATTACAGTGATACACATGTGATGGAAATCGATCGCTTTCAAATCGAACAGTTTGAAAAATTGTGATGAATTTCGATCGATTTTAGGAATAATTTTTGGAACAATGTTTAATTTTTCCTTTATAAGATGCAGCACTATTGAAAACCAAGGAAATGATTTTCCTGGAACACTTAAAATTTTATAATAAAATCTGACAAAAAGTGGATTAACTGTAATTTTCATCAATAAAAAAATCGAAAAAATAAATACGTTACACATTTTTTGATTTCAATTCGTTTCGTTTTCGAAATCGATTTCCATCACATGTCAGATAATTGTATAAAACGAAAAATAAATAAAATTATATAGTTTATATGTGTTGATATGTAATTACAAGTTTGTTTGTTTGTATGTAGATATACACATGTGGATTTATATATTGTAGATGTAGAATGTGAACATAAAAAATTATCAAATTTTTTTTTTTTTTGATTTGATAACTAAAAATTTTAATTTGCTAAAAATTAATTTGCTCTATATTGCTGCCGGTAAGGCAGTTTTTTTTTTTTGATTTGTTATCTGTAATGTATTATATTTTCACTAAATAAAAATTAATTCGACTTTATATATATTTAAATAGAAATTTCATTGAAAATTTCCTTTAAAAAGAAAACTAAGCAAATTTTTATAAATAGAATATTTAACAAAAAATGTTTACATATTAAATTTATCGCTATTATTTACAAAATTTAAAACATCGAAGTTTTCCATTAAAAAATAAAATTTATCGAAAATAAAATAAATTTATATAAATATAATAAAGAATCCCCATATTTTACGAAAATCCCTACCCACGAAAATCTGTCCAGCTAGGGAACAAAACCCCTCATCTAGCAATACTGAACTGAAGTAGGGTATCAATTTCATAACATACGTATTTTTACGCTCTTTCATTTAGTCGTTGCTGGGAGTGAAAGAGTACAAAATGCACTGGAAATATATTATGGAAAAATTGTTTGGCAGTCAATTTCTTTAATAATAATTTTTTAAGCTAAAGTTGGAGAAATATGAATTGTATATAGCAATATTAATAAACTGACGATTAGATACCAAAATAAGTTACAGTGGACCAAAATTAATACAAAATTGCAGTGGTATGTGGCTGCTTTGTGATTTGAGTACCATTTATCTAATTTAACACGACTTTTACTTCAAGTACATACTGTTCTATATATCGATGTACGAGAATGTGAAGACTTTTATAGCGAGATAAGGGGTAGCTGACATTCCGCAGGTAACTGCATTTAGCTGATATGTACGAATTTCTTCTTCCTCTGAATTTCTCCACAAAATGTACTGAAATTTACGCACATGGGACTTAATAAGGTCCTAGCGATACATTTCTACTATATCAGATGTGATGGCGTAGCGATGAAATGAAGTAGAATTTTGTACAACTCGTATTGAATAGTAGAACGGATCATAAGAATGTCATGAAAAAATTTATGGGACGATGAGAGAAAGCATCAAAGGCTACTCTTAGTTTCGTAAAGGTACTATTAGGCTTAAGAACGCAATGATGGGGAATGAAATAGTGAGGTTAATATAAGGAGGGTTTCGAACTAGACCCATATATCAACAATCTCCATATTCCTTCATAAAAGCGACATATTGTGAATTTAGGTTGTTGTTTCGAGCAAACTTTTAAGAGCCATATTTTGAGAGACCTAAATTATCAGAGGATTCTTTGAAGGACAATTTAACAACAATTCAACAAGAAGATTCACGATAAACTATTTTATTGAAAAATGTTTCACAATCAATACTGAACTGAAGTAGGGTATCAATTTCATAACATACGTATTTTTACGCTCTTTCATTTAGTCGTTGCTGGGAGTGAAAGAGTACAAAATGCACTGGAAATATATTATGGAAAAATTGTGTGGCAGTCAATTTCTTTAATAATAATTTTTTAAGCTAAAGTTGGAGAAATATGAATTGTATATAGCAATATTAATAAACTGACGATTAGATACCAAAATAAGTTACAGTGGACCAAAATTAATACAAAATTGCAGTGGTATGTGGCTCAAAAATATGAATAAATTTAAATACAACGCCGAGGGTTTTAACGTGAGTACCCGTCCATGTGGACCCAACCTCACGGTGCTCTTCGCACAGGGTGAATACAATGCGTCCACCAACGCCCCCAAGTCTGACCAAGGTCATCCTTGAGTTACCAATTTGAAGTCATGTATTTGGACATGACCTCCCCCTTGGTCAGGAGCGGAGCCTATCTAAAACTCCTTCCGATCTATGGGTCACGGCACCCGGTTGCAATGCAACTCCACACTGAGCTTGCGCTCTACCCGCGATTTGGGTCTAAACCACAGCCACCACGTTACTCCCCGAAGGGCCGCACCATTGCCAGGCTGGAACCGGAGTTCCAGGGGCTCCTGACACCCGTGGTACCAGTATTAAGTCACCGGTCGGACCTCGTAGCCAAAGACTGACTACTACCAGTTGAACTCCAAACAGTTCGGGACCACCACATACAGAACAAACATCAACATAAATGGACAACAATTACCTCACAAACAATCAACAGTCGCCCTCACGGGCGATTCGTTGGCCACATGGTGTGACCCAGCACAGGACAAAACGCACAACAACCAGGACAAGTTCGACGCTGGCACCCTCGCAGGTGTTCTTGGTCACAAGAGTGACCCGGGAACAAACAACGAGGGAGCAGAGAAAAACACAGCAGGAGGGACAGCAAATGAGACACCAAGAAGAGACGAAACAAGAGGCACAGCAACGGCGAAACAGGAACGCGAAGTCGGAGCAAGAACCCGCAATCCAGCCTGCTAACCACCGCCAGCGGGTATATACATACCCGCAAACCGGGGACAAGCAACAGCGACGAAAAGAGCAACCCAGCAAAGTGCAGGGAGCACCACCACGGTTGCTCATATAGAGGCCGCCTCCACTACTCATGTCTCCTTCTTCTCCTATCAAATACCATCCGGGCGAAATCGCCCAGCCCCCTAAATGTCCGCACGTCCACTAAGGCCCTACTAAAATCCCAACCCCCCGCAGTATGAGCTATGCCCATACCATCTAAACTCCTAATGTCGTCATAGTAGTGGCATGTCGTCAGTACATGCCACACGTCCTCAAGTCCCCTCCCGCACCCACAGTTTGGAGTGTCGGACAGACCTCTCTTATGCAAAAATGCATTGAGTGAGCCATGTCCCGTCAGTATAAAGCCCAGACTCAGGCCGAAACCAAAATCTGGACGTTGCCGTACGAAGTCCGCGTCACGTATGAACTCATACGTTACCCTCCCATTGTCACTGTTCGTCCATCTCGTCCTCCACCTAGACAGAAGACACTCCTCTAAGAGTGCCTTCACCAGCAAGCTATCCCTATCCACCAGATCAGAAGCAGATACCCAGTCATGGCCAAGAAGCGGTAGCCCCTTCTTGATCTTGAAGGCAATAGCACGACGTATTACCTCCAGATCAAGAGGTGCCACACCCAGAAGAACCTGTAGTGCGTCCGTCGACACTGTCCTACAAACTGGCATGCACGCCAACATCGCGACCCTTTGGCAGGATAAGACCTTGTTTCTGCCAACAACAGACATAACCGTTTCATACCATACAGGGGCACCAAACGTTGCACAAGCAACGAAAAGCCCCCCATACACGGTACGAACAGCACGCCTACTGAGGCCCCAGTCACTCCTGAGGATGCGCCTAACCTTACCTGCAACACTAGACAGTTTGTCCCTTATGTGAGTAAGATGAACCAGAAAGTTCATCCTCTCACTCATCATTATTCCCAGATACTTGACCTCAGTCGCATATCTGAGACTAACGTTGCCAGTCCGAATGAGCGGAGGACGGCCCCGAGATAACTTGCCCTTAAGCAACATTATCTCGGTTTTGTCCATCGCCACTTCGACGCCTGAACGACCGCTCCACTCACATACATCACGCATGACCTGCGCACCCCTGCTTTCTAGATCAGCACGAGACTGACCTTCGACAAGGATGAGCAAGTCATCCGCATACGCACACACCTTGAAGGAACGCCCAAGCTGCGCCAACAGAGGATCCATCATAAGGTTCCAAATAAATGGACCACAAATGGAACCCTGCGGACACCCACGAGTGACGTCCCTCCAAACCGTGTCGCTGGCACCTACGACACAAGCCCGTCTGTCGCAGAAGTAGCTCCTCCAGAGGGCTAGCTCCCGACAGCCCACTTCTTCCAGCCTTCTAAAGACGCTACTCCACGACAGGTAGTCAAAAGCACCCTTAAAGTCTACGAATATGCCAAGAACATACTTGGCCGTAGACTCACTAACGCTCCTACGGACGTGCAGCCATGCATCGTCAACGCACCTACCTTCCCTAAAACCGAACTGGAACTCAGAAGGTCCCTCGCTGGCGTCCTCCCTCAGTCGAGACACCATAATTCTTTCCAGCACTTTTGCAAGTACCGGAAGGAGACTGATGCCCCGATAAGAACGAGGATTACTCCTCACCCTATCAGGAGACTTCAGGAGGACTACAACGCGAGCGCGCTTCCAAGCTCCGGGGAAATAGCCCTCACTCAGACACTTCCCAAAGACCGACTCCAAATGTTCAGGTATGGCCTTCCAGATGCTTTTACACATCTCTCCAGTCATACCATCAATACCCGGAGACTTCCTACTTCTGACCCGACAAATACTGTCCACAACCTCCGATCTCTCCAAGTTTGGAGGATCAACCATCTCCCTAATGAGAGGAGAGTGGTCAACCGGTTCCGCACTTGGGAAGAAAACCCCCAGAAGTTCGTTAGTACATTCCCTCCAAGTCGACAATGTAACATTGCCCACCTGAAGAGAAGCTAAGTCAGCCAGCCTATCCTTCCTACCCCTGCACACCCGGTAAACCCTACCCCAGGGGTCATCCCTGTTGTCCCGTACAAAGCTCCTCCAATCGTCCTCTTTTACCCTAACGATTCTGTTCTTGTACGTCCGAAGAGCAGACCGATAGTCAGTTTCACGCTGAACCCGATCATCAGCGTTGGTTCGCCTGGCCCTCTGGAAAGAATTCCGGAGTTGCCTGACTGACCTTCGCATCTGATCAAGTTCGCGAGTCCACCAACTGACCTTGCCAGGCTTTGTCTCACGACGTCGGCCTAGCAAGGAATCATTTGCTGAACACATCCACTGATCTATACAGTCTATCTGGTCATCAACCGTCAGTGCCCTAAAGTCATCAATTGACTGCGATGAAGCAATCGCCCTAACGAGTTCCGAGTAATTGTCCCAGTCAACGTTACGATCCCTCCACCTTCTAAGAGGTGCTGTCTCCCGAGTCCGTCTGTGATAAGAGAGCACAATCTCAATGAGATTGTGGTCACTAACACCCCAGTCGTCACACACCCTCCACCTAGAACTGAAAACTGTCATCGCTACCCCGTTCGCAGCTGTCACGTCTATGTCACTGACTCCCCTGGGACCGTCAAAAGTATAATGGTCACTCGGCTCATTTAACACCATGACGCTCTTTGTGACCAGCCACTCACTAAGCATAACTCCTCGTACATAGTTCTGATGAGCAGGAGCTAACCTACCCATCTTAGAGAACCACATACGAGAGCATGCGTTTGCATCCAGGCCTAGGATTACAGGATAACTACTCGCGAGGAGTAGCACCGAATCCATGTAACTTAAATACGGTTCCAGAGGCCCCCCATACCTACAATAGATGCTAGCCAAGAGCATCCTCCCAAAACCCCCTTCCACTGACACGCAGACCCCCCATTGGCTACGACTAACTACGGTACAGTCAAGGTCCCTGTCATTCACAATAACTGCAGAGTCTCCCCCACAGTCCGTAAAGACCCGCATACCCCCCGGCAAACCCCTAATTTGACCACCCGTAGTATACGGCTCCTGCACAAGTGCAAAAGTCGCCCCCAGGTCACGTATCGCCTGCCCCAGCTCGCAGATCACCGTATATGACCGCTGGAAATTTAAATACAATAAGATAAGGGCGAAATTGGAATTGATTTTAAAATGCCTTCTATTTCGGTCATTGTTGTTGAAAGTTCTTCATATGTGATCCTAGCCAACCAGTGGTCCTTTGCAGATTTTACGGACCCGAAAATTTATAAGTTGATTTCAGCAATAATATATCTGTGGACAAACCTCTTTATCCATTCAGCCTTTTCAGAGCGACATCCGTCGAAAAAAAATTCTATGTGGACTGCTTTTGTTGCGAAACAGGCAAAGTCAGCAATGTAGGTTTTATAAGGGACCTTTCCTCTGATGCGAAAGTGAGTATTGACTTCTCCACAGAAATCAACGGCAAATTTGGGAAAGGGCCTTGAAGGATTCAGACGCTCAACGGGCTAATTTTTCATCAACTGTTGTAGCAATTTTGGGCGATAACGAATGCATTGTGGGCACGTATTTACAATACTACGACATAAATTTTTAGAGATCCAAAATTTTTGGCAATGATAGTTGCTAATATGTAGAAAATGCGCACATAACAGCTGACGAAGTGATTGTTGCTGGGCAAAATTATAGGATGTTTTTGATCTTCAGAGATTGATGCTAACTCCAAGCGACCACCAACTTTGAGTAAATTGAAGCCATTTGATAAATCCAGGAACGGGTTGAGACGCTTTAGAGTACCTTGAGGATCCTTTTTCTTCAGAACACGATTTATGTCAACTTGAAAATGGAGTTTTTGGATGTTAAAGACAATACGACACAAGGTATTTTCCAATTCTCGGGGCTGCAAAGAGTCAGAACAAAAATATTAGTTTTTGATTTATGAGCAAAACGAAGCATCCAGGGGACAATACGAATGATTTTCAAATATGAGCTATAGCTTTCAATCGAATATAAAATGTAATTCGTTTAAACTTCGAGACATAGTGCAGTTTTACGTTTTTCTTCGTCGATTGATTTTCTTCAGAAAACTTATCTATTTTATTAGGAGGCCACTGAGCAGTATCTAGGGCGGGAAATGCTAGTACTTTGAACTATATCGATAAGGAAAATTCTTGCTCACTTGAGCCTCTAGAAACAATATCAGCAGCATTGAAATGAGTTGAAACATGTCACCAAATACAGCCATTAGTAAGATCCTGAATTTCTCATACTCTGTTGCCAACAAAATCGGAAGTAACAGCAGAGTCATCATTATTAAAATTTTTCATAGTTTTATCGTCTTGAAAATCTTTGTGATTTGAGTACCATTTATCTAATTTAACACGACTTTTACTTCAAGTACATACTGTTCTATATATCGATGTACGAGAATGTGAAGACTTTTATAGCGAGATAAGGGGTAGCTGACATTCCGCAGGTAACTGCATTTAGCTGATATGTACGAATTTCTTCTTCCTCTGAATTTCTCCACAAAATGTACTGAAATTTACGCACATGGGACTTAATAAGGTCCTAGCGATACATTTCTACTATATCAGATGTGATGGCGTAGCGATGAAATGAAGTAGAATTTTGTACAACTCGTATTGAATAGTAGAACGGATCATAAGAATGTCATGAAAAAATTTATGGGACGATGAGAGAAAGCATCAAAGGCTACTCTTAGTTTCGTAAAGGTACTATTAGGCTTAAGAACGCAATGATGGGGAATGAAATAGTGAGGTTAATATAAGGAGGGTTTCGAACTAGACCCATATATCAACAATCTCCATATTCCTTCATAAAAGCGACATATTGTGAATTTAGGTTGTTGTTTCGAGCAAACTTTTAAGAGCCATATTTTGAGAGACCTAAATTATCAGAGGATTCTTTGAAGGACAATTTAACAACAATTCAACAAGAAGATTCACGATAAACTATTTTATTGAAAAATGTTTCACAATCAGCTTGCTCTGGAAGCAAAACATTTATACCAGACTCAACGTGTTTAAAGGCAAATTCCACGACGAGACATCTAATTCTTAATCAGGTTAGTACGAAATATGAGGGATCACACGAAACAAAATATACTCTTCAAAATCAGTAAAACGTGGTTTAACATTTGTCGATGACCTACATTTCCTTTTATTATGCGTGTTATCAGTATTTTATTTTTTTTAAGAGAAAAATGTAATTTTTGACAGAATTAATCTGTAATGAAATTCAATTGGGGACAAGATTACAACAAAGCGCGTCCCAATTGATAATAACCATTAGCAACAAACGAGAACCATGGCAGTAGCAAGAAGCACCTGTTTCGTCGAGGATTTTTCCATATGGGCTTGGACAGAGGCAGGCAGCACGAGATGTAGATAGTTCAGCAGCCGGAGAGGAGGGCCTAAAAGCTGGCTGGCAAATTATGATGCGAGCGAGAACAAAATTTGCACTTGAATGTAGAGGAACAATTGTTTACTTGATGATCTTTGGATAAACAATTAAGGCAGAGACCTAATCGTTTTGCATTTTCAAAACGTTGACTGGCATCCATATCTTTAAAACAAGAACAACGACTAATAGTGTGGTCATCTTTAGGGCAAAGTGTGCAAACACGTTTTGAAACCGAGAAACTATAACCAGGTTTAGAATATTTATTTTTGGTCTTACCAGAATTGTGATTTTCTGGCTTAAGAGGGGTCACATGGAAATGGCTGGTATACACTGACTGCAAAAATTGGCAACGACTTTCATAAACCTTGTAACAATCATTACATGATGGCAATTTAGTCCTTTCATTTCCTTTTAGTCTCATCACCAACTTTTTCCATCACTATATAAATTAGCATAGAATTATCAATATCGTTAGGAGAGCCAGGAAACAATAAAGAGCTATAAAGAGCAGAAATATTATCAACGAAACTATGTAATTGTGCAATATTGCATTTGTACATATCTGGTAGTTCAAAAAGTGTGGTTATGTTTTCCATAAAAATAAGGAGTTATTGTCGTAACGTGTTTTGAGCCTTTCTAGATCCTTCGGATAATTTTCATTTGTAATTTGGAAAGACTTGACCGTTTTCAATGCTTGGCCATGGAGGCAGTTGAGCAAAGGATTAAAATTTTCAATATTTATTTTTTACTTATTTATTTGTTTAGTTATTTATTCATTAATCATAGTAATCTAAAGCCTTCAAGGCCAAACTATAAATATGTATTAAATAGTAATAATCCTGAGTTTTAAATATATCTTAATAAGTATACAAAATATTCTTAAAAAAAATATTTAACAAAAATATTAAATTGTAATTTAATATTTTTGTTAAATAGAATAATAGAAATGTATTCGAATCCCCGACCATAAAAATTTAAATGATAGACAGTCTTGTCAGCAAGTAATAAAGCGAAATAGATGTTCATATAGCGGTAATTCTTACAAATAATAAAAAAACGGTAAGTATATCAGGGGTAATCAAATGCTTTCAGCTAAATAATTCAAAAGTTTAAGATGAAGACATTGTTGGACTGTTAGAAAATGCGAAGTACAAATGATCTTTCAAAACACAATTTAAAAATTCTCGGAATATATATTTGAGGATTCTTGGAAGAACGCAGAAATATAAATTTGTTACACAAATGAGAAGGAAAACTATTCTTAATTATGTTATAAAACTAAACCAAATTACGATATTTCACAAACTTCTTGAAATAACATCCAAGAAATTGGTAAACATAAGCCAAAATATGATCCCAAATTCTTATACTATAAACAAATCTAACAATAGTATTAACAATACATTTTAACCTATTAAAAGAGATAGCAGAACATCCATATATTACTTCAAAACAATATAAGACCTAAGACGCAAGGTAATTACATATTAGTCGAGTAAATTCTTCTTAGTGCACACCGGATATGAAGTCAACATTTTTTTTATACGTTTTATTTATATATTGAATCTGTCTTATTGTAGACCTCACAATATGTATTAAAATCTTAAAAATTAAAAATGAAACACTATTCAATCTCAATCAAGATCATTGGTTCTTCCATGGTCCTACTATTAACCAGATGGAAAGTCGGCTCTGCGAAGCCTTGTATCTGTTTGAACTTCAGCAAGATGTCTTGTGAGTGGGTTGAGTCTCTAGTTTGAGAATGTATTTTTATTTGAGCCCTATGGATATTCTCATTTCTTATGTACTATGGTGCACCCGTTATGGTGCAAAGAATTTTTGATTGGGCCCTCTGTACAACATCGATATTCGTATTACTGGCTGTTTCCCATAGCTGGAAGACGTATGTCCAAATTGGCTTAATAACGTGTTTATATAGGATGACTTTATTGTCAAGTGTCTCTTCTAATACAAAAACATTTGTGTGGGGATTGGGTTGAGAGACTATGCTTAAGTAGCATAAAAATAAATTGGCCTCTTCTTCTGGCCTATTTTTCTATTCCTTAAAAGACTTCGTGCCTCTACCGGTGGCTTAATACCCTTCGCTGTCTTCCATATTGAAAAATTAGTATTTTTATTATTCGTTAAACTTTCAATGTACTTTCTACTTTGGCGATCCTCTTCTAATTGAAGGGTCCTTTTTAGTTCTTTACTTGCTGTTCTAAGTTTTCTTTTTTCAAGGAGATGTTTTTCAATTTCAGTATTAGAAGTAACCTTATCATCCTTTATAATAGTTTGACAATTATAATGATCCATTGTTGAAGTAAGTAATGACGTAAAGTTATTGATGCATTCATTAATATCTTCCTCACACTAAAAATTTGGATTCATGTGGATATGACTATTTACGTATTTTCTATATTTTAACCAACATGACATCCAAACTAGAGGCAACTGGCACTCAACTTACTTACATTAACGTTCTCCCCGAAGGAATAAGTAAGGCTAAGTAACAATGTTGTAGTACTATAACCCTTACGGAAAGCATACTGGGACTCATAAATTTTGCCATTAATAGACTGCAGTATTTGATGCTTTATAAGGTGCTTAACAATTTTAGATATTACCGAAAGTATAGAAATTGGACTTAGATCACCCGGGTCATTAACAATTTTAGATTTTGAAATTGGTACGGTACGAGCAATTTTCCAAAGTTCAGGAAACACTGATGACAGAAAAACAGAGTTAATTAAGTTTAATAATAATTCCGAAACATGTGTTAAAATAAGTTTAATAAATTTAATGTGAATATTTTCAATACCAATTGAACCGGATTTGATATTATTAAGCCCCCCAAGCAACTCAATCTCATAAACATATCGAAAAGAGAAACAATTTGTAGTACTTACTAAAACATCAATATCAATCATCAATATGAAACATCAGAAACAGAAGCCCGACGAATATAACCTCCAAAACAATATAGAAAAATACTTTCTCTTCTCCCTCCGAATAACACTCTTAGTCTTATTACGAAATTTACAATATAGTAGCCAATTTTCCTCATAACGATAATGCCGAAAAAGATCTTGCAAATAAATATCCCTGGAATCCATCATATAGTATAATTACTACGTATCGTTCTCCTAACAACGGAAACATATTGAAAAAGATAAGAAAGAAGAGAGGGAAATATATAAATCATTAACATCGACACTATTAAAAATATATAAATCATTCCAATATAAATATTCCAATCAATACTATTATAATTCCAGTATACTACAAAAGCATGTATTCTATTAGAATCAAAAACAAAGAAAGCCAGAATAAGGACATGATCGGACAACGATGGATATTGCACCTGATCAGAAAATTTTATTATACACATATCACTAACCAAAAAATAATCCAACAAAGATGTAGTGCTATTAGCCATATCATAGTTCGTGGGCTCAGAATTGTGTACAACAGATAAATTCAGTCTTACACATAGCGCTCTCATAGTATTAGATTTAGACAAATTAAATAAATTGCAATTGAAGTCTCCCACACACCAAATAAAACCTTCACCTTTGCAAAATGTGTCTTAATAAAAAGTGATTTACGAAGACCAGCTAGACACACTTTTAAAATAGATCGAAATTTATGTTTCTTGGAGACAAACATACCGACTCCACCACCTCTGGAAGGCCATCATTTCTACAAAATACATAACCTGAAACAACTACATAACGATCAGAAATATAATATTTAGAATAGTACAAACTTATCTAGTTTAATAGAATATGTAAATGGTCACAAACTTTGGCAATTCAGTTGACCTACTTTAAATTTTTTACGATTATCATGAAGAATAATCTCAAAAAGACATCGTATGTCAAATAAAAATCATTGAAATTCATATTGTATTTATCAGCTATATATTATAAAAAAATGAGATGAACAAGAAAAAATTTTCTTCGTTTTAAACAAATGGAGAAGAAGACTACTGGAATTCACAATAAAAAGTTAACAATGTATATAAATTTACAATATGTTCAAGCAGTCTAATTCTAGAGTATAATAAAGTTTAAAACTACAAATATGTATATCACACCATCAGTCCAATACAGTAAATACAACTCCAATTTTAAATAACTCAACACAGCCTTTAGCGTCATACTCATTAGATGTAAGGTCGGGAAAAGTAACCATAGCAATGGGCTTTACGGCATTAATAAGTTTGTACTTTGTTATCATTTTACTCTGATGCAGCTTCAAACACAAGGAATTTAGTTTACCAGTGATAGGAAAATAATGTTCATTGAGAAAAACTCGACAATAAAGTAACGTAGTCGATATGACGCTTTTAGTAGCTGAGATTTAATAGTTTTAAAATATTCATTCATAATCCTGTCTCGCACAAAAACACTCTTAAATATAACGAGTATAGATTTTTTGTCATTAATACAGCAAGCCTGATTTATATCTGGAGGGGTAACTTGAATGTCGTAAAAAGATGCCAAATTAGTAACAGTATCAGCAAGACTCTTAAAAAAATCAAGCAGACCGCCAATAACAATATCACATCGATTGAACCTTTTATAAAGTGTATTATTTTCAGCTTCCAATGTAGATAGGTTACCTGATGAGTCGAATTCAACTCTTTTAATTAATTTATTGTAGTCAACAATGTTTCATTTCAACTCCTTGACACATGAAGACAATTCTTTTTTAAAATCAGAAACAGTGTAGTCCCGTTCATCATTCTCCTTGGAAATAAAGTAATGAAACTTAGCACTTAAATTATGAAATTTTGTACTTAAGTTGGAAATATCTCCACGAATACCACCAGTAGAAATATTGGTTTTATATGGTGGGCAAATAAAAGACATAGATGTAAGTTAATTTATTATGGGCATGTCACCATCTGATATACCAGCGCAACACACATGCACCCATAAAGAAAAAATATCACACAGAATACTTGATTGAGTGCCAATATCAAGTTTTGTAATTTAAAAATTTTTGCGAACACACCTATTTTGTTGCCCACAGTAAAATATGGATTTTCTTCATAAAAACCTCTTCCATTTACCGAACACAAATGTAGGCAAATTCCAAAAGTATTTTTTATTCCTTAGGAAATTGTATAGTATATGGAAAATAAATAAAGCACAAGTAAGAAACTTTTTTCTTTTAACAAACTATTAGAAAAAAATAAATAACCAGCTGTCAAACAAAAAACGCATCTACTCAGGCCTTGTGTTGCCAAACCATTTCAATAACTTGGTTGAATGACGTTATACAATTTTTTACTCACTGTCCTCACGAAGCTGCTTTTGTATTTTCATTTTCTTTGTGATGTACCAATCATTAATTTCGGTCCTACCATTGTCATCAGGATCATATTTCTCAATCTGTGTTTGGTATGTCAATATTTGTTTAAAATATGACTCTACCTTCTACCTTCACCCCTACCATTGGCTTCAATTTGATTCTTTACACGGGTAATACTTTTCTTCGTATTAGCCCGTTGCTGCTTCGCTTCTTCCAACGATATCGTATAATTTTTTTTTTTTAACACTTCAACCACAAAAAACACAATTTGTTTTATGAAAGATGAACCACAAAATGTCCAAATAAATGTTTACTAATATGGCGCCACGATTTTTTAAGCACTGCACACGTATGTTGTAAGATTTTTTTTTTTTTTTTTCTACGAAAAGTCTTGTTTTAGTGTAATATTTATTTTAACGAAAAAGTCTTTTAAATTTTCCACGGATCGTACAACGAAAAATTAGAAACACATTTAACTCAACTCTTGTACGATAAGGAGCATTTTCCTTACCGGCAGCAATAAAGAGCAAATCAGTTTTTTTTTTTTTTTTTGATTTGTTATCTATATTGCCATTGTAATGTTCGTTGGGCCGAGTTAATATTTTAGTAACTAATTATACACAAAAATTTTAGACCGTGATGCGTGAATAGAAATAACGAGAGATACTACTTGTTTGATTTTAATAATTACAATAATTTCTTCGCCAAATTGTTAATCAGAAATCGACAAAAATTGCCAAATTAAAATTTTATTTTGTTTTTTTTAAAGAAATACTAAAAAATTAACTAAAATGTTAAGTGTAGTACAAAATTTAGTACATAAAATTTCGTATAATTTGTAAATCTAAATTCAGCTTTAACATAGCCAATGATAATTGCAATAGCTAATAATAACACTGCGCTAGTTGCAACTTTTAACAAACTGGGCAGCCTACTGATAATGCTAATTCGAGTACGTTTAATTCAATGGTGACAGCCGTTTTTTGAATTAAGCGCTATTTATGCTTAAATTTAATTATGGAAGTAGCGAATTAATTGAAAATATAATAATAGAAATAAATGGAACATTATTTATGTATATTAAAAAATAAATTAATTAAATATATATATATATATATATATATATATATATATATATATATATATACTAGCTGACCCGAGCCGCGTTGCTGGCCCTAAGCAAACATTAGTGTTGTATTACTGAACGATTTAAATTGATATTTTAACGAAATTTACGACCTTTAAATAAAAATCTAAGGAATACCTATTATAAAGTGTTTTTTACAGAAGAATTTAAATATGATGTAGATGTGGGCTCAATCAAAAAATATACGCATGTATTTAAGGCAAATTTGAATTTATATTTATTTATTACTTCATCTTAAGGTTAGCGGATAGACAATGTCTTTTTTTTGAACGGAATGATGAGAGCTGTAGTCGAAATTGCAGTTGTAATGGAACGCTGCTTGATTCAAATCAGAACTTGAAGCAATTCTTCTTATGCGTTGATTAAAAATTTTAAAGTTGTTGAATTGCTACATTTGCTCGACGATTTCTCATTGCTAACCGAGCCGTTTCATTTCTCGCCTGCCTTTCTTCCTGCGTTTGTGATGTACGAAGTCGGGCCAAACTAATACGGGGTTGTTCTCGTGCGATTTCTCGTTCATATATATTCAATTGATTGACGATATTACGATAAGTACTTGCATTACGTGTTCGACGCGAAATATTAGATCTCCGGGGTCGCGGCATTGTGAATAACACTTAATAACGAATGCCAAAAATACAAAAAATGGTTTTAAATATCACAACCTCACTAAATGATGAGCTTTACTTGGAACTTACCGTTTGGAAATAGAATTCTACACCACCACCAGAAAACAAATTGTACAAAAAAGTAAGCGTTTCGATAGAAACAGAAACAGTAATTGTTATAATTTGTATTAAAAAAATATTTTTAATGATTATTAAGGCAAAGAAATTATGACAAAAAAGAGTTTTTTTTTTATCGCGGATTTTTCGCGAATGTTTTTTCGTATTATCCTTTTCTGGCCGGTGACCGGTCCGAATTGGTGAGAATCATCAAAATCGGTCTAGTCGTTCTTGAGTTATAGCAATAGTAACTAACATCACTTTCTTTTATATATATAGATAGAAGATAGATATATATATATATGTAAATATAATACATAGATATAATACTATTATAATATGGGCTTCGCGCCAATTAGGCATTTTGAAGCAAGCTGGAAAAAAAATGTAAGTACTTTAATGTACAGATATAAATAAGAATAATTCACTATTTCAATTACACTAAATTTATGTATCATCTTTAACTAAGAAGCGTTTCTATCTAGTTGATTAAATAATTTTTACATAAGATTTTAAAAGAAGATATATTATTATTATATTTTAAATTATTAGTCTTTTCCAGTCTACATCTAGAGATCCATAAATTTGAATTGTTTCTTGTATAAAAGGTATTCTGATTCTGATGTAATGATGACCAATATTATGTATACATTTATATACTAACACTAATATTTGATATTCATGTAGGCCATAAATGGGTAAAACAGTTTTACTTTTATCCTTGTATAAAGTTAAAGTTAGGTAGGTAAGAGGTAAATTGTATACAATTTTCAATGTTTTATTTTTAACGCATAAACAATTGCTAAATAATTAAAATGTGTTTGAATTAAAGTATTAAATATCATTAATTTTGTTCGCTCATTTAATTTATTTTTCAATTTGAATAAAATACCAATAGCTGGAACTATTTTATGTTTCAAATTATTCATATGCAAATCCCAAGATAAATTGCTTTGTAACGTGATTCCTAAATATTTCACAGAGTGTAATTCACAAGCAGTCTTACCATTAACATAAATATAAAAGTCAATATTTAAACTGAAATGAGGTCTAAATCGTATAAGTTTTGTCTTATCTACGTTAAAGACTAGTCGATTTAATCGTGCAAATTCGTAAATTAGTGCTACATCCCTTTCCATTATAAGTTTTTAATACCAAATCGTGTTTATTGGGATAAAACAAACAAACATTACAGTAAGATCTAAATTATTTAAATCATTTATATATATCGAAAACAATATTCCAATCATAACTTAAATCAGTTTTAGACCGATTTATATTATATTTTTGTTTGAAAAGTTGCTTATTGGTAACACAAGTTAGCTTGCTTAAAGAACTATTATTTTGTTTATTACCATTTAAAAATAATTCGTTATTATACAATTCAATGAAATGTTAATTGTTATATTGTTTAAATTCAAAAATTAACCCTCGAATTTACAAAACAATTTTAAATTTAAAATAGATTTTAGAGAAAAAATTTGTGTGAAAAATTTGATTCAAAGTGCATCTTAAATGATTAAATTTAAGCTAAAAAACTTAATTAATTTTTTAGCCTTTCAAAATGAAATATCCTAATGGGTGCCTACATTGTTAAAAGAATTAGTCTCATTTGCGAGCACAGTGTAATTGAATTTTATTGGACTTTATTATATTTTTTATATTATTTTTTGAAAAAATAATATTTTTTGAAAGAATAATTCAAACATTACATTAAACTTATAAATTGTTTCGAAGAATTAAATTATAAGTGAACGTTTATTTCATTGTGACCGAAATCATTAAAATCCTTAATATATTTGAAAGATGATGAAAAACAAATTATCAAACATTTAATATATAAATACTGTTAAATATATTTTTTGCGGATAAAATTTCGTAAACAGAGTTGAAGCTCTTTACAAATTAAGGTTCTTCAGATAGATAGGCAAATACTAAAAATAGTCGATTTATAATAAGAAAATTTAATAGTTTTTCTCCACAATCAAGTTTTAAAAATTAGCCAAACAAATCGACATTATATTAAATATCGCCAAAAGCAATTAAAAATCGCCACATTTGGCGGAAAATCGCCACATTTGGCGGAAAATCGCCACATCTGACAGCCCTGTTCACAACTAGTAATGTACATACATGAATATGTATGCAAAAAACAAAACATTAAATAAAATATGTAACCTATATTGAATTATTGTTTATAACAACATTAATATAAATTATAAGATTTCAATGCAAGACAAAATAAGAAACAAATAAAAAAATAATGGTTTATTACCAAAATAAGTTACAGTGGACAAAAATAACAAAATTAATATCAAATTACAGTAGGATGAGTGGCTGAAAAATAAATACAATAAAAAATGCAAAATAAAATAGAAATTAATATAAAATAGTTATTTGAAGAACAAGATAAATACATAAATGTTATACGGTGACCTAACATTGACATAACATGTATTTTAATACAATGCACATACATATAACATGCGAACACCATATGGAACTATATGCATACCCAGTAGGGATAACAATCTCGAAAATCACGGGATTTTTCGGATTGTTTCCGGAAAAATAAAATATCGAATTCCAGGATTGGACAAAGAAAACTCGAAATTTAAATTTCAGGATTTATTGACATAAATACAATAAAAAAAAAAAATAACCTAAAGCAAGATACAATATTAAAACATTTACAGAAAATTTTCAAAACTATTTAAAAAATCCATTACATAAATAAGAACGTATTTATTATTTTTTTTAAATATGAATTTCATTAATAGAAATATGTTTTAATAATTTGTTTCCTTATATGTATTTAATGAAATTTAAATCTCGAAAAATCCCGGGATTTGCAATTACAAAAGCCCGAATCCCTGGATTTGCAAAATCCAGTCCCATTTCGCATACGTAATACCCAGTAAACACAATGTTCAACTATTTATCAAATGTTTGAACTTGGAAGTAGACGATGATTTGAGAATAAAATAATATTACCAAAAATTGGGGATGTTATTCTTAATTTGATATCAAATGAAGCAGCTGGGGATGTAGCGCACAGTGGGGCAGAATCGAAAAATTTTGGAAATAAATCTATAACTTCTAGTCGGCTAGATTTGCATACAATTTTACATAGGAGGTGTGTATTGTTAGGAGCCCACATATTCCTCGAGATAGATACCTCTAATAAGAACATTTTTAACCTCTTACATTCTTTAGTTAAAGAACAAAATTATGTATTGAATAAGGGACATTTTAAGCGGATAACTTTACCGAGTCAAAAAAAAAAACGATTTTGTATTTGAAAATTGTAAAAATTATGATTTTTTGCCGAAAAAAGCTTTCAGAAGATATAAATGTACCCTATTTTGAGCTTCCATAGCTCCTGAAGTATCTATGGGCCGCCCTCCCAAACATAAAAATCTACACTCCTCTGCTACGAAAATGTGAAACTTATGTAAATCAAGATTTATTTCCAAACATTCTCGTTTCTGCTCCATTGTGTCGATGGCAACAAAATAAGAAATGTATGACGATGACGTAAGTTATTTTAAATATTATCACAGGGTGTTCGATTCGAGTTTGAAATAGATATAAAAAATTTTGATATATATGCGAATAAATTTCAAATAAAATGTATGTATGTATTGTAGCTATATGATTTTGTTTCTTCTCTTTTGAAATTAAAATATAAACAATTTTTGGGTTTTAAATTTCATCGTTTCTTACGTAAAACTAAGAAAACTAATATATTTTTTATAATTTATATGCATAATTTTTAATAAAATTAGTTTTTCTTCTCGCGGTCTTTTCCGCTCCCTGAAAATCGGAATTGATTTTTAAATTTCTAGGTATCCCGGGAATTCCCGCAAAAAATAAATAATTAAAAATTTTTAAATATTTATAAGATAATTCAATTAAATTTAGAATAAAAAATATTAAAATAAACTAATTAATCATAAAACGATAAACTAATTCAGATCTTTTTAAATATTGACAATTTGAAAATTAAATGAAAACTTTTTATTATATAACAACCCATCCAAAAGACGAATCATTACTTTCATATTGCCCTGTGGGTAAAGCTTCCCTCGATATTTTTATGGAAGTAAGCTTGTTATTAAGAAAGACCCAAACAATTTTAAAGATTTCTGAAGCTCTATTCTTTTCAGTTTTATAACCCCTTTCTATGAATAATGGTTTTTCTCATACAACAATATAATTAACTTCTTTTTATTTTTATGCTACACTATTAATCCATAGCTAAGAAAAACCTTAGCTCAAAAATTAATTTACATCATATTCAGTTCTTCAACAATTGTACCCTTTAAATTGCATGGTCTTATAAGTAAACTTTTAAACTTTAATAGTTTGGATATCTATAGGGCCACATTTTCACTGGTGCTTTAAAAATGTAAGTTGTTGTCTAAGGATTCCAGACATTTTAAGGAGATTTCTCTTACAATTTTTACATCCGTGTAAATAACATCTTAGAACCACTTAATAAATATATTTTTAAAATATCGAATTTTATTTCTTACTAGTCCTTTTGCAACATATTATTTTTGATCACAATGAAAAAATATTCCCATAAATAGAATTATTTTATTTTCCATCTATTATACAAAAATGCACGAAGGACTCATAAACCATCTAATGTATTTAAATATTTATTTAAAGCCGTAACAAAATCAAACAAAATTACAAAAAACGAATTTAGAAACACATTATACCGTTTATATTTATTTCGTTTAGTTTTGAAGTATTAGAAAAATTTTCTTTTACAATGTTTTTTTTTAAAGTCACGACCAGGGTTTGGCTCCCAGGAATTCCTGTGAATTTTTATAAATTTTAAATTAAATGTTCTTGTAGTTTTAAAATTCTATAGCAAACATTTTGCTATTTTTAACACCTTATATCGATGAAAGATGGAGGTTTCTCTAAACATGATACTTGCAAGAGTTTAAAGCATACTTATAATACAAGTAGAACGTTATCTGATTGGAACGTTAATGTTGCATGAATTAGGTTTCACATGAAATTTTAAATCAACTTTATTTTTGTCATGTTCAAATTTTAGATATTTTAGTTTTATTATAGATTTGTTGAAATTAATATTAAATAAGTTGAACTTCTAAAATACTCATTATTAAAAAAAAAAAAAAATTACTTCGTTGGGAGATTTTTCATTCTAACACAACATTTTCTTTTGGAACAGCATCTCTTATCCAAGCAATGGATATGTAAATGTTAGATGTAAATGTAATAACTTCAAAATACTTATAAATAATAATAATAATAATAATAATAATAATAATAATAATAATATTAATAATAATAATAATAATAATAATAATAATAATAATAATAATCCCATATTGAATTCATGCGTATATGAGATTATTTTCATCAGACTTCTGAACGCTATGATTAATCCGAAAAACATTGTTGCGAACCAATTTTTAATATTTTCCAGATTTATGTTTATACTTTAATTTAGTAAGAATTATTAAAAATAAATAAATTAAGTTAAAGATATAAAGTGGAAATAAACGGCAAGCTATTTATAATGAAATTAATCCAATATATTACTGTATATTTTTAAAAAGTTTTATCATCAAAAACACAATAAGTTAAAAATCTGAGACACAGGTTTTAACATAATTTGCGAAAGTTACTAATTTTATTTGTATAAAATATTTAATTAAAATTTTTTTAATTTTAGAAATGACGTTATACTTTTATATTATTTTATTTTTCGTTAATTCAGTATGATTTATAATATTACGTTTTGTTTTATTTAGTGAAAAAATAAATTTCTTTATAAGAAATCATGGCATTTTTTCTTGTATCTAAAGTTTTAAAAAAGTTCCCAGAAATTCCCGGGAAATTGATTTTTTCCGTTTCCCAGGAAAAGAAATATTGCGAGAAACCCCAAACCCTAGTCACGACTAAAATTTACATATAATTTATTTTGAATATTTCGCAATATTTGTGATTTTAAAGAGAGATAAGAGGATCATGCACTTTTAATATATTCAATGTGTATAAATAAAATAACGACATAGAGGGTTTGACATTGTTAAAAATACATTTAGTGTTTGATTTTAAAAATTTTAAAACTAGTTAACAATTTAAAAAGCAGCATAATTCAAATAGGCTATTTTATTTGGGATCGGAGCAGGGGAAATGAAACCTTCCATAAAAATAAAATAATAATTATCGTATATCTAAAGAACTATTACAAAAGTTTTAAATTTTAATTTTTAGGGTAATAACTTTATCATCGACTTCAACTATTGGGATGAAAATAGGAGGGGTCGGTACAGGGGAAGTGGTAGCCCAAAATAAAAATAATCAAAATAATCAAATCAAAATAAAAATTATTTATCGCTTAAATGAAGAACTATAAGAGCAAAAGTCTTAAAAGTGTGTTGAAATAATTTCCTTATCATGATTCATAACTGAGATGAAAATCGTACGGACAGCTCTAAGGGAAGTGTTAGCACCCATAAAAGGTAAATCTTAATTTTCGCATAACTAAGGAACTATTATAGAGAAAATGTCGAAATTTTCTAGGAATAATTTTCTTGTCAATTTACACAATTGTGGTGAAAATAGGTAGAATAGGTTTACGGGGGGTAATAGCCGCCATATTTATAATAGTACTAGCATTTAACCCTCTACTGCGTTATCGAACTTGTCGAACTTATCCTACATAGACTAGATATAAACTTGGTAGCTTTTTCATTTAGAAAAACAAAATGTAATACCAAGAGTGAAAAAAACCCGTGCAATTAAACTAACTCCCGTGGAAACAGTAATGATTCTAATTTCATGCCTCCAAATTTATATTTAAATAAGGAATATCCAAGGATTGGAATATCATACCACCTCGTAACACTTTATGAGTTCATCATTAAATAGCACTGGGCACAAAAAACTACAGAACTATACATATTACCCCCCAAAATTTCAAATTTCTAAAAATGTTGGAGCATAGTCTCGACATTAACAACATTAAAGTTTTTAAATATTGTAATTAAAAAAGTACCAAAAATAAAATAAATAATAGGATTTTGAAAAAGTACCAAAGGTACTATTTTAAATACATTTCTATGTTTTTCGCTTAGATGATTCGTAGAGTACCAAATTTTTACATCTTTAACGCTCGAGGGTTAAAAAACTACCAAATTATTTTTATTATTACATTTTATTAAAAAAGAATGTGACTAATAGGGCTTGTGGATTCTCACCCACTTAGAACCATGTATCTCTAATTTCATATTTCTAGGTTAATTATTACAAAAAATTCAATAAGAAATATTAGAATAACAAAAAGCACCACAAAATCACTTTTATGGATTCTCATTCACTTGGCACCATACATTTTCAATTTTATGTTCAATTTTAGTACTATTAGAAAAATGAAAAAATATCACACAGTCCCCTATTATGGATTCTCATTCACTTACGACCATATATCTTTAATTTCATGATTGTTGGTTTAATATTATAACAAATACAAAAAGTGCCATTAGAAGAACGAAAAAGTACCACAAAGTCCTCCCCAGCGAATTCTTACCCACATAGGACCATGTATTTTTAATTTCATGTTTTTTCATTCAATTTATAAAATATTAAAAAAAAAAATACAATTAGAAGAAGGAAAAAGTACCACACAAATTCCTCTCTTATGGATTTCGGGATCCCGAGATTTTCGAGAACTCTAAATCCCAAAAAAATTATTTAAACATACATTTTTCTTAATTAAAACTAGATTTTTAAAATAAAAACCATGAAAAATAAGCATAGTGCAATACCTCGGCAAGGAAAAGCTTTAAAAAATTATTTGAACATAGTGTTATTATTGGAAGAAAGTCTTAGTGCTAAAAAGAGCTACAGAAGTAATTTTTTTCACCTATATTTTTCATTAGATGAATATTATTATTTTTTTTTTTTTATTTTTATTTAGAGCTTTTGTATAATTATATTTTTATTGTTTATAAAAATATTGTTTTAACTTTGTTAAAAGGTAATAAAAATACTTTTAACTTGTAAAATTGAGATTTTCTTAGAAATAATTAAAATTTGTTTTAGTAATAAATGTTTTATTTTCCTTTTTTAAAAGTAATTATTAATAAGTTCCAAAAAAGTGTAAAATATAAACTTAAGTCCCCTTTTGAAGTTTTATCGAAAGAAATTTCTAACTTCTTTATTAACTTTAAAGCTTAAAGTTTTCTTCTTTGGCCAACGTTTGCAGTACATATCGTCGGTACGTTGACGAAAAGTCATTTGTGATTTTACTATATATTTTTCGTTAGGACATTTATTAATTTCATGTTTGATAAAACCGATATCTTTCGGCGTCCGAAAATGGCAAAAGAAATTAAAAAAATTTACATATAGGCTTTTTGTATATGAAACTTTTCATTTTTTTAATAATATTTTTCTGTTTCTGTTCCTCAGAAAGTCCTACGTGTAGCAAAAAACAATAAGAGTTTCTCTTTTTTTAACGAAATCTACATATGGGAGCTTCTATAACTTCGAACCCGTTGAGGTAATGGAAAACACTTTGGTGGGTGAATGTATGACTAATAACCAAAGATCGAAAGTTTATGGAAATGCATGTTTACTCCTAGAACAGAGTAAACTAAATATCTTTGCGAATTAGAGAATTTGCTTTAAAATGGCATCGATTTGTTAGTGATATTTATGCATATTTTGTTGAAAGTGCATGTTATTGCATATTTTGTCATAAATGCATATTTTTGTATTATATTGAAAAAAAAAACAATTCTGTGGACTTTTGATAAACCGACTTAAGTCTACTTTTCAAAATTTTCAGAAGAGCTGAAAAATGTCTTAAAATATTAAAAATATCATAGACAAATTAATATGTGGTAAGCCACTTCTCCAAAACTAACAATCACAGAAGGACGTTGATTTTTGTTAAATGTGCGTTATCGTATTAAGATGCGAAGTTACACAGAATAAATAATTTCGTTTCGGAGAAGTATTGCCGTAAAATATTGGATAAATAATATCACAGAAAAAAAGTTTTTGGTATATCAGTCCTTGGAAAGTCTAAAACATAAAAATAAATACAGTCTTTCAGGATCAAATTACCAGTCATTTATCTGAAGGCAAAACAAGTTCGTTTAAAATCGAGTTATGTATATGAAACACTTGTTTTGGTTGTCATACGTTTTTCTAAAATATCGAGACTTTATTAATTCTTTTTCAAGTAGATAGCAATGAGATTATTCTTTCTGAGAGCACAATAAACTGTATAGAGCTAACCTTAATATCATTTTAGAAAAATCGATCTATAATTAAAACCTACAGCCATCCAAAGAAGTCTTGCCAATACAGTTGTTACAATTTTATTTTTTAATGCATCCATCACATCTGTTGATGTCGAATGGTAATTTTCTATATACAAAAGCTGTCCAAGGTCTTTAATGCATATTTATTTTTCAATTGAATTCAAATTTTATGTTTTTCTTGTTTTTTTAATAATAATAATTTTAATAAGATAAGAAATAAGTGCATATTTTATTTGTTTTTAACACATATTTTAAAATTTTCAGTGCATTTTTAAAGCCTAAAACACACTTTTTAAATGCATGAACTTGCTGTCTGTCCCTACTACTAACTATACAAAATGAGATAATAAACAAATTAAAAAAAATTACACATAATACACTTCGTCGGCGCACCAACGATATGTATACTTATAATATTTAGTTGGAGATTTTCAATTAATTTTTAATATTTTTCTTCCCTTATCAGTCATAAATTTGACAGTAATTTCAGTTTGATTTTCATTTAAATATTAAGTGCGTTCGTTTACCCAAAAATTTGTACTGCCTAGTAAAAATTTTTACTGGATTTGCGTTCGCGTACCCAAAATGATAAAATTGAGAGAGAAAAATTACAGTTTATAAACTGAGTATTTACAAATTTTACTAGTTTTATTTTTGAAAATCCGGTAAATCATAAGGTAAACAAATGTAAACAATGAAAATAAATTGTTTGAAAAATTTAAAAAAAAAAAAAAAAAAAATTATTCTAGTATTAAAATTTTATTAAAAGTGCATTAAACTACAATAAATATATTTACAACAAAAGGAAAAATATAGTTGTTATTCGCTAAAATGCATATATTTTGGTAAAAACTCTGATGATTTGTGTTATGTTTGTTTATTTTTAATCAGCTATAGTGGATATTTTACAAGATTTTACAAATTTTCCGTTCGCGTACTTTTTTTTAAGAGTAAAATCTTAAATTTACTCAGTAAATACTCAATTTACTTGATTTTACCGGAAAAGCAAAAGTAAATTAGACAGAAATGATATGGTATGTCTATATTGTCAATATATATATATATATATATATATATATATATATATATATATATTGTGAATATAATGTCACATTATATACTAAAATAACCATATATAAGTTAGAAATACATATAAACATTTTGCATACACTAGAAATCCCGGGTATTTCCGCATAATTTCGCGGTATTACGGGACTAAAAATTTTGCGGAATTCCCAGGATGTCCCTTGAAAAACTCTAAATAAAATACATACATATTTAGATTGATTTTGCTTTAAATCGGTTCTCGCCCAGGAATAAATTTAGGCAGTAAAGCAAATTTTATTTAAATAGTCGTATTTTCATATTCGCATTTTTAAAACAAAGTAAATATAATGACTTCAAACTAGTCTTTTCTGGTAAACATTTTCAAATTTTACAATTTTCTTATACATGTGTATCTACATATGAATGTTTTCTGAAGTGTCTCAATTTTTATGAGTAGAAAAAATGTTGGAAATTAAAGGCTAAAATATTATTAAATAATCACAAATATATTTCAGTTCAATTATATTGCTTTTGTGAGCTGGACCATTTTTAAAATACCCCCAAAAATTTCTTCGTACAGCGCACGGCGGCTCAGAAATTAATTTCATTCGCCAAAAATCCATTATTTTTTTTTTTAATAATTTCCAAAATTTTAATGTCGTACAATAGTACACATATTGAAACTAAGGTGGCCAAACAATTAGATCAAAATATTGGTAATTGTGAGCGTGTACACAATTTTTAACTATTGATGAAATAAATGACCACATATAATAGAAACATATCAGTTAATATTTTCCATCGGAAATAAGATTCTAGACCGTAATTTTTATATACATACATATATTATTTTTTATTAAATCTTTCCTTTTCAGAAATTTACAATAAGTATTCAAATTTTAATCTTAAATTTACCATGTTGCATCTGTTATTGTACTTAGAAATTTCGACTGTCTTATCAGTAATTTTTCAATATTTAGTGAAGAGGCCGTCTCTAGGGCTGGATGTCATAAAACAATATAGGTTTTATTATTGCTATATCGAATTTTTTGGCATACTGATAAAATATGAAGTATTTTAATTTTCAAAATTATTAATACTTCTCGTCTTAAAGTGCCTTAAAAATTTTATGAAATTTCAAAACAATTTTCTTTTGGCAAGTTAAACAACGTAACAATATATTTTCCAATTCGGTTTTTTGATGGAATATGGATTTCTTTTTCAAAATACGAACATATGTATATATAATCACAATCTTTCAGAATTATATCTCTGAACGTATCAATAAGTAAATGATTATCGTAAGTCAAAAAAAAGAAAAAGAAAAAAACAACATATTTGGTAAAAAAAATAAAACCAAATAATTGATTTTTAACGAATTTAGATTTTTTAATTATTAGGAATAATGTATGAAAAGACCCACTTCCAAAATGTTACAAAATGATTTCTTTTGTAAGATAAATTTCTCTTTTTACAGAAACTAATGATAAAATTCTAAAAAATAATCTTATAAATGAAAAAAGAAAAAATAAGACAAAGGACCTGCATGAAACGATAGAAAAGTGTGTTTTGATTGGTATGACTAAAATTTTACTAGCTCATAAGGCTACTAGAATTTTTGACAAACGCATATACATTTTCAACGTTTGAAAAATATTACAAAATATTTCAATAACAAAAAATATGAAGAAAATGTATATTTAGTTATAAGATGATTAATATTGATTATTAAATGTCCATTTGAATACAAAATGTGGCCAAAGGATTTCAAATAAAACATTTTATATTTTTCAATCTCATTTTTTTCTTTTTATGTTTACACAATTATTTTAATCTTTATACACAGGTGTAAAGGATACATATGGGTTGAAGCCCGCCGATAACTATATATATATATATAAAATTTATTTTGTATATATATATATATATATATATATATATATATATATATATATATATATATATGCTTAAAGCTACCAGTTTTTAGGTAGTAAATCAGCAATGTATGATTTGTTATTGCTTAGCCACTTATTAAGTATCAATGAACAGTGTTGTTGTTATTTTTGATTTGTCCCTAATGTTTGTTTTCTATTTTTTTAGAAATACTTTTTTTTATCCTACCAGAAAAAAATTTAAGTTAAAAAAATATTTTTTACTAATATATTAGGCGATATTAAGCATCTAAAAACCCAACAATTATGTTTGTTAGACAATTAATTTTGATTTTTGAAAGTTTTTTGTTCCCCCTGTAAAGTTATGAAAAATTATGTTACGTTGTTTTGCATTTTTGATGACAATATATAAAAATTATTATCAGAATTTAGAACACTATATCATTGATACACAAAATATTGCTGGGAACCAATTTAAAATATTTTTCAGAATTGTGTTTCACATATTTAAATTAAAACGAATTAATTAATAATGTAAGGTAAAGTTAAATTGAAAATAAAACGACAAAAAAAGCTTTCATAGATTATGGTTTATTTTTTAAAATTTATAGCATGAAAAACTAATTAATAAAAAAATCTCGGATATACAGTTTTTAATATAACTTGCTTAGTACCTATTGCAAGTTGTATAAAATATTTAAAATTGTTTAAATCTTAAAATGGCTGTTATACTCGTACTTTAATATTATTTTATATTTTTGTTAATTACACGCTGATACAGTGAAATATCACTCAAGTAATGACATAGTGTACGTTATAGGCCTTCTTCAGGACATCATAAATCGGTTTAAAAAATTTGCAAGAACACTTAAAATTTCGATTTATTTCTAATTCTGTTGTTCTTTTGTTTATTTTTCCTTTTTAAACCTTTTTGGAAAGTTTAAGAAACTGATTTTTCAACCACATGCGTTTGTTAGTTTTGGTCAAATATTAAAAGCTAATTTTTAAACAATAATTAGAAAAAATAAAATTTTCCCATATTTTTCGAATTCAACAACTACACAGAAATAATTATGGCCAAAATTTTTCTAAATGAGTCATTATTTGGATTTAAATTAAATTTAATAAACACAGAAAAAATTATGACTAGAATTTTTTAAATAAATTATTATTTAACTTTAAATAAAATTTTATTTGTTTGATTTTAATATATTATTTTACTGCTTGTAAATTCATTCTAAACTAATACGAAAAACAATAACAATTTCTTGTTTTTTGACAATTAAAAATATAAAAATAAATAAAATTATAAAAATGTTGACACAAAAAATATAAAATCCATCATTTGCAGGATTCCAGAGGCAAGTTACCTTAATTTTCGTATATATTTCATTATCAAATATTTATAGTGATTTATTTTTGTGTATCTTCTAGATTAATAAAAAGCATATGAAATATGTATGTATGTAGCAATATACCGCATAAATAATGGGGTCTATTGTATATTGCTGTATAATCCCCAAGTCGATTAAACTATGTCCTTTCAATTGTATGCCTGAACATGTAGCTCCCTCTCGTGATATAATTATGCGAAAGTAACTGGACTTCTTGAAGATAATTTAATGTGTTTTAATTTTTGTATTTCAAATCATTTAAGAGTATTTTGTGGAAATGTTCTTTAGCAGAAGTGGTCCTTAACAAAATGATACATGTTTGCAATCGCAAATTACTCTGTTGTACGGCTTTGGCGGTACCAAATTTGGTTTCATTGAAACTTAGATATTTCACTCCGTTAAAAGGTATATAAGTTGAATTCATTTAGAAAATGCTTCAATTGATAACGATTGCGTTTCTGTTTTTGATGGTTTTGACCACTAATGAAATTTGGAAATAGTGTCGTGTCTTCTTTCATTTCATATATCTCTTTTTATTCATATATGAATATTTTATATACTACTATAGATGAATACATAAACTATTGGTTATGGCACCATTATTTTTCACCAGCATAATTACACATTATCTACATACTGGTGCAGGTGTTTATCTGTTTGAGGAGAGCATCAGAGAATCGTATAGGCTCTCGGATAGTTGCAGTGTGTTCCAGACAGAAATTATAGGTATTCTCAGGGCCACGGAATTGATAGCAAGGAACATCGAAGAGAATACAGAGGTAACTCTGTATGTGGATAGCTAGGCGATGCTAATGGCCCTGAGAAGACATTTTGTCAAGTATAGGTTAGTTAACAACTGTAAGAAGGCTCTTAGGAGCTTGATGAGCAAATATCATATTAGACTCTGCTGGGTACCGGGTAATTGCGTGATAACTGGCAATGAGGTAGCTAATGAATTAGCTAGGAACGTCTCAACTTTGGATGGTGCTGTAAGTGAAAGTGGTGTGAGACCACCTCTAGGCTTCTACATCAGATTGATTGGAGAGTGGATAGAACCAACCATGCATGGAATCGTTGAACGGACTGCAGATTATCAAGGTCTCTATGGCCTAAACTTGATACAGCAGATACAAATCTACTATTAGACATGAAAAGGGGAAACATGAAAACTATGATAGGTATTCTAACAGGTCATTGTCCCATAGCGGGAATGATAGGGGATTGGGAGATAGGTTCCTCCGGTCTTTGCAGGATGTGCGAAGATAATGAGGAGATAGAGACGGTGGAGCATATTATATATCATTGTCCACGTCTACAACTAAGTAGGCAGAAATTGCTAGGCAGTCCATTCGTTGACGAATTGGATAGCATATCAAGGATCGATCTGGGTAGCTTGATAGGATTCGTCATGGGAATAGGATGGCTAAGAAGGTGTCGTTGGCTTAGAGCGAACGTTCTGTTCTTTTCTTGGTCTGAGCTTTCTAATCTTTTTCCTTTCTTAAATCACTATAACACCACTACTATTTTTTCTATAAATTTTACGAAGGGACTCACAATGGACCTCTAGGTCTCCGAGTGGATGCGCAGGAACTCTTCCGAGTACTGTACAACCCTTCTATACCTACTTACCTACCTACCTACATACTATACACTGTGTATTACAGTTAAACTATATTTCATCTAAAAAAGTCTCCTTTAAATAAGTTAGTATTATATAAAAGCTTCGCTTCTCTACAACAAATTTTCATACATGCATTTACATGATAAAATACAATACTAATTATTGTATATATTATAGAAAATGTAAAAAAAGTATTAAATAAAAAATAAAAATTGTTTGAAAATCTGCGAAAAATTTAATATTATTTTTATTGATTTTAATAAATCATATTATTGAATTTCTTAAGAATTTTCAAAAATTCAAATATATAAATAGTAAAAATATTTTAATAAGAAAAAAATTAAAATTTTTTCAATAAAATTTGAATATTTGATTTTACTAATTCAAAAAAATATTATTGGTTTTATGAATTTAGTAATAGAATACGAAATTTATTTTTTTTTTCTGTGTATTTACTACAATTTTTCTCTAAAAGCCTATTTCCTCTAAGGCAATAATTTTTACGGGCATTTTTGTTGTAAAAAATATAAAAAATTACTTTGTCTTAAAATATATGAAATGGTAAATAAATCATTATATAAAATATTGTCATATATTTAAAAAAAAAAACGTTCTTCTGCTTTCTAAATAAATTTAAAAAATTTACCTAAAATGTATGAAGCCTAAAAACGATTTTGTCGCAATATAACGAAATTTAGAAGGTGTTTCGAAAATTTTTAAAATTGATATGTGATGTCCTCAAGAAGTTCTACAGTTCACATTAGATAATTTTTCGAGTGAAAATAAAAAGTGCCATTTTATTTATAGCAGCGTGTTATTTATCAATATTATAATATTGTATAAAAAGACTATTCTTTATAAGAAATCATAACTTTCTTTTCTTATAATTTAGGTTTTAAAAAATTAAAAATTATCGGGAAATTGAATTTTTCATTCATTCATTTCCTGGGAAAATTAATATCAAGGAAAATCTCAAACCCTTCTTATAGTACAAGTCTAGGGCTCACCTTGGACCAATCAACCAATTAATTTGGGCAGCTTTTAGTTTTATATGCGTATTTTGGATTCTATATGACAAGTCCATGTTAGTTTAGATGAATGATAAGATACCTTACTTTGTCCTATTCTAGGATTTTGATATTGTTTATTCGAATGGGAAGAAAATTTTCCATGCGTAAAGTAAAAGTAATAGACACATTTCGTGGCATTCACATCGATTTTCCATTTGTATAGCTATTTTTCCAACTCATTGATGTGGGATTGGAGTTACTTGGATGCAATCACGGGATTTGTTTGCAAACTTACAAAAACCGTATCATCTCTAAAATTTGATGTATGAGTCATAGGGCTCGTGGGTATATCTGCCGAATGTAGTATATAAAAAAGTGCACCTGCTGAATTTTTCTGTGTGAAGAAATCACATAATTTGATCTAATTTAAAAGATTTATTTAGTATATAGTTTTAGTAACTTATGAACGTTCTGTGGCAGTAACGTAGTCATTTTATTTATTAGTAAGTCGTGAAAAATTTTATCGAAAGCTTGAGATACATTAATAAGTAGCGCAGAACAATACTGCTTGCTCTTTTTCTGATGGGAGCTGTAATACGGGTTTGGGTATCATTACTATTTCTGAAAATGTTCAAGTGTTTTGAAAGTAGCCAGCACGTAATATGACGTTAAAAATTAATTTTGAAAGAAACTAATTATTGTACTGGTAACAGTGATGAAAACCGTAACGGCGCAGCTGGTGGTTAGCTTCTCAGCCGATTTTATTTAACAAGCCACGCCGCCGCTGAATTATTCGGTCCATCGGCGGCTCAATTTTAAGTTAACTTTATTTGAATTTTTGATTACCAGCTACTTTTTTATTGGCTAAATATTTTATGCCAGAGCTAATATATTGCTTACATTTAATTCGGAAATTGTGGGTTGTTTGGTAGTAGTTGTATAGTATAAGCCTAATTTATTCTATATTTTTTTTTCTATAAACATATACTTATTTCGTTTCGAAAATTTATGTTTTCAACATTTTTTTTTTTTTTTTGTATAAAATCAGGACATTTACCCCCCGTTTTTATAAAATGAACGAAAACTTGTTTCTAAAATTTATATTGAAAACAACAAAAACAAATTAAATTTATTTGTTGTTTTCCATACAATTTATCGAAACGAATTTTTCTTTCGTTTTCACTCATGATTTGAAAGCAAACTCGGAAATACTTAACTAAATTGAAGGATGACTTAATGGATTTTTAAATTTTATGCATTAAAAGATTAATGCTATATTATACTTAATACAATACAAATATATCCATATAAATGTCTGGACCTAACATTATATGTTTGATTGGAATAATTTCATTTAAACGCAGCTTAATTGCAACTTATGCGTAGTGACCATTCAGATTTTGAACTACTGAGTGTAATACAAATTTGTTTACTACCACTAAATTTATTTATAGTGAAAACATTACTATAACTAAAAATTTTTAGTGTTAGTGAAAGATATTTCATTACCACTGTAGTGATTTTTAAATAGTTAAAAATCAAGTTTTGTTTAATATACATAGAAAAAAGTTTGTGCATAAATGTAAGAATTTAATTTCATTGATTTTAGTTCATAATATTTAAGAATAATGTCTTAAAAATCAGTTCTCTTGTAACTATAAACTGTGTAAGACGTGTTATTTTTCTACTCAACAATTTAATTAGTAAAAAAAAAGAAAAAAGAAAAACAATCATTCATAAGCGGCGGGCAAATAATTAACCAGAGGACTTAAAGTCCTTGGTTTATTCGTTAAACTCTAAAATGAGTCGATCTAATTATCGGACTCCTTTGCAAGCATTAGACAATGATGATAATACTATAAATACAGACACTACAGTGCAAAATGCAGAAATTAAAGAATTCGTTTCTCCAGTTAAAGTGCTATCACATAATTGTGTAAAGTGCTATCACATAATTGTGAGCAATTTCATAAAATGTTTAAAAATTCGGGCATGAATAAATACTGCATAAAAAAAATTTCAATTGGAATTAAAATAATTTGTGAAACTAAAGGAACTTTCAATATTATTATAACAATCTTAAAAGAACATAATTGCCAGTTTTTTTTATTCATGAATCAAAGCATGATAAGCCCTTTAAATTTACCCCATTTGGTTTAGAGGGCAAAACAGCCGAAGAAGTAAAAGAAGAAATGATATTAAAAAATATAAGTGTATTAATGTTAAAAAAGTTGAAAAAAAATATAATGCGTACTTTGATACTATTTATATTATCTACTTTGAAAACGGAACAGTTAAACTACATAATTTAAAACAAAATGTTAAAACTCTCTTTCATATGGTTATTAAATGGGACTTCCAAAGCAGAATTAAAAAGAAACCAGTCCAATGTTATAACTGCCAAATGTTTGGTCATGGTGAAAAAGGTTGATTAATAAAAACAAAATGTGATCTTTGTGCTGGTAGACACAAAACTACAGAATGCAACACCAGAGATAAAATTAAATGTGCAAACTGTAACAACTCTCACACAGCAACTGACTTGTTATGTACAGTAAGAGAATCTTTCCTACATCTAAGAGAAAATATACAACTCAAAAACAATCGTCTTGCAAATAATATTAGTAGATATAGCGAAAGAAGAATTACAAATAACGTCACAACTACAGTGTTTAAAGACAACGCTTTTCCTCATCTACCGAAAACAAACCATAGACCTGAAATCACTCCAATTGTTTGGCAAACCATCAAACTAGTAACACTCAAAATAGAAATCAATACTCAACTGAACTCTTTACCGCAGAAGAAATAAGTCAGCTGACTTTAGATTTATTAAATAGATTAAAAAATTGTAAATCTAAGGAAGAACAATTTCATGTTATCACACAATTAGCAACTAAATATTTATATAATAAATAAATTGTAACAATGGCAAATCAATTAAAAGTTATATCTTGGAATTATAGAATTATAAGAAATAAATACTTAGAATTATATGATTTTTTGCATAGTAATAATATTGATTTATGTTTCTTATCAGAAACATGGCTACCAAACTCAGTCAACATACCGTAAATGGGTTATTATTGTGTTCGCAGTGATCGGATAGATCATGTTGGTGGGGGAGTCGCAGTTTTAATTAAAAAAAAAAACCTAGGTAAATTTAAAACCATATGTATGAAAACTAATTTAATAGAGAATGTTGGGATAAGCATCACAACTAGCCATTCCAAAGAAATAATTATGTTCGCAGTCTACTTTCCCGGCAATATTTCAAACGCACACAATAAGGCCTTATTCAATGATATTCGCAAACTTCTTGAAATAAACAAAAATGTAATAATTTGTGTGATGTGCGATCTAAATGGGGTAATATTCCCTTTGATTGTGTATCAATTCTTCCGTACGCCATTCTACATTCAGGTTCACCAACTTATATTCCTAATGCCAGGAATAGAACACCATCAGTTATTGACTTAGTAATTTCTAATAATCCACATTGCATAACCCACCCTACAACAATAAATGAATTCAACTCAGATCACCTACCAGCATTTTTCAAACTTAACATTAATATATCACGAACGTCTCAATTTTTATTTAACTACAAAAATGCCAACTGGAGTTTTTTTAGATCGTTAGTTCATAACTCGATCACAAGGTAAATGGGAACCTTGTGATCTGAGTAATGTAAGGAGAAAAGAAACTGTTGATGTAAATGTAGTTTATTTAACAAAATGTATTATAGATTCCTCGGCCACTGCCACGTCGATTATAAACATTGATTTTAATAGAAATAATCTACCTCAATTTATTAGGCAATTATTAAACCATAGATATTATTTTCGTAGGCAGTGAATTAGATATCGAAATAAAACTGAAATTTCTAAGCTTCGAAATAGAATGTGGAATACTAAGATAAAAAATTTAGATAAGACTTTTAAACCATTTTGGAATATAGCAAAGTGCTTAAGGAAAAGCAAAATGTTTATACCACCACTTAGGACAAACTTGACAACATTTTATACCGATGAAGAAAAAGCCAACCAACTGGCTACAACCTTTTTGCAAAATCATTTAGTTTCAAGCAACTTAGGCAAACATTCACATATCTCATTTGTAGATACAATAAACTAACGTCTCTCTTCACTTCATATAAGCCTTAATCCAACCGACAGTGCGGACGTTAGTGAAATTTTAACAATTATAAAAGAATTAAAACCTAGAAAAGCCTCCGGGTTAGATGAGATCAAAAATATAATACCATGGCAATTATCAGGTTCAGCTATTGTCTATATCTGTTTTATTATAAACTATTGTTTAAAACTACAATATTTTCCAAAAGCCTGGAAAATGGCTAAAATAGTGCCAGTTTTAAAACCAAACAAACTGCCGAATTCACTAAAAAGCTATCGTCCAATTAGCCTACTAAGTAGCCTAAGCAAAATCTTGGAAAAAGTCATTAAAGCAAGACTTTCTAAGTTTATTGAGCAAAATAATATTTTACCACTTACACAGTTTGGATTCAGATCATTTCACAGTACTGTTCACCAGATTAAACGTATATAAAAACATATAAATACAGGATTTGAGAATGGACTATCTACAGTTGTACTCGCACTTGATATCGAAAAAGCTTTCGATACCGTTTGGCATAATGGCCTATTATATGAAATGATCCAATACAATATTCCAATTAATTTTTTATATATATAATAATCCACTAATTTGTAGTCTATTTAATTAATTTTTGTTACTTGATTTAGTAAACGTTACATTGTAACGTGGTTTTGTCGTCGGCTGAGGTAGCTCACTTGTGTCCAGGGTCGACTTACGGAATCCACGAACCTTAAGTGAGAACACAATTTGTTTATCCTTTCCTTGGTTCAAATATACGGTATATCTTTATTTAATAATTCACTGTTTTAGTTATCGATAGTATTTATAAATATTTTGTGTTAGATAAATTACTAGCAGCATGATGATACGCAGGGATTCAGTCGGGTACTTCTCAGGTGAATCGGGTTCTATTACTGGTGGATGCTGGATGGAAGATTCGGCAGCACGATGATACGCAGGGATTTAGTCGGGTACTTCTCAGGTGAATCGGGTTCTATTACTGGTGGATGCTGGATCGAAGATTCGGCAGCACGATGATACGCAGGGATTTAGTCGGGTACTTTTCAGGTGAATCGGGTTCTATTACTGGTGGATGCTGGATCGAAGATTCGGCAGCACGATGATACGCAGGGATTTAGTCGGGTACTTTTCAGGTGAATCGGGTTCTATTACTGGTAGATGCTGGATCGAAGATTCGGCAGCACGATGATACGCAGGGATTTAGTCGGGTACTTCGCAGGTGAATCGGGCTCTATTACTGGTAGATGCTGGATCGAAGATTCGGCAGTACGATGATACGCAGGGATTTAGTCGGGTGCTTCGCAGGTAAATCGGGCTCTATTACTGGTAGATGCTGGATCGAAGATTCGGCTCCCTCGGGTATTATGCAGCATGCCGGATCATTTACGATACTTATAGATATCTTACGAATTCTAATTTAAATAATACAATTCCTTAAATCTAGCTTACAAAATTCAGACTTAGTCTAAGAGAAACAGTCAGCCCAAGCCGCTGTGCCAAAACAGTCAGCCGAAGCCGCTGTGCCAAAACAGTCAGCCGAAGCCGATGTGCCAAAACAGTCAGCCAAAGCCGCTGTGCCAAAACAGTCAGCCGAAGCCGCTGTGCCAAAACAGTCAGCCAAAGCCGCTGTGCCAAAACAGTCAGCCGAAGCCGCTGTGCCAAAACAGTCAGCCGAAGCCGCTGTGCCAAACATGCAACATACAACAACAAGTATGAACACACACAAAGGACACACTGACATTTAACAATCGCCCTCACGGGCGACTCATTGGCCACATGGTGTGGCACTAGCAAGGGACGATACGAACAAGAGACGACAATGACAACACTAGACTAGGCCACCCTCACGGATGACCCCAGTACTCCAGAAGGGGGTACAGCTCAAGCGAACGCACAGGACAGACACAACCAGCAACGACGATAAAAACTAGGCAAGGCCTACTGGAATCACAGCAACCGCACACAGCAACCGGGATCGGCAGGAACAATCGCAACAGCTGGAACAGACATTACACGCAGAAGAGGCAACATCGGAGTCCAACAACTAAGAATGGCTCTGCAGAGAGCCACCTCCGCTAAGTCTCCTACTTCTCCTAGCAAATACTTCGCGCGCAAACGCACCCAACCTCGCTAAAGTCCTACTGTCTTCTAAGACCCTACTATAATCCCATCCCGCCCCAGTATGAGTAATACCCATACCATCTAAATCCCTAATGTCATCATAGTACGGGCACGTAAGAATTACGTGCCACGGATCCTTCTGTCCCCTCCCGCACCCACAGTCCGGAGTGTCGGACAGACCCCTCTTATGAAAAAATGCATTGAGTGAGCCATGTCCCGTCAGTAAAAATCCAAGACTCAAGCCAAAACCAAAGTCCGGGCGTTTACGTACAAAGTCCGCGTCCCGTATAAATTCATACGTTACCCTCCTTTTGTCGCTGTCCGTCCACCGCGTCCTCCACCTAGAAACAAGACACTCATCTAGGAGTGCCTTATTTCGCCTAACTTCCCCATTCACCAGATCAACAGCAGAAACCCAATCATGAGCAAGAAGTGGTAGTCCCTTCTTGATCTTGAATATAATACCACGACGTATTACCTCCAAGTCAAGGGGTGCTACACCTAACAGGACCTGCAGAGCATCAGTCGAGACTGTCCGGCAAACCGGCATACACCCTAACATAGCGACCCGCTGACACGACAAGACCTTGTTCCTACCAGCAACAGACATGACCGTCTCATACCACACAGGAGAACCGAACGCCGCACAAGCGACGAAAAGGCCCTCATACACAGTACGGACAGCACGCCTGCATAGGCCCCAGTCACTTCTAAGGATGCACCTAACTTTACCTACAACAGCAGTTAGCTTGTCCCTAACGTGAGTAAGATGAACTAAAAAGTTTATCCTCTCCCCCATCATTATTCCCAGATACTTGACCTGAGTCGCATATCTGAGACTAACGCTGCCAGCTCGAATGAGTGGAGGACGACCCCGAGATAATCTGCCCTTGAGCAACATCATCTCGGTCTTGTCCATTGCCACTTCAACGCCTGCACGATCGCCCCACTCATATACGTCACGCATGGCCTCCTCAGCTCAGCATGAGACTGGCCTTCCACAAGGATAAGTAGGTCATCCGCATACGCGCACAACTTATATGAACGGCCAAGGCGCCTCAACAGAGGATCCATCATAATGTTCCATATAAATGGACCACAGATGGACCCCTGCGGACAGCCCCGAGCAACGTCCCTCCAAGCCGTGTCGCTGGCACCTACCACACAAGCCTTCCTGCCGCTGAAGTAGCTCCTCCATAGAGCTAACTCCCGGCAGCCCACTTCGTCTAACCTGCGAAGAACGCTATCCCACGAGAGATAGTAAAACGCACCCTTAAAGTCCACAAATATGCCTAAGACATATTTTGCAGACGAGCCGCTAACACTTCTCCTAACGTGTATCCATGCATCCTCGACGCTCCTACCTTCCCTAAAGCCAAATTGTAACTCGGAAGTACCCTCATTGGCGCCCTCCTTCAGTCTTGTCACCATAACCATTTCCAGCACTTTTCCAAGCACCGGAAGAAGACTGATGCCCCGATAAGAGCGAGGATTACTCCTCACCCTATCAGGAGACTTCAGGAGCACGACAACGCGAGCACATTTCCAAGCCCCAGGGAAATAACCCTCGCTAAGACACTTCCCAAAGATTGCCTCCAAGTACTCAGGTATGGCCTTCCAGATGCTTTTACACATCTCTCCAGTCATACCATCCATACCCGGAGACTTTCTGCTCTTGACCCGGCAAATACTGTCCGCAATTTCCGATCTGTCTAAGTTTGGAGGGACGACCATCTCCCTAATGAGAGGAGAGTAGACAACCGACTCCGCACCAGGAAAGAAAACCCCCAACAGTTCGTCAGTACATTCTCTCCAAGTCGATAAAATAACATCACCAACCTGGAGAGATGCTATGTCTGCCTGCCTATTATTCCTACCCCTACAGATACGATAAACCGCACCCCAGGGGTCATCCCTATTGTCCCGTACGAAACTCCTCCAATCGTCCTCCTTAACCCTAACAATTCTGTCCTAGTACGTCCTTAAGCCAGACTGATAGTCAGCTTCACGCTGAGCAAGATCATCCGCGCCGGTGCGCCTGGCCCTCTGGAAACGAATCCGGAGATGCCTGACAGACCTTCGCATCTCATCAAGCTCACGGGTCCACCAACTAGCCCTGCCGGGCCTAGTCTTTCGACATCGGCCAAGCAAGGTGTCGTTAGCTGAACACATCCACTGATCTATCAATTCAACTTGGTCATCTATAGTCCGTGCCCTAAAGTCTTCTATGGGCTGCAGCCGCCCTGACAAATTCCGCGTAAATGTCCCAGTTCACATCCCTGTCTCTCCACCTTCTAAGAGGTGCTGTCACCCGCGTTCATTCATGGCAAGAGACCCCAATCTCAATGAGATTGTGATCACTCACGCCCCAATCGTCACACACCCTCCACCTAAAACTAAAAGCAGTCAACGCCGCCCCATTTGCAGCTGTTACGTCAATGTCACTGACGCCATTAGGACCATCAAAAGTATACAGACTACTCGGCGTATTTAATACGCCGACGCTCACCGTTAACATCCACTCGCTGAGCATCCTACCTCGCACGTAGTTCTGATATCCAGGGGAATGCCTGGACATCTTGGAGAACCACATAGGAGAGGATGCATTTGCGTCAAGACCTAGGATGAGTGGAATGCTACTCGCCTGAAGTAGCACCGTATCCATATACCTTAGATAGGGCTCCAATGGACAGCCAAACCTATAATACATGCTCACTAAGAGCACCCTACCAAACTGCCCTTCCGCAGAAATGCAGACCCCCCATTCACTACTACTAACTAACGTACAGTCAATGTCACGGTCATCAACTATAATTGCAGAGTTCCCCCCCACTGTCCGTATAGACTCGCATACCCCCCCCCCCCCCGGAAGCCCCTAACAGAGCCACCCGTAGTGTATGGCTCCTGTACCAATGCAAAAATCGCACCCTTACTACGCATCGCCTGTCCCAGCTCGCACACAACCAAGTAAGCCCGTTGGCAGTTAAGCTGGACTATCCGCAGCTCCATTCTAGTGTCGAACGTTCACCCTGGCAACCCTATCAGCAAAAACAGGGCATGCTGACGACATCAGCATATGATCCGCCGGTAGACCCTTGAAGGCGCAATTGCGACAGCGCATCTCATTTTGACACTGCATAGCCCAGTGGCCAACAGCGCCACAACGACGGCAGACATCCTCACTCATCCTACACTCCCGGACACGATGGTCGAAGCCCAGACACCTGTAACATGCCTGCACGGCATCTTGCACACGCATCTGGAACCTAAACCACTTTATGTAAACACCAGCAACAACTAATAAGTCCTTCACGCGCTCGGTGCACTCTAGGACAACATTAACCTGGGCTCCACTACTACCACTACCGGCCTTCCAAGGGCTACTGGCCAGGCGAACGCTCCTCTTGTAGGCCTCCTGTGACAATGAGCCCTTAAGGTTCATCTCGTACAGCTCCGACATGAATTCATCCGGCGAGATCTCCGAGTGAACTCTCTGTACGACGACCTTAGGGCCCAACTTGTCCTGCATGCTCACCTCCAGACCAACTTCTGCGAACTTGGCGTTCTCGGCGATCTTTCACCTCTCCGCCACAGAAGGGGTCCTAATCACAGCTCCGCCATCCCTTATGGGACGCACCTCATGCACCCTCACACCCAACGTAGGTCCAACCTGCTCAACCACTTTGTTTACTACCTCCTTGGAAGTAGTCCCGCTTTTACCCTTTACCACCACCGACCACGTCTCCACCGGTTTAGGGGCCGGGACCGCGGGAACTGCAGGAGCAGCAGCAGGCGCACGCGCTGCCGGACGAGACGCACCACAAGAAGCAGGAGGCATCATTTGCTCCCTAGCTCCTACCGGTACAACTCGTCCACCAGCAGCTTCATACACCTCCAACCGTCCCCTCAGCCTCTCGTTCTCGACCACCACCCTCATAAGCAAAGCCTCATAGCGCCCACAGTTCTCAACTATCAGCTTGGCAAGTCAGGAAGCCACACCTTCCGCGAAGACCGCATCCACCATGCTGCCAGTAACCGCCTTCATCTCACCAACCACAGCGTCGGCAGATGCTTCAGCAGTTACAACACCAGGCGCCCTTCTTCGGGGCCTGCTCTCCCTCTTGGAGCCACCATCGTTCGACATGGCACTAGAACCAACATTAGCACCAGCAGAGCCAGCACCAATGCCAGTAGCGCCAACAGCATCAGCAGCATCAGCAGCATCAGCAGCACCAGCCTCCACAGCAACACAGCGGCGTTCCCGGCTTAAATCTCTTTCCCTCGTCGCAGTCCGCCTCTGAGCTCGAGAGCTCACTCTCCGTGTGCCTCACACGCGGCACCGGAGCTGGCGGCGGACCCATCGTTGCGTCCGTCGGCGCCTCTGAGAAGTCGGACGCATCGCCCTTCCCCTTTCGACGGCGTCTATCTGGCGGCATCGTACTTATAAATAATAAAAATGCGACACCTACCTGTGAACAGCAAACTAAAAATCAACGTCCGGGTACAGTACCAATCAGCAACTCTAGAATCCACCAGGGGGCAGTCAAAACCAATAGCAAATTCACCACTCAAAATCCAAGTCCAAAACCAGTCAGCAACAAATATGGTAACACAATCACCAAAAAACAGTGTCAGCGCCAATCTTCAGGTTGGTTCGTCCCCAACCTTACTTTTCGCCGGACAAAGTTTTGAGACTTCTCTGACTAATGCCAACGGAGTCTCAAAACAATTACAAGCAAAAAGGCACTTGTCACTTTTGCTTCACTATTTTCCTCCTTATGAGAAAAATTTAAAACACTTGTAAAAATTCCTCCTTACTGAGAAATCAATACAAACACTTTTACCACAAGAACACTTGTTATTAAATCGCAGCGATTAAAAAACACGACCGTACCATCCAAGATCTCACGATAGAATGCTGTGCCGAAACAGTCAGCCGAAGCCGCTGCGCCAAAACAGTCAGCCGAAGCCGCTGTGCCAAAACAGTCAGCCAAAGCCGCTGTGCCAAAACAGTCAGCCGAAGTCACTGTGCCGAAACAGTCAGCCGAAGCCGCTGTGCCAAAACAGTCAGCCAAAGCCGCTGTGCAAATCAGTCAGCCGAAGCTGCTGTGCCAAAACAGTCAGCCGAAGCCGCTGTGCCAAAACAGTCAGCCGAAGCCGCTGTGCCAAAACAGTCAGCCGAAGCCGCTGTGTCCGAAACAGTCAACCGAAGTCGCTGTGCCAAAACAGTTAACCGAAGCTGCTGTGCCGAACCCGACAACCGAAGTCGCTGTGCCAAAACAGTCAGCCGAAGCCGCTGTGTCCGAAACAGTCAACCGAAGTCGCTGTGCAAGGTATCGCCCTGACGCTCGGAATTGTTCCGAGTACCAGAGAAACAGTGACTGATTTCACAATACCAGGTGTCTTGGAAACAAAGCAGATTATATTGTAAGATCAGCTGTCTTAGTTTTTGGCAAATTCTAGAGCACTCGAATCGCAACTACTTCAACCAACCTTAGAATACTTATGTGAAAAATCAAACAAACTAAATGAGAATTATTAATTCCCACTAACATATGATGGTTGGTAGCTAAAGTAAATACGTTAATGTATTGATGTAAACAAATGTAGTTACAGACGAGCAAAGGAGTGAAATGTTAATGGGGTACAGATATATAAAAGAACATAATAATAAATATAAATATTATAGGTATGTAACAAAGTTTAAATAGCTGTTACTATTAACTTTGTTACAACATATATACATATATCATAAAATATACTCATGTATGTAAAGAATAATATATATTATATTATAGTATTTAGTTATAGTATATAGTTATACTAATAATGAATTATATCAAATATTTTTCTTATAAAATTTTCCTCTGAAAAATTATATTTGAAATTAAAATCTAAACTTAAATAACTAAAACTCTGTAAATTGTGTGATAACCATAGTGTAAGGAAATAAAAAACATTTTATAATTTAACAAAAAAAAAAAAAAATGTCTTAAATATTAACACTTTTTTACATTCTTTGAAATGAATCAAAAGTCAGGAAAACTTAAAATAAATTATTTAAATTTTCATTTATATTTTGTAAATACATGTTGCGAGCAGAAAAATAAATATAACAGAAACACTTTTTATTTACAATGATTTAATGATTTTTTTTTCGGATTTTAATGATTTTTAGACACATGTTGGGAGCAGAAGAATATAACAGAAACACTTTCTATTTATAATGATGCATGTGCTACATAATGGCACACAGTGGGGTCAAACGCAAATTTTTTGGTAATAAATCTGAATCTCCTAAACTACTGGTCGGATCAAATTGAAATGTATGGAAGAGTTTTAGAGGAGGACCTAAGCTTTTAGAAAAATCATCTTGTAGTCACCCTGTGATAACACGAGATAAGCTACAGGGTGTTAAAGTTGACTACCTCGAGTATGTAAAAGTTAAAAAAAATCGTAACTTGTACAAATGAAGTCCGATTTTAAAGATTTTTATATTTCTGGAAAGTGCTTGGCAAGATAAAGAAAAAATAAGCTTACTCATCTAAGTTATCTCTTACAGTTAAAAAGATATTTACGCTTGAATTTTTGATTTTTTGACTCGACTTTCTTTCGTTTTTCGGGAATAAGTCCGGAGATATATGAGGTAAAAATTTTTTAAAAATATTCTGTAATTTGCTACATATTTCAAAATAAAATGCTGAAAGAATTTTTGGATTACCTCAATTCGTCTAGACGTGAAAAATATTCAAAGTCAGCACTCTGAAATTGGCATGAAAAATGGCTATTTTTTTACAAAAATATAGTACAATTCATTCACTTTTTTCTCAAAGTTCCGTTAATAAAAAAATTTTTTCCTTACTAATTTCAAAAGATAAGGCTTCATAAATGGTTAATAAAGAAATTTTGAATTGATTTAAGTTTGCACCCTACATCCACTATTTTGTTCCGTATTTCCATGTGTGTGTATACGTAACACTCAACTGCATTGCTTATTTTTGTTACGAGACAATAATATTTATTAATGAATTTATTTAAATTGTTCATAATTTTTTTCTACTGAAAATGTTTTTAAAATTACCTAAGTACATAAATAAGTATATTTTCCTTCGTTTTTTATTACATTTTTTTAAGTTTTTTAAATAATTTACCTAGCTACTTAATTAATGTATTATAACAAAAATGATTTTTTTACAATCGCATAGGTACATTTTTTGACGTAGAAAGTCGAGTCAAAAAATCAAAAATTCAAAATTCAAGCGTAAATATCTTTTTAACTGTAAGAGATAACTTAGATGAGTAAGCTTATTTTTTCTTTATCTTGCCAAGCACTTTCCAGAAATATAAAAATCTTTAAAATCGGACTTCATTTGTACAAGTTACGATTTTTTTAACTTTTACATACTCGAGGTAATCATCTTTGACACCCTGTATCTTATCTCGTGTTATCATAGGGTGACTACAAGATGATTTTTCTGAAAGCTTGGGTCCTCCTCTACAACTCTTCCATACATTTCAATTTGATCCTACCAGTAGTTTAGGAGATTCAGATTTATTACCAAAAAATTTGCGTTTGACCCCACTGTGTGGCAGCAAATTTAAGCAAATTTCTAAACATTACTTTTTAATACATTTTTATTGAAAAATTACCATTTAAAGAGATTTACTGTTAACATTTTCATGCATAAGTATTTTTGTTTAGCATTTGAATCAAATCTAATAAAACTAAATTAAAATTTTTAGCAGCATTTTTGTAAAATTCGTAAAATTATCATTAAATATAATTTAATAATGTCTATGAACAAAATTTATTTTTTTGTTCGATTCATAATATTTATGAAAAAAATTTTCAAATATATGAATTTTTTTCTCTGTGTAGTGGGATTTAGTGAAAAGCTTAGTGCACTCACAATTTAGTGCACTATTCTCAACTCTGGTAGATCTATTCCTACGGGAATTCTTATTTTTGGCAGGGAAAATAATCTTATAGCACAATGTAAAAGATTGGTTACTCAATACCGATTATTATATTTTTAAATTAAATTACATTTTTTCTTTTAACAGATTTCTGTGCGAGTATTTAAATCAAGTGGATTTGTTGAAGGTTTTGATGAAGAAGCCTTCTTCAAAAATCGATCTGATGTTGAGATCAGTGATTATGAAGGCATTCTTCGGCACAATAAATCATTAAAATCAGTTAAAAAAGAAAAATATCCTTACTGAGCGCAATGGAAGTGGCTCAATAGTATGGAATTATTTTGGGGGAAAACAATTTGTAAGCTGTGTTTCGAAATGGAACTTACAAAGCTAAAAAGGTAAGTAAATTTTTCATTGATTATTAAAAATTTCTATTATTTTTTAATTTACCGAACCTGTACGCTTTTATATACAGTTATAGACATATATATTTACACTATTTAAAATTTTTTGAAAATTTAAAAAAGAAATCAAATATTTTTGCTATAAAAATAAAATATTTTGAAGCAATTATTTTGTTGTAAAAGCTGAAATGTGTAGAGTATGCACTTTTTGTTTTAAAAGTACTTACACACATTTTTTATATATCAAAATTATTTATGCTTAACTTTTCCAAAGATAATTCAAAGTAATTTCTTTAAGATAATGTAAAATATTGAGATTCAAACACAACTTTAATAAGTCATAAAAATACAAAAATAGTGGCATAAATGATGAACAAATTAAGGTCAAGTTCGAATTTAAATGAATGTTTAAAATGGTACATCGTCTTTATGGTTTGGAAAAAGAAATGTGAATAGTTAAAAGATATCATTACATGAAAATAAAATCATTCTAAGGAGAAATTAGGAAAAATCTATTAAAACAAATTCAACATCTTTTAGAATATTTGCAAAATTTTATACAATCGAGAAGGTATGAATTTTAGAAAGGTTATAATATTCGCATTATAGAAAGTGTAATTTAATAGTTCCACAATCGTTTTTCTGTAAAATAATATGCGATTTCTAAATATTACCAGACTACATTCATCATTTACCATTTATTTTACTTTTTTATTGAATTTTCTATGTAATTCAAATAAATAAAAATTTTGTACTTATTCTTTTTTCTAAAATCGCGCGTTTTGCTACAGAAAAACAATTATGAAACCAATAAATTACACTTTTTATATTGCGAACAACAAAACTATACTAATTATCATACTTTCTTGCTGAACAAATAGGTGATTACTGAGGATTTTTAAGATATTTTAAACGATATTATATTTCTATAATGGATTTATATATAAGGGATTCTTTTTTTTAAAGTTTACATGATTTTATAATCCTTTGCAAACTCTTTTACAAATTTTAATGATGGTAAAACATTTTAAATCTTTATTTAAATCCCATCTTTAATCTAAAATATTTTTTCAACATTTTTTGCCAATGTGTGTAATTTTTACAATTTTTTTAATTTTCCTACTTTTAAGTACCAAAACATAAACGGTCATTTCTTATTCATAAATATAAAATTAAAAAAAAATTTTTTGATTGTCAAATATTAAAAATATATCAAAGAATTTTATAATATATATTTTATTTTATAAAATCAAAAGACGAGAAAATCTGTGCTTACTTTGTTGTTAAACATTTTTTTTTTTTGTATTTTTTTTTTATTTTTTATTTTCGGCGTCATCAACTACATCGTGTCACCTTTAATTTGTATTTCAGACATATTAATGTGGGTTACATACGTGTGGTAATTTTTTAAATATTTCTGAAAATAAAATTTTGGCAATTTTTATAACTTTTTATCTTAAACTGATAACACTGACGCCGTTCGCTAAAAGCCATTCACGCGAACAGATTTGTGTTTCATTAACGCCATTTAATATTTGTTCAAAATAGCATTGATGTGCCATTAAACACATTTGCGAAGTATTCAAGAAGTATGTATGAAAAATAGGCTTTAAAAAAAAGTTAAGCATTTTCGGCATCATCTTCAAAAGGTTTTACAAATAAAGAGGATGCAAAATTTGCTAATGGAAGACAAATTGCCGAAATGTGCTTCACCGAATTACAGTCATTCAACATTGCAGAAAATTTCAACTAATTTCAACATCGTTAAAAACGGAATATTTTCCACCTCCACACACAAGTACTTTAAAGGAATTTAAATTAGATGACAGGATTATTGACGGTGTTAGTGATGGTGGTAGCAGAATTGTTGCTGGGTTGCAAATTGGTAATATTACAAGATATGAGTGTATGGCACACTCTTTACATCGGTTTTTGGTACATGGTGTGCCAGAAAGCTCCGAATTCGTTATTGTAAGCAATTTGTTTAAAAAAACTAAAAGCTACTTATAAAAAATTGTCATACTCAACCAAGCAATTGGCAAATATACAGCCTATTCCGAAGATGGATTAATAGATATCCTTTTGCAAACCAATGAAATTGTAGTGATATACCACTTAGAGAAAGAATTCGGAGTCTCTATTGTCACTAACCCCACCCAACTTTAAAAAGACTCTTGCGATACTAGATAGAATATCCTTTTAACGATGTTTCGAAGTTTTTCCAAAAATTTTAATATAATAAACATCGCGTTAATAAAAGCAGGAAAGGAAGCGTGTGTTTTTAATGAGATTGAAAAGAAAATTATAAAGGAGTTTACATAATTTTTTGCCATATTTTTACATCGCAAAATTACTAATAAAACAAAAATATAAATATTATAAGCTCTTCTAGCTAAAATAAAAAAAGAGAATAAATTAAAATATAAGTAAGAAATAGTCAAAGCCAATTTATAGAAAGAAATTTCCACTCAAAGAACCTAATACATAGATGAATAAAAAGGGCTTAATACCTACAATAATAAGTTAAGAATTGAGAAATAATAACCAGAAACAATAAAAATAATGTAATAAGAGAATATCGGGCTGATGTAGACAGAATTTGGGTGATGCGCTAGTTTCGTGCATCGACAAACCGCGTCAAGGCTTACAGGCGCAGTGGCGGCGTGTTATAAGAACATTATTCCAGTGTTGCGAGTGAACCTTGAAACTGTTTACAAATCAGCCGATGAAGAATTATAATAAAAAAATCGAATAATACTATAAAATATTGAGAAATAATTAACAAATAACATAAAAGTTTGTTTTGCCCGAATAATTCTAACCATTAACAACAAAAAAAAAAAAATGAAGTTTACCTCTTATATCAATTGTAGGCTAAGACATTTTTTTTATTATATTTCCATAACCTTAAAATCGCTATCATTTTCAGAATTTTCCGCACTCAATCTAATTGTTTTAATAAATATCTACCAGCATAAAACACCGCTAGTATCGCTGAAGCTTAGCAATACATGGTGTTCAAACTCAGTTTGAACAAAACAACTTTATTCGACTAATACTTTTTGAAATCTTAATTTATAATTATATTTGTATTATACTTATATTGTATTATTGAATTATATTAAAATTAACGTTTTGTATTATTTACATACTTATTTACACATAATGTAAATTAATTAACATTAATTATTGTGAATTTTTGCTAAAACATAAAATTTATATTGTGAATTAAAATATGTATTCTTATCGCCACTGAACAGTAATTTCAGTGGATCTTCGAAAAGCCGAATATCGCTAAAAAACGATGTAAGCGATTTTCCGGTCTTCTACTTCTGAACCTACGACTGGTAACACACATTTTATTAATAAATCCAAAATTAATGCTGAAATCCTCAAATAGAATCTACTTATTTTAATTACATATATAATTAGAATCAAACCCTTTTCTAATTATCTAATAATTTCGTATGAAATTATATCAATCCTTATAAAACAATCTATGTATTTTATTTCTATAATTGGAATCAACTCACTTTCCAATTACCTAATAATTTCATATGAAATTATATCCCCAGTTATTCACATGGATAAGAGAATTTTAAATTGGTGATAATGTGCACCAATCTAGATGAGTACATGGCAGTGATAACTAATATATCATCCTTAGTCCAAGGACACATTCCACCAAGTAAAAACAGAGAATTAATCTTGCATCATCTGACGCAGATAGGAGAACGCCTAGGCGAATAAACAAATATAAAAACAAGAGTACCTAGATCAATCGATTGGACTGCTTCTGCTTGGAAGTGGGTTCCCGGAAGCCCTGAAGCGGCAGACTGGAACGCAATACTTAATAGCCAGGAAGACACAATCGGCAACAAGAATGAACAGTACAAAATTAATAGAGAACTCCAGCAAACAACGAACCAGGTCGCAATGAAGATCAATGAGGTGGTGTGCAGGTTAAATAACATAAGGAATGGGAAGGACTATAGCCTAATCGAACATAGCTCTATCAATGAAATAATAATCTTGAAGGACGAAATTAATGAAATTGTTCGAGCCTGCCAGTTGGCCAAAAACGGCATTGACAGAATCATCGACGAAGTAGAGACACTCCATTAAAACAATTCAATTGAGGCAGTAGAGTATGGAACACCGTCTGTTTACACAAATGGTTAGTTTTTACTATAATCCTATCAATACCTAAAAAAGGGAGAAGCGCATACAATTTGCTCCTCACTAGAGCTAATTTACAGAAGGGAAACAAATCGATTTGATAGATGGGTAATGGTGAAGCACGACATCAAAGGATGCCGCCGCCGCTTTTCTAATTGGAATGTGTGTGTATCGATGACATAGTAAGTATACTTGTAATGGGCATTTCCAATTGGAATGTGTGTGTTGTGAGAGTGAGGGAGAATAGTTATTTGGTGTGAAAGAGTATTGTCAGGTGGATTTGTGTGTGTTAAGGTTTTGAGGGTTGATTTTGTGTGTGATGGAAGAAAACCATTTTTAGTGTATAGATAGAAAATAGGTACCTGTTGTGTTTTTAAAGATCAAGGTGTTTGAAAACCTATCATAGAGATATTTTTATATTTTTGTTGGTGTTTTGGTGTTAATTATTCTACGATTGTTTACTAGCTATAGATTTTTCTTTTGTGGATGGGAATTTCCAACTTAAAATATTTTGTTAGAGGGATATTTGTTGAATGGTATTCCAATTGAATTTTCTACTTGTATGTGAAGGTATAATAAGCAGCAGTGAATTTCATTGATTTGATATTCTTTGTTTTTTTTTTTTTTTTTTTTGAAATGTTGTTGGATGGTTTTGTTTGTTTTGGAAGGATTTAGATTAATCTATGATTGTGTAGGGTATTTTTTTATTTTTTTTTATTAATAAGTTGTTAACAATTTTTCTGATATGTAATTAAATAAAATAGATAGACTAATGATAATTTCAATTGGATGTAAAATTTGTTGTTAATGCATTGTGTGGGTTATGTAAATAAGTCTGTAAGTTAGTGTTAGTTATTATAAAGCAGTGCATGATTGTAGTAGAACATAAATGAATAGGGGAAGCTTGTTGTAACAAATATTTTTGAGAATTGTTGCACCCATAAAATTTTATTGTTTTTTTTATTATTCTTGTCACGACCGTATATTTTAGGTGAGATACCTGTGGTTTTTTGTGATTTCTTTGTTGGTTAGGTGGTCATGCTAATTTTGGAAGGATCTTTGATTGTATGGATTAATTTTCTGATTTGTTAATAAGCTGCTGATAATTTTTCCGTAGATAACATTGATAGGTTAATGATAATTTCAATTGAATGTCAAATATGTTGTTAATGCATTATACGATTATGAGAATAACTGTGTAACTAAAGCAGTAGTTATGTACAAAACAACGAATGTATAGAGAAAGTTCGTTGTTGTGCCAAAAACATTTTAAATTTGTATCAAATTCCGTACCAGAAACAAGACCTATTCCCTACTTTGTGGTCTTCACAATTACGATAGATTTCACTGACTGTAAGGCTAAACATATTTATATTTTTACCGATTGCATTGTAAACTATTATCATTGCAGTTTATCCTTTACACTTTATACATAGTCTATACTTTATGCCTTATACTTTATACCTTACACATTATTCTCTATACTATATACCTGATACTTTATACCTTGTACTTTATACTATATATTTTATACATTATACATTTTACTCTATACTTTATACCTTATATTATTTATGCTCTATAACTTATATTTTATACCCTATACTTTTTACCTTATATTCTTTATGCCTTGTACCTTATTATTTATACCTTATACTTTATACTCTTTGCTTTATACTTTATATTTTATACTTTATACACTATACTTTATACTCTTTGCTTTATACTTTATATTTTATACATTATACCTTATTGTTTATACCCTATACTTTATATACTATTATTCTTTATACCTTATACCTTGTACTTTAAAATCTATAATTTATGCTTATATTTCATATTCTATATTGTTTACTCTATACTTTATATCTTATACTTTATACTCTATACTTTGTACCTTATACTTAATATTTTATATTCTTTATGCCTTATACCTTTATATATACTTTATACCTACTTCTTTATACTCTATACTCTGTACTACTTTATATCTTATACATTATACACTATACTTTATTCCTTTTATTCCTTATACCTTATACATTATGCTTTATATCTTATAATTTATACTCTATACTTTATACCTTAAATATTATACTCAACACTTTATACGCCATACTTTATACCCTATACTTTATACGTTATACTTTATACTCTATACTTTATAATCTATATTTTATACCTTATCTTTTATACATTATCCTTTATGCCTTATACCTTATACTTTATACATTATACTTTACACTCTATACTTCATAATCTATACTTTATACCTTTTTCTTTATACTTAATACTATATTTATTAATACTATATTTTATACTCACTACCTTATATTTTATACTTTATACTCTATAATTTATACCTTATACTTTATACTCTATACTTCATAATCTATATTTTATACTTTATATATTATATATTTTATATATTTTATACATTATCCTTTATGCCTTTTACATTATACTATATAGTTTATAATCTTTACTTTATACCTTATACTTTATACATTATTCTCTATGATTTATATATATTATACCTTATACTTTATACTCTATACTTTACATCTTATACTTTATAATTTATACCTTTCACTTTACACTCTATACATTATTCTTATTCTTTATATTTTATACTTTATACCTTATTCTTTATACTATATACTTTATATTTTATACTTTACAGTATATACTTTACACGTTATACTTCATACTTTATACTCTATACTTAAACTCTATACTTTATGCCTTATACTTTATATTCTATACGTTTATATATTATACTTTGTACATTATTCTTTATGCCTTATACTTTATACTCTATACTTTGTACTTCATACTTTATACTTTATACATTATACTATATTATTTTGTACCTTATACTTTATACTTCACACTCTATATTTCACATTTATACTTTATACTTTACACTAATTATTAAAAATTAACTTCTTTTCTATTGAAATATTTTTTATTTTGGAACCAATTGGAGGTGAAATATAAATATACGATTAAAACTACATATTTAAAACGCAGAAGAAAACGATCAAATGCATCCATAAAATAACTTCAAAAATAGAACTAATTGCATATTTTGTGTATTTTTGGAAGTTATTAATAATTACTTTCAAAAAAAATAAATAATAAATAATAAATTAATAAGTAAAATAAATGCATTATTTTCAATGACAAATATGTGTTAAAAAAAGGAACTTCTTCAGCTGTTTCCATGACTTTTTCAGTTCTTTTTCATTTTTCAGTTTTTTTTCTGGAATTAATATTCATATTTGCTACCAATAAAATTTATCAGTTTTCATTTTCTACATGTACTATATACATATATCTTTTATTTGGTATATAAATTTGTTCATTAAATATTATTTTCTGTTTTTAATTTCAAATTTTAAAAACTTCCTTAAATGAAAAAAATTAATGATCACGTTTTGTATTTATTACTAACTAATTCTTCTTTAAAAATTATCAATATAAATATATTTTATTTTTCAAAGTTTCTAAATTTTAACAGTATTTAGAAATATGTGATTTTTTTTTTTTGAATTTTAAATTGGAATCAATGAAAAGCAATTCATATCGTTTGATGTAGAGCATTATTCTTCTTCTTCTTGCATATTCTTCTTTAAATATTTACTTAGTTTCAATTGAAAAATACTGGTAGTTGCATACAGTATTTAATTTTAAAGACATTTGATGTTTGACATTTGATATAATGATATAATCAAAATCCAAATTCATATCATCCTGAATATGTGGAATATAAAATTGAATCACTACACCTAGTTAATTTTACTGTTATGCCTAGAAAGCCTTAAATAATTTTATACCAACCAATTAGTTTTGTTGATAAGTTTTTTTTTTTTCTTAATATATTTACAAGATATTCATACAGACTTCAAGCGAAATCTGAAAAATCTATGAATTCGTTAGTATGTATTATGTCTGTTCTCACATATATATGTGATTTATCTATTAAAAATTTAATTTATTTCTTTACATATTTACATATAACATGAGCGAGAGCAACATTTTAATTTAAATAATTGGATTTATTTACACTATGTTTAAGATATCTTTGTAAATTTAAATAGAAAATAACATATTTTTTAACCAAAGACACGTAGTTTTTATTATTAACCAACTGTGTTGTAGGAGTTAATTCTAATATCATTTTCATGGCTTTTATATCTCGGATTTGGGTTACTAGTGCGTGGACTTCGCTTGTAATATTTATCCATAATCTTCACAATATATTTCTTTTCCTCATTTAAATGAAAGTAGCGGCATGAAACTGCATTTCCACTTCTTTTGAACGATTGAATTTTCTGCAAAGATTCTTAAAAAATCATGTTCTCCACTTAAATCACTAAAAGCAAAAGCTAAAAAGTGAACCATCCCTAACACCACAGTAAATAAAAGATTTTCTTTTTTATGTAGATTATTATTAATTTTAATACGAAAAAAAAAAAAATGTATTATTAAAAGATTTCAGTTATACCTCTAAAAGTACAGGATATGAAATATTAGTCATAGACGTACTATTACAATATTTATTCTTAATGTAAATAGAACATAAAACTAGAATACAAATCGAAATAACAAAAAGTGTTGTTTCCTGACACAGTTTTAAATTCTTTAACTCAGTTTTTATTATATCAACATCAATACGTAATTTCTCAATATGTTTGCTATTTTTTAAAATTTTTACAGTGACTGATTTTACAACTCTAATATTAATTTTATTGTAATCTATCAGCCATTATGATGTTTGAATGTAAGATATGCCGAAGAATATAATGTGATTCCTTCATGTTCTGCAACACATCCTGATGGTAAAATTAACAAACCTTTTAAAGGTAGCATTATCGAACTGCGATTATGATTATCATAGCCCACACTTAGTGTGAATGTATCAGAAACAGTAAATTACCATTGATTTTCTGTTGGTAATTTGATCCAAACACTTTTCTTTTCAACTTCTTCAAAATTACATTCAGCATGCCTTGATTATTTTAGTGCTGAAATTTCACATGTTCGTTCAACAGCTTATTTCCATAAAAAAATTATTTCTACAATTAAATTGGTCATCATTGTTTTTAGTACATGCATTAAGTTGTAATTGAGACATCAAAAAATACAAATTATTTGCAAAGTTATACACTATATAGTCATCATCCACCAAAGATATCACTGTACTATTATCTACTTTAACTGGCAGTTGAATTATTTTGTAAACTTCATTCTATGATTGGTAACTAATGGTATTTCAGCTTGTATTACAATTCGATTTTCTATTATAAATCCATTTACTTTGATAGAATTAAAAATTTTCTTTAATTTAGTACCGGTGAGTTGTCCAGGAAAAATCAAATCATTTGGTAAGAATTTTTCAATATGTAATAATTCGTCTTGTAATTGGTTAAATGTAAGAAGATCTGGATTAACATACCCATGATTTATTAAATAAAAAATCCATGATAATTTAAAATTAATATTAGAGTTGTAAAACCAGTCACTGTAAAAATTTTAAAAAATAGCAAACATATTGAGAAATTACGTATTGATGTTGATATAATAAAAACTGAGTTAAATAATTTAAAAGTTAAAACTGTGTCAGGAAACAACACTTTTTGTTATTTCGATTTGTATTCTAGTTTTATGTTCTATTTACATTAAGAATAAATATTGTAATAGTACGTCTATGACTAATATTTCATATCCTGTACTTTTAGAGGTATAACTGAAATCTTTTAATAATACATTTTTTTTTTCGTATTAAAATTAATAATAATCTACATAAAAAAGAAAATCTTTTATTTACTGTGGTGTTAGGGATGGTTCACTTTTTAGCTTTTGCTTTTAGTGATTTAAGTGGAGAACATGATTTTTTAAGAATCTTTGCAGAAAATTCAATCGTTCAAAAGAAGTGGAAATGCAGTTTCATGCCGCTACTTTCATTTAAATGAGGAAAAGAAATATATTGTGAAGATTATGGATAAATATTACAAGCGAAGTCCACGCACTAGTAACCCAAATCCGAGATATAAAAGCCATGAAAATGAAATTAGAATTAACTCCTACAACACAGTTGGTTAATAATAAAAACTACATGTCTTTGGTTAAAAAATATGTTATTTTCTATTTAAATTTACAAAGATATCTTAAACATAGTGTAAATAAATCCAATTATTTAAATTAAAATGTTGCTCTCGCTCATGTTATATGTAAATATGTAAAGAAATAAATTAAATTTTTAATAGATAAATCACATATATATGTGAGAACAGACATAATACATACTAACGAATTCATAGATTTTTCAGATTTCGCTTGAAGTCTGTATGAATATCTTGTAAATATATTAAGAAAAAAAAAAAACTTATCAACAAAACTAATTGGTTGGTATAAAATTATTTAAGGCTTTCTAGGCATAACAGTAAAATTAACTAGGTGTAGTGATTCAATTTTATATTCCACATATTCAGGATGATATGAATTTGGATTTTGATTATATCATTATATCAAATGTCAAACATCAAATGTCTTTAAAATTAAATACTGTATGCAACTACCAGTATTTTTCAATTGAAACTAAGTAAATATTTAAAGAAGAATATGCAAGAAGAAGAAGAATAATGCTCTACATCAAACGATATGAATTGCTTTTCATTGATTCCAATTTAAAATTCAAAAAAAAAAAATCACATATTTCTAAATACTGTTAAAATTTAGAAACTTTGAAAAATAAAATATATTTATATTGATAATTTTTAAAGAAGAATTAGTTAGTAATAAATACAAAACGTGATCATTAATTTTTTTCATTTAAGGAAGTTTTTAAAATTTGAAATTAAAAACAGAAAATAATATTTAATGAACAAATTTATATACCAAATAAAAGATATATGTATATAGTACATGTAGAAAATGAAAACTGATAAATTTTATTGGTAGCAAATATGAATATTAATTCCAGAAAAAAAACTGAAAAATGAAAAAGAACTGAAAAAGTCATGGAAACAGCTGAAGAAGTTCCTTTTTTTAACACATATTTGTCATTGAAAATAATGCATTTATTTTACTTATTAATTTATTATTTATTATTTATTTTTTTTGAAAGTAATTATTAATAACTTCCAAAAATACACAAAATATGCAATTAGTTCTATTTTTGAAGTTATTTTATGGATGCATTTGATCGTTTTCTTCTGCGTTTTAAATATGTAGTTTTAATCGTATATTTATATTTCACCTCCAATTGGTTCCAAAATAAAAAATATTTCAATAGAAAAGAAGTTAATTTTTAATAATTAGTGTAAAGTATAAAGTATAAATGTGAAATATAGAGTGTGAAGTATAAAGTATAAGGTACAAAATAATATAGTATAATGTATAAAGTATAAAGTATGAAGTACAAAGTATAGAGTATAAAGTATAAGGCATAAAGAATAATGTACAAAGTATAATATATAAACGTATAGAATATAAAGTATAAGGCATAAAGTATAGAGTTTAAGTATAGAGTATAAAGTATGAAGTATAACGTGTAAAGTATATACTGTAAAGTATAAAATATAAAGTATATAGTATAAAGAATAAGGTATAAAGTATAAAATATAAAGAATAAGAATAATGTATAGAGTGTAAAGTGAAAGGTATAAATTATAAAGTATAAGATGTAAAGTATAGAGTATAAAGTATAAGGTATAATATATATAAATCATAGAGAATAATGTATAAAGTATAAGGTATAAAGTAAAGATTATAAACTATATAGTATAATGTAAAAGGCATAAAGGATAATGTATAAAATATATAAAATATATAATATATAAAGTATAAAATATAGATTATGAAGTATAGAGTATAAAGTATAAGGTATAAATTATAGAGTATAAAGTATAAAATATAAGGTAGTGAGTATAAAATATAGTATTAATAAATATAGTATTAAGTATAAAGAAAAAGGTATAAAGTATAGATTATGAAGTATAGAGTGTAAAGTATAATGTATAAAGTATAAGGTATAAGGCATAAAGGATAATGTATAAAAGATAAGGTATAAAATATAGATTATAAAGTATAGAGTATAAAGTATAACGTATAAAGTATAGGGTATAAAGTATGGCGTATAAAGTGTTGAGTATAATATTTAAGGTATAAAGTATAGAGTATAAATTATAAGATATAAAGCATAATGTATAAGGTATAAGGAATAAAAGGAATAAAGTATAGTGTATAATGTATAAGATATAAAGTAGTACAGAGTATAGAGTATAAAGAAGTAGGTATAAAGTATATATAAAGGTATAAGGCATAAAGAATATAAAATATTAAGTATAAGGTACAAAGTATAGAGTATAAAGTATAAGATATAAAGTATAGAGTAAACAATATAGAATATGAAATATAAGCATAAATTATAGATTTTAAAGTACAAGGTATAAGGTATAAAGAATAATGGTATATAAAGTATAGGGTATAAACAATAAGGTATAATGTATAAAATATAAAGTATAAAGCAAAGAGTATAAAGTATAGTGTATAAAGTATAAAATATAAAGTATAAAGCAAAGAGTATAAAGTATAAGGTATAAATAATAAGGTACAAGGCATAAAGAATATAAGGTAAAAAGTATAGGGTATAAAATATAAGTTATAGAGCATAAATAATATAAGGTATAAAGTATAGAGTAAAATGTATAATGTATAAAATATATAGTATAAAGTACAAGGTATAAAGTATCAGGTATATAGTATAGAGAATAATGTGTAAGGTATAAAGTATAAGGCATAAAGTATAGACTATGTATAAAGTGTAAAGGATAAACTGCAATGATAATAGTTTACAATGCAATCGGTAAAAATATAAATATGTTTAGCCTTACAGTCAGTGAAATCTATCGTAATTGTGAAGACCACAAAGTAGGGAATAGGTCTTGTTTCTGGTACGGAATTTGATACAAATTTAAAATGTTTTTGGCACAACAACGAACTTTCTCTATACATTCGTTGTTTTGTACATAACTACTGCTTTAGTTACACAGTTATTCTCATAATCGTATAATGCATTAACAACATATTTGACATTCAATTGAAATTATCATTAACCTATCAATGTTATCTACGGAAAAATTATCAGCAGCTTATTAACAAATCAGAAAATTAATCCATACAACCAACAAAGAAATCACAAAAAACCACAGGTATCTCACCTAAAATATACGGTCGTGACAAGAATAATAAAAAAAACAATAAAATTTTATGGGTGCAACAATTCTCAAAAATATTTGTTACAACAAGCTTCCCCTATTCATTTATGTTCTACTACAATCATGCACTGCTTTATAATAACTAACACTAACTTACAGACTTATTTACATAACCCACACAATGCATTAACAACAAATTTTACATCCAATTGAAATTATCATTAGTCTATCTATTTTATTTAATTACATATCAGAAAAATTGTTAACAACTTATTAATAAAAAAAAATAAAAAAATACCCTACACAATCATAGATTAATCTAAATCCTTCCAAAACAAACAAAACCATCCAACAACATTTCAAAAAAAAAAAAAAACAAAGAATATCAAATCAATGAAATTCACTGCTGCTTATTATACCTTCACATACAAGTAGAAAATTCAATTGGAATACCATTCAACAAATATCCCTCTAACAAAATATTTTAAGTTGGAAATTCCCATCCACAAAAGAAAAATCTATAGCTAGTAAACAATCGTAGAATAATTAACACCAAAACACCAACAAAAATATAAAAATATCTCTATGATAGGTTTTCAAACACCTTGATCTTTAAAAACACAACAGGTACCTATTTTCTATCTATACACTAAAAATGGTTTTCTTCCATCACACATAAAATTAACCCTCAAAACCTTAACACACACAAATCCACCTGACAATACTCTTTCACACCAAATAACTATTCTCCCTCACTCTCACAACACACACATTCCAATTGGAAATGCACATTACAAGTATACTTACTATGTCATCGATACACACACATTCCAATTAAAAAAGCGGCGGCGGCATCCTTTGATGTCGTGCTTCACCATTACCCATCTACTGATTTGCAATTTGACAGGATCTTCGAGAATGAGGCCAAAACGTATAGTATTAAAAATACCTGCCTTTTCATTAACAACTCTACAATCTGCCAAAGATTATCTGAAAATAAATTGAGGGAGGACGCAAAATGCAAATAAAGGATGAACCAAGAGGAGTTTTTCGATGTACTAATGGAAGACCTAGTCTACGTTACGAATTTCAAGGGCTTTATAGAATTTGACGAAACTAAGTCTATAAATGGTACCTATCTCTTACAGAGGGTTGCAAGATGATGGTAATTAAAAACCATACTTACTCAAAACCCGGGCTTTGCCGCCAGTACTTGCGAATATTACCCATGATGACCTGTTACTGGATATCAAATACGTCCACGAAGTCCTTAACAACATCAATCGGCTGGAAGAATTACGTGAGATACCTAATCATTCTTTTGGGATTAACATAGTTATCATTGGGTTTTTGGCAACTAGCATTGGATGGTTTTGGTATCATCAAACTAAGAAATTAAATTTACCAAACATAATTGATCCTACTCTTAAATTTCCACATCAGATCTGCGGGAACAGTTAACAACATGATTGGAAAGGTTTGGTGACAGGAAATTGGTAATTGTCCGCCCGTACGGAATGGTACGAGTAATTTGTTTGTTAAGATTAATTAATTAATTAATTATAATTTAATAAGGAAATTAAATATAGTTTAATAAAGATATTTTGCGCTGAAAAATCTAGTGTTATCCTTTAGTAGCAGTTGATGATATGTATATATATATTGTTTTATTATGATAATATAAATATAATTTTCACTAAAGCCCTTATGACACTATTGGATTAATGGAACAGTAGAAATGCAGTGCAGTACAAATGGGAAAATTTACTTAATGGAAAGAGTACAACTGTATTAAAAAAATCCAAACATTGTAAATTATTTATCAAAGTTATCGTTAAATAATCTCAAGTTGTCAAAGAAAAAAAAAATAATTTTTAATTTAAAATTGACATTTCGATATTAATTCTTGAAAGTGTTGCCCACCCTAGCGATTCATAAATGAAATCAGCGATTTCAAAAAAAATTCTTTTTGGGCAACATTGTGTGTTTGTCCATTTTGTATTCTTTTCTCTATTTGTTCCTTTCTATCATTCGCTGTCTCATTCTATCAACTAAATATTAATAAAATGCAGTATATATATATATATATATATATATATATATATATGTATATATATATATATATATATATATGTATAAATAACATTTTTAAAACTAATAAAAATAAAATTTTAATTTAACAAGAAAATAAAAATAATAAAACGACTCGTAGTAGAAAATTAATTGTTAAGGTCCCAGAATTATTTCAAAATAAAAATGAATTAGTCAAAAATGAATTAATCAAAATTCTAAAAACTGAAAAAAGTTTGGAATTAGCCACGGAAAAGGCTAAAATTTTAACTTTTTGTAATAGCAGTTTGTATAAATTTCTTCTAATTTTCATTCTAATTTGTTATTTTGTATAGCTAAATGATTCTTTAGCCTCAGATTCTGATATTTTGCATTTCAAAGACAAATATCTTAATTCCCCTTCATTATCCTAATCTGGTTTGTTGTCGAAGACTTCATAATAACAAGGGCGGATCAATCCTTATTTTTCAAATGTACTAATAATTTTAATAGAATTTAATGAATAGAATATATATATATATATATATATATATATATATACATATATTTAACTTAATATTCATCATCTGATGAATACTCACTATCAATATTCTATATTTTCAGTAAAAAAGTTATCAAAGTCAGATTGAAATCTAAAATGTTATCGCGCATAAGCATTCATTTGGTCTGAAGCAAAATTCTTTTATGATTCGCATAACTCAAGTCAACTTTATGTAATTTCTGTGTATTAAACTTCGACCTAAATGTGTTCATTGTGTCGGAAATTATTATTCTTTCAAATAATGATCTTTTGTAGTCTATTATTAATAAATTTTGTACACATGTGATTTTAATGCCTTTTGACTTCTTTACTTTTTCCATGTTAACTGTTTTAAATGAATACATTTTTGATCGAAGTCCCTCAAACTTTTTCATAATTTTCCCACTATTTTCATCTTTTATCATTTCTAAAACTTTCTTATTTAATATTGGGAGTTTAAATATGTTTTTGGGACGATTTTCTGATGTATCAAACCTTACGTTTTTATAGAGTATATGAATGAATCCATATCGATATAATTTAAGCGTAAATTGGACTGAAATTTAGGTTTCATGTATTGATGAGGAAAATCAGAATAGTGTTTTGAACATTGTAATAACCTCCGCTAAAAGTTCTAACTCTATATTAGTTGTTCTTAACCTGGACCAGAATAAAATTGCCATGAGTCGAGTTTGTTTATACTTTTACAAATACTTCTAAAATTTTGAAAAATACCTGTTAGGAGGACAACATCTGTTTTTAAATATAATTTAGTGTATTCTAATAAATTATTGCATTCTTCATCAGACCAATGTGAATTATTCAAAATATTATAAAACTTTTCTTTACTGGGTAGATTAGTTTCATTAAAGCGCTCCATGAAATCAATATAAGAATAAGGAAATACTCCTTTTCTTCGAAGTAAATAAAATTGTTTATAATTTTATTTAGAATTTGGAAATCATTATTATTTAAATTTTTGGCTAGAGATTCTATACTGGAGGCCATAAAACCGAATTTCAAATCTCTCATTTTCTTCGACTGTTTTAAACTTTGATAATGATAAATATATTTATTTATTGAGGGGAATTACTTTTATATCACGCTCAAAATTTGAAAGTTCTTTCATAAATATTATGAGAGAATACTGGTATGGCTGCTTTATAATTAATATTGTATGAGTTATGGTGTGCTCCTTTAAATTTATAATTGTCCCGTACTTTGACAGTTCCTAAACTTTTTTCACATATATGACAAGTTGTCGAGAGATTATACAAAATTGTCTCATCATGGGAGAGTGTTGTCATTATTTAAATAGTTTCCGCAAATTTCTTTTGTTTTTATGTTTATCATGGGAGAGTACTGAGACAAGCATAATACGAGTACATGCTCTTCAGCTGTTGTACAGTGTGGACAAAATACTTCAACAATGTAGAAGTATTAAGTTATATGCAGAAGGCATGCAACTTGGACTAGTCAAACACACTACACCTCCCTTTTAAAGAAAGAATTATCAACACTTGATTGATAATTCTTAATTTAAACAAATTAATTTAAAATTTAAATAAATAAAAAATACAAAAATATTTTTATCTCTATTTATATAAATTTATATATTATAAATTTTAATTTTATTGTTCAAATGTACATAAATATAAAAGAATAAAAAGACATTATTTTCTGCAAAGATCTTTAAACTAATATTTACTTTTTTCATTTATTAAATCATTAAAATTAATTATTTGTTAAGAAAAAATATTTTTTTTATTTTTATAAAATTAATTAGCAAAAATTTAGGTTTTAATTTGCTTATATTTCATAGTTGGTATTTTATGAATTTAGATAATTTATATTAATATATTATTTGTATTTTATTTTGAATGATATTTTTAAAACAAAAAAATATATCATTTGTTAAATCTTCATTTCATAATTTTAATATCTTATTAGTGCTTAAATACTAAAACTTAATCAATATCACATTTTTCATGAGATTTTTTATATTTTTTCTCTCTGGTTTGCCGCCATTTGTTCATTAATTCGTTAATTTTTATGGATTATAAAGAAAATTTATTAATACATATTTAAAATTTATGATTAATCAAATATTTTCATATAATTAGTGTGAAATAAATCTTAAAAAGTGAAATTTAATAAATTGAATACTTGTTCAATATTATAGATGCTGTCCAGTAGAGGAACTGGACTGTATTGCAACAAAATTAATGAAAAATAGATAATAACGAGAAGTCTTTTTCAACCAAAAAATTAAAAACTGAACGAGATGAGATGCCATGCCCTATTGAAGTTCCATTGGGTTGTATTTCCTGTATTTTCCTATCTTTATGGACTTTAATTACACTTCCATTCTTGTCCACCAATTCAACTTTATTTCTCTCATCAAGAGCTATTACCTGTTATGGTCTCTTGTAGACCGTTTCGGACTAGTACCCAATCATCTTTAGCTATTCTGATGGTAATAGCTTTTTCAGTGGAACTCTGTTCTCTCTTTAATTTAGCAGTTGCTACTAAACCAGCAGCTCTGCGATGAGCAACTTGGAGTCTGAATTTAATCTTTTTCTCATATGAGTCCACGTTATCACCCCTATTCTCTTGTCATTTATGAATTCTAGGGATGGTGGTATCCTTCCAAAAATTAGCTCGAATGGACAATACTCATAAGCCGTTGACGGAGTTGTATTATAACAATACAAGAAAAATTTTAACCAACCATCCCAATCAGATCGATCTTCATATACATAGGTCCTTAGATATTCGTTAAATGTTCTCATGATGATATGGTGTAGAATTCACTTTTTCTATTTTTATGAGAGCACAAAGCTCCTGCAAGATTTATTTTATGTATTCCGTATGTCTGCGACTATTTTAGTCATGGGACCGTATATAAATACGAAGACTTCCATGATTGCCTGTGCAATACTTCCGACTGATTTATTTTTTATGGGCACCGCCACCAAATATTTAGTGAGATCACACATCATAGTGACAGCATATTCATGTTGAGAGTCGGACTTTGGTAAAGGTCCGGTGGTATCTATTATGACTATCTCAAAAGGTTTAATGGGGGTCGGTGTTAGTACAAAGGGTTCTTTGCCCCTGATTATAGGTTTATTAGTTTGGCTTGATTTACATTGTTTAACATATTCAGTTATATCTCTAGTCATACCTTTCCAATAATAAAGAAGTCTTATTTTTCTTATCATGCGAGTGATTCCGATATGACCTTCGTTAACAGGGTCATCTTGGTACTTTTGTATGATAGACCTTTTTTCAGCATCGGTAGTCATTTTCTTCAATTTTGGAATGAGCACTAAGGTTAATCTTTTTAAGAGACCATTACCTTTATTTTTAAAGGTTTCTATGTTTATCCTCGGGATATTATACAGACGATCACTTAATGAAAGTCGTATCGTTGTCAGACCCATGTCATCAGCCATTTTTTTCAAGCTTTGGAAAGAGGTGACCTATGTCGACATTTTCAACATATATTCGGAAAGTTTTTTCTTTTCTTTAAGGATAACTAGTTTATCCTGAGTAAAATGCAATTGTGGCATTTTACGGTGCTCTTGGGCATTTATAGTCTCGTATAACTTTAAACTAACCGATTCGTTTGATTGTGATTGATTCTTTATTTTACAATCCTTATTATATTTTGCCTGAAGTCTAGTTGTTACCTTCAGTACTTATTTGACTTCTATATTTTTTATATCCGTAAATTCTAAAGTATCAGCGTCATGATTACCTTTTCACCTGAGAAACTCGACCGTAAAGTCGTATTCCTCTAGATTCAACCTCATACCTGGCTAAGAACAGCCCTGCATGCAAATTTACTAGCGTCCGTTGTTACATAGAATTCTTTTGTGAAGTCGGGATATTGTAGAATTTTTGGAATATTGAAAAGAATCCTCACATTCTTGGGTCCATAAGAAAAGCACATTTTTTCTAGATAATCTAGTAATGTGGCAAGACCATTCTGCAAAGTTAGGAGTGAATCTTCTGTAATAGTTGAAAAATGCAATGAAGCGTATATCTCCATCGCCATTCTTTGGGATAATTCTTAATTACCGATAATTTGGTGTTGTCTGGTAATATACCCTTGTCTTTACATTTGTGTCCTAAGAATGTCACTTCTTGACAGAAAAAACGAACGCTTATCGGGATGTAACTTAAGGTTGTACTTTCTGCACAAACCAAATACATCTCTTAAATTTTGTAACATGTGTTCCGTAGAACAACCAATCACCATCAAATCGTCCATATAAATGAAAGCTTGTGTGGGTGATAACCCAGAAAAAGCCAATGACATCAGTCTTTGGAATGAGTTTGGGGCAATTTTTATACCATAAGGTAATCTTTTGAATCGAAAAGAGCCTTTGTCGATTGAGAACGAAGTAATGTCTTTGAGTCCTCCTCCAATTCAATTTGATGAAAACCTGATATCAGATTCAAGCATGAAAAGTATTTTGCTCTACCTAATTGATCCAATATGTCATCTATTCGAGGTAAAGGAAATTTGTCAGCTATTAATTTCTTGTTGATTCCTCTATAATCAACCACTAGTCTCCATCTCTTTTGATTAGACCCTGGTATTGATTTTTTTGGGTACTAATAGATTAGGCTGTTATATTCTGAGATTGATGGTTCTACAATATCATCAGTGTAAAGTTTATCAACCTGCTCCTTTACTTCATCTTTTTGAGAATGATGTATTCTGTAGGTTGTTTATCATGAAGTCTCAGTTTTTGTTTATAAAAGTTATTTGCTGTTATTTTATCAGACTCTAGTGCAAAAACATCTTTTTGGGATGGTAACTTATTTGGGCAATTTTATAATCATTTAGATTTTTCAATATTGTGTGGAGTTTTTCAATGACTAAATCTTGGCCAATTGTGTTTATAATTTTGACCAAAGGTTGGGTATTTATTGCGGTATTAATACATCTTCTTCAACTGATTTCTTTGAGGACCGACAACGTTACTTTTACCATTGTTGCGGTTATTACGGTGGTTATTGTTAGGTCAGCTATTTTGCCATCTATTAAAATTTGTATTTTGTCCCTCGAATTGGCGGAATCAGGGTCTTTGAGTATTCTTGATTATTGCTTTTGTAACTGATCTAGTAGCATATGCGGTTGCTACAGGAGTTGGAATTCCATCGTTTATATATGCTGTTTCTAATTTTTCAGTTAAATCTTCAATTTCTTTACATTCATCAATTTTGTTGTAACTACGTCAACAGTTTCACCCTTGATGGAAGTTCGAAGTTTTGTTTTATATCTTGGAGTGTTGTTTCCGTCGAAATTAAGTTTCATTCTGACACTTTTAGTTTTGTCTTAACCAAATTAACAGCTATTGCCGTATAAGTAAATTGTTGTTAACAATTGCCAAAACAATTACCAAAATGGCTATTATTATGCCAAGGTATGCTATAGGATACGAAATTTTAACTGTGATCTCGTTAATCATGTTTGCATTTGGGTTATCTATTTTAGAATCGTGATTATCCATTTTGGACTGATTCAAAATTGATTAACAATAAAAATTAAGTCAGATCTATATGGTAACAAGTTGCTACACTGTAGGCAGTGCTTATGAAATATCCGTATAATACAGTATAATATTGATTCATTAAATGCAGAAATAAAAACACTTATGTTAAGCCATTAATTATAAAACAAAGACAAAACAAATTATATGTATAAATAATTGCAAAAATAAATTTGTGAGGCTTTTCCAAAGTCATAGCGTAGTCCTTAAGTATGGGTCATTTGACTAGTGTTCCATATACTCTTTATATATAGATCTGCTGAGCGCAAGGCATATATCGGTCACTACCAATTAGCAACCGAACAGGGTTTTACTCCCTTTTCTACACCACTGGAGGGACTCGTCAATATTACAGGAGCGTATCCAGGAATTCTTTAACTTAAATCTATCCTACCTATGCGGTTATGCACATATAATATGTAATTATAATTATATATATAATTTAAGGTTAATATTTGAAATTGATTTATATTATTTTTAAGATGTTTGTTAACACAAAAAAAAAAAATAAAAATGGATTTCAATTACGAAATTGAGATGATAATACTAATTAAGTTAAATTAATTGGAATTTAAAATAATTTTAAACAATGTGTTAATTATATAATAATATATATAATTATTAATTACTTTTATGATTAGAATTATGCTTAACATCAATAAAAAAAAATATAATAATCAACGTGATTAAAATATTAACATGTAAAACTTCAACTTATCTTAATTTTGTGAGTAAAATCGGGAAAATCAATCATCTGATAAAGGCAACCATTTTGGAGGACTAAGCTGATAAGATTTTTCCAAGGAGCGGCTGTATTAGGCACCAGGTAAGGCAAAATCAATTGCAGTAAAACCGAACATTGATATTGACATTAACATCACTTCATTGAAGATAAATCGATTTATTAACATAAACTCATTATTAAATGTTATTAGTTTCAGCAATAACAGGAAGTTGAAAATTATTTATTCTTGCAATATTCTTGAAAATATTTGTATGTGTATTTAGCTTTTTCTATATTTGTTTAATAAATTTTTTTAGAAAGCTGTCACAATTTTCTTGTTTCTTTTTTTTTTTTTTTTTTTTTTTTTTGTAATTCATAATTGAATAAGAGTTTTTTTCTGTTTGCTTTAGTCTAGATTGATGTAAATTCACATGTGCGCAGTAGTTGTTGGAGTTTTTATAGCTCTTGCTTTTTTTTATACAAATGAAGGCTTCAAAAAGCACGTTTAATTTTTTTAACAGTTTTTTTTATGAAAAATTTACACACAAATTTAAAATTAGGCAAGATTTTATACCATCAGGATAAAAAGCACTCAATTTGCCTTTTGTATTTGGGTTTTGTTTTCGGCAAATTTTTTTTGTTTTTGTTTTTATGTAATGGCAGGATCGCCTTATTATATATTAATCCTGATCGCTCGTTATAATTTTTTACCAAATATACCTCAAAATCGGCATATACCACGAACGGCACATCCAACTGCTTTTGATAGTTTTTAAAATGTTGTATGCAATCATCACCCTACGGCATTTTTGGAACACTTTTTTGAAGTTGTCTTCATGGTCTTGCATAATCTTCTCATTTGGAGAATACTGAAGACATGCACTACAAATGTAAACTCGTCCATGGTGGAAAGTTAAACTAGATCTTATTAATCTGAAATATTTGCATAATAACAATAACTTAATTTATTAAATATATATGCTTAGCTTTTATTTGAATTATCTACCAATATCCATAAGAAGAGGAAGATTTATGTGATGTTTGTTTACCCTAGCCGTGAGGTAATATGGTTTTTATTTTATCCTCATGTATTTGAGTATTTGCAAATTCATGAACATGAATCCATTTGTTATTACATAAGAATGAAATAATGATACTCAATTTAAAACAAAATGCATTATCATTTGGATAGTTGAAACAGTCGTCCTTTTTCTTTATCCATCGTGTTAATGGTATATATTTGGAGCCTCTAATTAATGAAGCCTTAATTATATTTATTTCCAAATGTGTCATTCGTAATAACGACCATCCACTATCCCTGTCCTGGAATTCCGACATTTTTTGCATATATAAGATTCCTCAATATTATCAGCAGGGAAACCTCGATAAAATATTTATCCATTTTAGAACAAATTAAACATTTTGGCATCGATTTATAAGTGCATATTTCACCTTTAATAACACATTTTTGCATATAGTGGGTTTTAGAGCATATTTATAGCACATTTTGTTATTTTTTGAGCATATTCACCCCTTTTAGAGCATATTTTGACGTTTGGAAGATAATTTTTTTTATACATCATGGAAAGTTTTTAAAATTTGATTTGGAACGTATAAAAAAACAGAGATACAAAAATATTTACTCTTTAAAACAAATTTTAATGGATACTGCTAAAGTTCGTTAAAAATTTCTTAGGAGAATGAATTGGAGGAACAAGTCATGAATTTTTAGAAACAGATTAATTGATCTTTATTAAAGCCATTTTTGAAATGTGAATATGATATACTTAATTAGTTAATTTTTTAAAACAATGTATTTTTTTTTATTTTATTTTTTCGTGATGTAAATTTACATATGAATCATTTTAATAATCTCTGAACTAATTAGATGGGTAAGGAAATAAGAGATCAAACAAGTTTTTATGTGATAAATTGGAATTAAAAATAAGTCCTTTTGACAAAATTGACAGAAAAATTTTAGTTTTGTATTATTTTATTTTCGTTAAAATATTAAATACTTTCGTTAAAATATTAAATATTAAAGCTTTCTTTTATTTGAGAAAAAAATTACAAAAACTTTTTGTTTTTTAATATCATATTTTTTAATTTATAGAGCATATCTTTCGTCTTTTTTTAACATATTTATGGTTTCCCTGATTATTACTTATCGTTATGGTAGTTAGCATTGTTTCTTCTTTAATTTTAATATATTCACACTCCACTTCCAAATTGTATTTTAATGTTTTTTTTATTTTTATTTAGTGCACGCTTTCTAAAATTTATACCATCTAAAAGCTCTTGGGATTTCAGAATTTCCTCTTTATGGTTTATATATAGGTATATGATAATTCTATCTTTGAAAGCACTTTTAATACACTTAAACTTATTCATAACAGAGGGCTCAGTTCTTCCACTTCTTATAATTGGGATGTACTAGCATGAGTCCGCTCATGCTCCTTTAGATATTTTTCTTTGGAAGACCATTTAAAACATTCTGAGCAATGAAGGATCTCATGTCGTTCAAGCATCTCCTTTTTCTCAAAAATTGATTTGCAGTATTTGTAATTATAAACTGGCATCTGGTTTAAAATAAATGTATAATCACTTTTAATGAAGTCTATAGACTAATGAAAAAATATATTTAAATATTGGCTAAAGGTTTGTGAAGGTATGTATGCATATTCCTACCAAAATATTTTTAATGTTTTCACGGAAATAGTATGTTTCATCATTTAGCACTTTTAATTTACCAGGAATTATTAAATTAAATAAATAATTTTTAATTAAAAAATTACTTTAAAATAGACAGACAGAAGTTAAGGTCTGAATTCTGTATACATGAGACTTTTGCCAACAAATGGAATAAAAAGAGACCTTTTATGGGAAAACAAATTTTGATAAAAAGAAAGGAAAAAGTTGTTCTATCACTTCATATGTCACAGTGGGTTTTTCTGTTCAAAAGTTCAAATATTGAAAGCGCATTTGAAGATTGCCGACCTTTGTCCAGATTTTATCATTCACTTTTGTTAAACAGGGATCTTCCTTGTTTAAAAATTTCACAAATCTTTGCGGAAGATAAAAACATTTATTGCTATCTAAATATGCGGTAACTTTTGATCTATATTGTGTTTCTTTCCACTCAAATTTTAAAATTTTTAATGACTTTACCCTTTACCAGTCGGTAAAGGGTAAAGGAATTTCATAAATTTTTGTATATTCCGGCTTAATACCCAGAGCCAATTTATTAATCTGTTCATACAGCTGCAAAATAAAAAATAAGAAATTTATAAATACACAAAAACACTTCAACGCATAATCCAATAATGATGGCTTACCATTCTGTTAACAAAACTTTGAAGTAAACCTAAGATAATGATAACAAATATATTCTGATACGTTTTTTATACCAATTAAAAAAATACTCCTTTAGCTTTAAATAAGTAAATTAAGTATGTACTTTGAGTATTTCTTTTTAATGTAGTTGAGAAAATCTTAATTTAGGTTCCATATTGTGTTATATACTAATTTTAAAAATATTTTAGAAATGAAAACTTTTTATTAGAACATTCGAAGTTGATCATGACCGTACCCAACAATATTCAATATATCTTCATTAATATCAAAAACCTTTACAAAAACAAAAATAACCATATAAACATGATGCAAAGAAACATGTTAACACGTTCTCCCTCAGAGAAAATTTTTTTGAAGTATAAAAGATTTTTTTGAAATATATTATTTTATAAACAAATGAAAAAAAATCGTTGCCACATTACAACAAGGGAATATTATATGTAGGAAATTGTTACCAAAATTGTGTAATTTGTTTTAACAAAAAATCGTGTCCTATATATGTATATTCCTTTCGATAACCTATTAAATTACATCGAATATATCTTAAAAATGTTATTTACAGTATTATTAATGGGATTTTGACCTTAAGCAAAAGTATTTAACATGTTGCAGTAGCAGTATTTAATTTTTTGTTTTTATTTAAATTTGGGAATATAAAGCGATGAATGTATCGTTAAAATAGTGACTACTAAGTCACTCAAACATCGTAAAATGGGGGATCAAGTAATAGATTATAAAAATGTTAATGTGTAGAAATTATCTTTATTATGAACATAAACTCTAAATTGAAATGTGTTTTCTCTCTTTTAATTTCGTTTAAAATTAAATTAAAGCAAAAAACTCGAATTTTTTAAGAAGATAATGTTAGCACAATAAAATAATAAAATGCTAAAATGTCAGAAGGCTCTACCTCTATTTATTTGTATCATGCAAAAATGCACAAATACTACATATCCAAGTCATCAGTTTTTAATTTCATCATAATTAAAAGTCCAAAAAAATTTAAATAATTCTTTTTCTCCCTATTAAATTATTTGTATGTACTTTACCATAACTACATACATATTATTATGCAATAATAAATACATTGGTTTTCAATTTCATAAAAACCAATTCCTCTTCAAAAACAATGTTTGCCTTACCATTTCTATAAGAATATATGGATAAAAGCTCTAATCTAAGCATTTTCTAATCCGAATTTTTTAATGATACTTTACTTTTGATGCTTAATAAATCTTACCAAATATCGAAAAAAGGTAAGAAAGTTTTATGATTTTATAAAGTTTTTATCGTCTCCATTAAAATTTCTATATGGTTCATACGCCTTTATATGTACGCATCCATGCTTTATATGTATATTAATTTTTCTTTAGCTATCGTTTAATATACATATATATCATTAATATTGGTGGGAAAGGAAATTAAGATTTATTTTGGGATTATCAACGTAAATGCCGGTGGAAATTTTGCTCCAGTTGTCGTAGGAAGTTGAAATTTTCAACTTCTAGTTGTAAATTATATGAATAATGGAGATATTTAACTAACATATTTTTTTTTTTTATTTTTGGATCCCAGCTTTACAAATTTAAAAAAATTGTGGAAAATTGTCAAATTTTGGATAGGGCTTGTGAGGAGACCGGACAGAACAAACAAAAAAATATAAATAAATAAATGAGTGAAAAAATATTACCACCTATTTGGAAAAAAAACCTAAAAATATGGATTTCTTTTAAAGTTTCAACTTTAGACTAATATAACTTCTTATCGGATCCATATATTTACATGATTCTGTATTTAAAATTTTATAAGAAACTTAGTGGATATTTTAAAAAAATTCTAGGACCCAAATTAAACCCGTCAAGTTTAAAAGAATATAAAAAAGCGAGGTCAAAACTAAGGGGAACATTTATTTCAACCTAATCGATATTCCTTGTAAAAATTTACAAGGAATATCGATGTTTAAAATTTGTTTACAAAAAATCATAAATGAAATTTTATTCAGATGTCTTTAACGGATCACTGCGTTTTAGAACCACTGTGTGACATACGATTAAATAAAAAAGAAAAATAACTAAGAAATACAAATAAAAACAAAAAAATGTATTGCCAGTAAACAACACGAAAAGATTTACAATACTTATGTACGTATGTGTATACATATACATACATTGTTGCGATTTTTGCTCAAAACTAATTAATACACTGCTTATAATATTTACATATTTGGATAAAATCTATAGAAACAAATTATTCCACTATCTTAATTTAAATACTACAATTTGTAAATAAATTTTTATAATTAATTACATTGTTTTCAATTATTTAATTGTAAACTTAGAATTTAATAACTTCATTGTTCACCTTTAGATGAGATACCCACTTTTGGTATCTTTCCCCTTTTATCTAGCATGCTAGAAAATAGTCAACATTAGTAATGAGAGAAACACAAGTAATATTACATACATATGCATATATATTAAATGTAAATTATTCAAAGAGTTAAAAACTCAAATATCATTATGATTATATCAGTTGTCCTTTTTTTGCACTAGATGATAAATTGATATTTTTATTATCACACATTAACATCTCCAATCATTTATATATTGTGCTTAGTAGCGTAAAGTAGTGGCATTATTAACAAAAGAAAATATTTAAACAAAAAGTGTGTTGCAATAGTCATTTATAAGTTAAATCATCTAGTGGTTATATTAATTAAACTCAATTATTTTGGAAAATTTAGAAAAAATTAACAAGATTTCAACTAAATTCTTATAAGAATCTCAACAAATATTAAATATTTTAAAATTAGCGAAACTCTTAAGGTGAGAAAAGATTTATCTTATATTTGTGATTTTAATTTAACCTATTGTTACCCTAAGGTTTTGTTATCCACGTGGGGATTTTCCCACCTAACCAGAGGTATTCGAAAGAATAAATTTGTGTAAAACACATTCCGGCTGTAAATTTGTTGGTGTTCATAACGCCAATAAAGTCTCAAATTTTGAACTGCTCGTGGACAAGGTTCGATAGATGCACGTGGCCATCACATTGCATGATGCATATCTAATTTGCCCTAAGTTACGTAATACATTTGAAATTGTTAATACTAAAACATAACCAAACAAATATTAACTTGAAAGCTTTTTATGAAATCACGTTTTAATCTACCGTTATGACCTGGATGCATAAATAAAAATCCTGTGTAACAATACTATTTAACCTAATCTAAATTTTAAATTACATGTTATTATTTTTTTATTAATCATTAACTAAAGTAATCATTACAATTTATATCCAACTTTTCTTGTAACTTGAATTTCAAAATTAAAAAAAAAAAAAGTATCGAAAATGCCGATTATGAAATAATAACATAAATTATATTACAAAAGTATAAATTAATTTACCTAACTTAATACTTTAAATTTATATAAAATTATACTATTATCCTATTAAAAATATATTTATCAGTAGATAAATATTATAAATTAGCAGAAAAAGAATATTCTGAAATTGCTTATAAATTAATGAATTCCTAAATTAATTAATAAATTAAATTAAAGTAACATAATATTATTACTATTCAGATCTAAAAGAATTACTTTAAAATTATTTTATAAAATGTTAAAAATTTAATTTAAATATCTACCTACTTAATCTAAATCTCCTAAATCGTATTTAAATTGCTATATAATGGACTTAACCTAAAATTATATTATTTATGTAGTTATTAATATATATTACTAACATTTTCCTTTTGGTGTACAACCATCTAGTATTAATATCTTACATTATTTTTTCCCCCCTTTTGTTATCGTTATTATGATCTAAATTTAGTTTTTTCCATTTCATTCATAATCTTCATTTACAAAAAGAGCAGATCATCTCATCAAACATAAAAAATCAAGAGATTACAACAGCAACAACACGCATTGACTGCTGGGCCCAACAAATCAATCGTCGTGGATTCATCAATTGTTTTGTACATACATTTTTGTAAGTGATGATTTAATTTTTTTTCTTTTATTTATCTCTTATTAATAAGTCAGTCCGATTCAATGTAGTCCTCTTTATATTTTTACGTTTATGAAATGAAAATACATAATATAAATTGTAAATAAATCTATTAGCAATTTGGTATGCTCTTCCCGCTCACTGAGTATAGATCATGCATATTCTGTGTTTAAAATGATATTTTCTTTATATTTATCACTCTCTTTTTTTTATCAATAAATTTTTTTTCGTAACTTTGTAATTCTATAAAACAATGAAATTCTAAATCTTTTAATAAGGGAAGGACAGACATGACAAAAATATATGTAAGTATGTAGAATACACATGTCATTTAGAGGGACAGATTTTAGAAAATAGGGTACTAATCTGTGAAGTATTCTGACAGGACTTAGTCAGTAGGGTGGGAACAATGTACCCCAATTGGCACTCCATCTTGCCTCCTTATAGAATTTGCTAGATATATTTTTTTTGTTGGTTTTCTTTTTTTTTATTTAATATACTCTAAGGTATTTAAGGGTAGAGAGTATATTATATGTTATGCGCTTCGAAGACCTAGTTAAGAGTTTTAATACCTAATTCTGAGCTAGTCCATATCTTAATTACCCCTTAACTAAGTATTCAAAAAAAAAAAAAAAAAAAAGATAATTATTTTGCCTATATTTCTGTATAACAATTTTTATTGTTCGTTTAGCATATACAGCGCGTAACAACATATAGAAATATCCAAAACAACAATTTAATAAGACGATTGATACCGAGTTCGTAATAAACCCAGCAAACCAAAAAGGTTCGATTTAAAATTTGATAGTGATTTGAAATCAAACATTTGAGAATGTTTTAAAAATAATTTGAGAATAATACAATTCTCAACAAAAAGAAGAATTTTTTCCATTTTTGATGAATATTTGAAGATTTGAATTAACCTTTGATATCAAAGAAAGAATAATAATAATAATAATAATAATAATATGATATCTCAGCGTTTGCTGATATATTAAACGTGAAAGGTTTGTATGTATGTGGTTCTTGTGCAATATCCCAGCAAACACGGTGTCAAACGTTTGAAATATTATGACTTTAACATTTGATATCATCAGTGTTTCCCAAACTTGTTTCAAATTTAGTGGTTTAAATTCTAACTTTGAGTTCAAATTGAGAATCATTTGATAAAAAACTTTTGAAAAATTATACTTTCTCAACTTAATGGAAAATGTTATTCTTAACCTAAAGAAAAGTTTAAATATATTTGCAAAATAGTATTTTTTTAATTTGATATTAAATTCTATTCTCAAATCATTCTTAGATCTAAAGATAAGTTTACAATTATTTGAAAAATTGTATTCTCTCAATTTGATATCAAATATTATTATCAAATCATGCTAAAATATTAAGCAAGTTTAAAGATATTTGAAAAAATATATATATTTTATCAATTTGACATCAAGCTTTAAATCAAAATTAAAATAAGTATTTGAAAAATTGTATAAAAATAAATAAATTGTTAAATAAAATTTAAAATATAAGTTTCTTTTATTTATGTTCCACATGTGACCATATTTGAAAAAAGATAATAATAGCATTTCTCAATTTCCCTTTTTGTTGTTACTTCGTTTGATGTTTGACATTTGAGAAAGGACCCAATTTGATATCGAAACTTAGTAAGTTCTGTGAGTGTAACTGTACAAGTGTTTATGTGTGTATACCATCATTCAGGGCTGCCAGATACTTTATTTTGCCAACCCCAAAATTTTCAAAAAATTTCTCCAAAAAATCTCCAATTAACAAAAAGTCATTTCATAATTCAAAATAATTATTATTATTTTTTGTTTTTATCAAGTATTTGTTCTTTCTTATTATACAGATAATTTTTTGATGAACATTTTTAACGGTATAAGTTAGGATTAAAACCAAATCAATTACTTGTAGCATTTCTTCTCAAGAATTTTCTGATATATCATTTTAATATAAATTTTAAAGTACTTTTACGAAAATTTTCGTGGTATCTCTCTATAAGAATTTGAAATTAATTAAATTGTGCACTGCTGGGACCGTCATAAATTCGCTTTTAACTTGGTTCCAATTTCTTTACAATTGACAAAATTCTGGGTAGTTTAAATAACTAATAGTCTGTGTGAATAAATAACATTCCCAATTCTGGGTGCTTCTACTGTAACGACAAAATTCTAAGTCTGGCCAGAAAATGTTAAAAACACTGTTACATGTTCGAGTGTCATCAATGTCTTTTTATGACACTCTTTCTTATGCTTTTCAAGTTTATTATTAAATAAGCAAAACAATCACGTATTTTGTCGCATTTCAGATAAACTCGTCATACGACAAAATGTTTTGTAAATTTATATTGTTTTTAGTTTGGTACTATTCAGGACTATTTTCTCAGTTATTCAGTATACAAAATTTGTACCTCGGAGCAAGAGATATATCAGCAATAATGTATGTTTTCCAGGTTAATACAAAATATTGAAAATATTATTATTAGTATTATTTTTTTTTATTATTATTGAGGAGCTTTAATCTTTTTTTGGCGCAAAATTGTTTTAGCTTTGATTGACTAAAGTTTAGGCATGTCTCATATTTGATTTTGAAGAAATGAACACAACGTGCCATTACGCGGCTAAATATTTTTGGCATTGTTTTTAGAAGCTTCTCCACTTTTAAGGCTTGGAATTAATTTTTCTGAACCAAGTTTCACATTTAAGTTAAGTTAAAATGTAATACTTTTGTCAAAATTTACTTAATCAACATTTTCTAGTAAGTTCAAAAAAAAAAAAAAAAAAGTTAAAAAATTCAAATTTAATTTTGTATATTTTTCATTGACTGCCATCTGCATGAGGAGAAACGACCGGATTTCAAGAATTCGAACTGTTGTTAAATCCGATATGTCTCTAAACGATATTTTGATCAAGAAAGATATTTAAAATTAACGGCAGTAGAAATTATTACGAACTCATATCATATGTATAAAAACACGTTATACATATATTAAGATTCACCATCTTGTAAATCAGAGGAATTGGTATTACACATAACTTTAGAATCAAAATTATACAACATGTCTAATTAATTTTTGGCAATATATTTTATTAATATTAATCAAGATAATATCCAGCAGAGATATTTGTGCAAAACCTTTGTTTTACTGTTGTCTATGCTTGATGTATAAAAAAGCAAAAATCTAGAAAAAACCATAACCATGTGAGGAGTATATTTAATTGGGGTCAGTATTATGAGCATCTCCAGGAAGACTTTTTTACAAAAATAAGTAAGGAAGCATATATTATTATCATATATTTTACAAAAAAGCATCATAATACTAAAAAAATCAAATACAAAACGAACACTGGGAAAAATCTTACGATATTTTTTATTTCTAAAAGAGCGAAAATTCATAATCAACTTTCTGATATTGTCATTAATATATCCCCCAAATTTTTATTAATTTTAAATCTCTATTAGATACTGATATAAATAGGAAAGGAAAAAACTGCAACTCTTTAAACTTTAAAAATAACAGCCGACACAATCAGGTACATTAGGTATTAATGAGTTATGATGCCTCCAGAAGTTTATACCGCGTGCTATCTCGTAGTTTGGCTTTTGTTAAACTCGTAACCGAAAATACGCATTCTACACATGTGTTGCTTGAAGGGATCATTAGGATATTAAGGTCCGCTTAAGTTCATTATAATGGCAGCATCTTTGAAATTATATACTTTTTTGCAAAATTTCAATTTTATTAACTAAACAAAAAATGCAATTACATAATTTCCCCGAAAAAAAATCCACAATCCCCAAACCAGAATTGTCATCTATTTCTTCAACAAAATTTCCCCAAATGCAATGGGTCAAAACCCATTGCATTAACTATTAATTAATTTATATTAATATCAAACGTTTGTGTTTCTGGGATGTATGTCGTTTTTGCGCTCGTGTTATAAAAACAGGCAGTTAGTATCTCATTAATATTTTGTTTAATTTTTGGGACATAAAATAAAATACTGTAATATATCTCTTGAGTGTTTTGACAAATTCAACAGAAAATGTTTTTTGTGAGTTTAATTGAACTATGTTAATTTAAAATATTCTAATCAGAAAAGTGAAGACTTATTTCTTCATTTATTAACAAAAAATTTATAAACTGTCTGTTTCTCTATGTTAAACGAAAAATCTGTCTCCACAAAAGTATGGAAAACAACAAATAAATTTAAAATTTATCTTTTGCTTCATTATTACGACAATGTTTTTTGTAGATCTCGACCAGTAGAATCCAATCATATCATAATCTTTCAAATTGGTTTAGATATAATGAATCAATATCATTTTAAATATTTGTCATAACGAGGTGTCTAATTTTGGGACCTTTCAGAACTGTCCCGTTATTTTTATATACACCAAGGTAAAAAATTAAACTCATCTTAATTGAACCATTGAACCGACCAGCCGTACGGAAACTGCAGGAGGATGGGATTTTGGTGCTTGAAGGAACTTTTGGAGCATTTTTGTGAATAAACTTTTTTAATCTACTTCAAGATTGCCTCAAGATAATTACTAAAAAACAACTTTTCAATATTTTACTCATGAAAAATTTTTTTGTCAACATGTACTATTTAAATTTAAAATTTATTTGTTGTTTCCCATATAAATAGTCGAAAAGATATATTCATTCGACATAGAGAAACAGGGAAATAATTTTTTTTAACATTTTCGTAACAGGAAAATCGAATCTACATATTAGAATACTTTTTTTAATACTTTTATTGGTTCTAAAAGCTGTGCAAACATACTAGTGAGATCGATTATTAGATTTTTTTTAAGTAATAATCTTCATCACAAGACTACATTTTTTCAATAGAAAAGGGATAAATATGAATTATCATGGGAATAAATTGATTTTATTCCAAATAAATTTACATGTAGAAAAAAAATACATCCCTGAGTATTTATAAAAAACATACTATGCACCACAGGATACACAGTCAGGAAGCAGCTATTTTAATAATAGGACTACACAAAAAACTTATTTAAATAATGTCATATCACAGATTACACAGAGAGGAAACCAATGGCATATGTCAAAAAAGTATTTTCCAACTATATGGTTATTTTGAAGTTTGTCACAATTGACAATTATGATAATTTACAGAATGAGAAAGAAAAACATCACATTCAAATAACAACGAGTATGTGAAACCAACTACGTTGTATTTTTCAAACATGTTTGGTAGATAGGGATACTGGGATTTTTTTAAGATATTATTTATTTTAACTTCTTTCTTCTAGAAAATTTTATAGATAATATTATATGATGCATAATCAAAAGCAGTAGTAATTTTTGTTTGGACATATACATTGAGAATGTATTTTTCAATGTATTTAACTTATAAGGAAATGCGTGCCTATAAAGTTGTCCTAACACAAGAGTCGTTTATTTACAAATTAATAAAGCTTCTAAAGCAATAAAATGTGTGGTTTAAAATAAAATTATATGAATGCGACCAACTTTTAGATTTTTTTATTATTTATAAGCTTTTAAATATAATATGAACAATATGAGTTACAGTATTAAACAATTGGATTAGTTATTTTTTTATAGTTTCAAAATAAAAACGTTTTCTACATAATATAATATCTAGCATTATATGTTATACCTATTAAAAATTTGCTATTCTTGTATTATTTTTTATGTTTATATTGTATAATGTTTCAAAGTTTTATCTATCTCATTTTCATTTGTCAAATATATTATGCGGATCGGATCATGAATATTGTAGGTATTAGAGATTATATATCTTACCTTTTAAACTATAAAATTCCTAAAGTAAATACATATGCTGTATTTTATATATATTTTATAAAAAATGGAATAAATTTCTTTATCTTAAAAAATTCTCAAAATGTTTGGAATTAAAAGCCCCTAGCTCATAGTGTAACATGAAAGTGACCTCGTAATCCCAGCTAATTTTCAATATTTTCATGTACATATCGCTCGAAACTATCAAAGTGTTTTTGTATCCGTATATAACATTTATTGCCGCATTTATTTACTCTTCTTTTTCTTCATTTCCTCATTTTTTTGTTCATAGCATTTTGGCATTATGTGCAGTAGTTTTACACTAACAAAATACAAGCAATTGTTGTTTATGTAGAAAATTTTTTGGTTTCAATAAAAAAATAAAAAAAAAAACAAATTAATGTAACATTGCAGAAATTTTATAATTTCTACAAAATGATGAATGAACAAGAATTCAAAAACAAAAGAAAAGAATTTTATGAACATTCTTTTGTTATTTTGTTCGATTAAAAAACTTTTCGTGTTTTTACTACTTTTTTAAATTAAACTTTTTTATAAATTGCCAAACAAATAACTTTGTTTACAAATAAAATATTAATAAAAAGGTATAGACATATATTTTTATATATTTATCTCTCTTTAAAAATTACCATAATTTGATATAATTTTTTAAAAATTTTTGGGTCGGCCTGTTATTAAAAGCAGATGATTCCTAACTGTGTAGACTGTGTATCACACAGTGTTGCCAGTTTAGCCTTTTTAAGGTTAAATCTTGCCTTTTTGTTTTGCTTTTAGTCTCAAAATGTTCGTTTTAGCTTCTAACATTTTTTGATTCTTAAAATTGCGTTAAAAGAGTAAAATGTTACTATTTCAACAACGAAGAAAATAATTTCTTATTATCTACTACTAATTTTATTTTTAAAGAATCATTAATTGAAGCATTTTTGTGTATTTATTCGCACAAAAAATCTACATTTATTATATTTAATAAAAATTTTCGTTTGCGGAGCTTCATTACCCAAATCAAGAACAACTAATATACTAAAATAATAATAACTAATTTGATGGAAGTACTAGATCGATTATTATAATTATTTTTTATTTGCTTCATTAATCATATAAACTATTTATAAACATAATTTTAGCAAATTCTTATAAAAGCGAAAAATCTGACCTTATTTTTTTGGGCCATTTATTAATTATTTATTATATATATATATATATATATTTGAAAAAGTTTTTTAATTTGCGTTAAGTTATTATTTTATAGAAGTTAAATATATAAATTTTTTCACAGTTTACATTTATTTATTTATTTAAAATTAGTTCCTAGGAAAACAATTTGGGAATTTATTAAGATGGAATTTACGTATGCCTGAGTTAACACACATTTACTTTGCGTTTAACAGCTGTTCAAAACATACAACCTCGTGTATTTTTCTAAAAATGGAAAAAATTGAATTTCGAGTGCTCATTAAACATTATTTTTTGCGAAAAAAAAAACGTCAATCAAACCAAGAAAAAGCTCGATAAATATTATGGGGACTCTGCACCATTAATTTCAATGGTAAAAAGGTGGTTTATTGACTTTCGTTGTGGTCGCACAAGTACAAATGACGCTGAACGTTCTGGACGGCCAATTAAACGTGTGACAACTTCAAAGGATTGTTTGGAGTTATTTAACCGCAACCCGAATGAGTTTTTGCGGCGTTTTGTAACTGTGGATGAAACATGGATCCATTACTGTACTCCGGAGATTAAGCGGCAGTCCAAACAGTGGGTTTCTCCGGGTGAACCTGCTCCGAAGAAGGCCAAGGTAAGTTTGTCGGCCAATAAGGTGATGGCAACAGTTTTTTGGGATGCACGCGGGATCATCTACATCGATTACCTTCAAAAGGGTAAAACAGTAAATGGCGAATATCTTGCCAACTTATTAGACCGTGCATTAGTCTCAATGGCAAAACTCTATGAATTGGGCTACGAATTGTTACCTCATCCGCCATATTCTCTGGATTTGGCCCTTAGTGACTACTTCCTATTTCCAAACCTAAAGAAATGGCTCGGTGAAAAGAGATTTAGGTCCAACGATGAAATTATTGACCAAACAAATGCCTGTTTTAAGGACCTCGAAAAATCCTATTTTTTACGCAAAGTAAATGACGACACTTGCTCAAAATTTGACAATAGTCTATTAACAGGTAATACTTGATGGGAATAGTGTTGCATATCATATAACTACGAGAGAAGTTCGAAAAGTCACAGACTTATTGATCCGCCCTCGTACCTTGATTTGTTTTCAAGTACAAAAATGAAAAACAAAACGAATTTCAAAGTACATACAAGTTTGTAACCTTTCATATTCTATCTCGCTCTCTCTCATATGAAATCAGAATTTCAGCAAGAAAAATTGCCTTGTTTGAACTGAGACCATATTTCTTTTTGAAAAAGATAAAACTTTTAAACGATCCATAAGAGGAACATAAAAATTAACACATTGAGATTAATCTTTTACTTATTTACCAATTTTATATTAAAAATAGTTATCGTATAAATTAATCGATATAATATACAATATAACGCCAGATATTTATATTAGGTAGGAAACGATTTAATTTTCGTTAATGGTAGCTAACAAAAATAATTAATCGGATAGTTTAATGTTTTAATTTATATTATTCACATTATATATAAAAGCTTATCAATAATGCTAAAATCTAAAAGTCGGTAACATCCATATAGATTTATTTTAAACCATACATTATATAACACTTGTAGTAGAACGAACCAATTTAATTAAATTAAATATTTATTATCATTGCACATACCAAAACAGAAAATGTTTCTCTATTTAAATATGTGTGTCGTATAAAGAAAGAAATTAAAATAATTAAATTCTTAAAAAATGCCAGTATCAGAATTAAAAAAAAACGCTATCTACAAATCATTCACAAACTCGTTGGTATTTGAATACGATTTTTGTTGAGAAGAGAATATGACCATTAAATCTCCTTTTTAATGCATTTAATGGACAAAAATATAACAAAATTTAAGCTTTTATATCTTATTTTAATGTTATTACAACATTAAATAAATACTCATTTTAAAAATTTATCATTTTTAGCATACAAAACCAACCATCATGAACAGAAAATGATTTTTTGCTAACAAAAAACCGTATTTTCGTCTTTATCTACCCCTAGACCATTATTAAGCATTTTAATCGCATTACAACAAAATTAATGGTTTAATTAGTCCTTAAATTTGTGGTAAAAAAAATAAGTAAACTAATAAATGTTATACAAATAAAAAAACAACAGTATCAATTGACATTCACAGGCAATTAGAGTCTAATCCATTAAAGTACCCCTTGAAAATAAACACCACTCATACGATGCATATTGATAAACCAAATGTAATGCAATAATTCAATACATAAATTAAAAAAATATTTTTAGTTCCCTACGAGCCATTAAAAATAATGGGTCTAGTACATGTTGACTAAAAAATTTTTTATGAGTAAAATATTGAAAAGTTGTTTTGTAGTAATTATCTCTAAGCAATCTTGAAGTAGTTTTAAAAATTTTGTTTTGTAAAAATCTCATTAGATATTTACTGAAATAATTTATACCCATATTCTAAACTTTGTGACAATGACAAAATTATAACAAAATTAATTATTATTACTTTTTTGACACTTTGTCATGAACATTTTTTTTAATTGTTATTGTACCCTTCACCACAGGTTTAAAATGTATATATAAGTTTGTCGTTCGGTTTGTAACTTCTACAATTTTCATCGAAAAGCAAAAAAGTTAATATTTATATTTTCCCGTTTGTCGGTTGTCAGTTGAAATATCGTTTATGAATAACCGATTAACCGAAATTTAGTTTCCTGGAGTTATAAATTTAGAACATCTCTTTTTAAAATGTCTGTTATACGCAACAAAAATAAATAAAAGTCATTTTAGGGATGTACTTTTTCATTACTTCCAAAGTATCAATAAACGTACGTCTTCTTGTGCTTAAAAAGTAACATATACAAGTAGCATCCAAAGATGTTATTTAAAAAAGAATCAAATAAAATGTTCTGTTATAAAACTTTGAGATTCGGTTGCTATTTTTTCAAATACTTATTATTAAAAAGAACTGTTTTAAACAAATGCAAAATAATATTATGAACAATTTTTTATTAAAAATATGTTGATTTATATAAAAATTAAAACTAATTTCATTGCGTCGATAATAAAAGAATTTGGATGTTCATAGTAATTTTTCATAGTGAATATGCAATTAAAAACACTAATTTACTAAATAAAGCTGAATGGGATAAAAAAAAAGTGATAAGATGAACCCCATGTGAAAGAATATGATCTAAATTATTTAGTTTAATAACTACTTAAATAGACTTACAATATATATGATTGGTGGTATTTATATGTTTTAAATGTCTTATTAAGTCATTAATCGCTTACACTATGCGACAGTCAAAATCGGGATGGGATGAAACCAACGGGAAATGTTATATTGGTAAAAAAGAAGTTATACGTGTCCCGGCGTTTCGCTGGGTCACGTCTAGGAATCGAGATATATCGATTTGAAGTTAGTAACTATCATATAGGGGAAATTGTGACCTTTGGTAGTCTTTTTTTTTTTTGACATAACTCGAGAACCACCAGTCCGATTTTGCTGAAACAAATTTAAAAAAATTAGGAATTACAATTCCTTTAATCTGTTCATACAACGTTTCGCTACATAAGCAACAGTTTCGCAGTTATAAATAAATGTATGAAAAAAACTATTTTTTGCCTAAAAAATTTAATTTTTTTATTTTTAATTCATAAAAAATCAAAAACGGTAAAAAAAGTGTCAAGTCCTATTACTTTCACGTAAAGTCACATAACCTTTAAACAAAAAAAAAACATAACCTTTTATTCACAATTAAGTGAAGGTATCTCATTTTGACAAGAATATTGATTTTATGTTTCAATGAATTTGGATAATATTTATTATATATTATTTATTATAATTATTAACATGTAAAATTAAAAATTATTACAGGTAATTATTAGGTTATTACATAGATACATAGGTTATAAAAATCGATGAACGCAAAACTTATTTTCGTTTGTTTGCGCCCTTTACTTTCTTGCGTGGTGGTTCGCCCACTTCATTGTCAGGATCGTACGTCTTTTGCGACCAACAACAAATTTCAGCCACCAGCGAATCGAGCCTTTTGCCTTTATGTCGCGTTTCCATTGGCATTGCCACTTGATGGAAGCGCTCGCCATGTTCATCCGACTCTGAGGCTAGCTGCTTGCTGAAGTATTCGAGATGGTGATGCAAGAAGTGAATTTTGAGGGACATATTCACTCCAATTTTCTGGAAGTAGTGCAACATCTTGGTCACAAGAGCGGGATAATTGTGTGCTCGCGTACTTCCCAAAAAATATCGTATAAATTTCTTCACTGCCCTCCACGCAAAGCAATCATTACCGTCTAAGGCACCTTTAAATTCCTTTGATTTCATGAGCTTTAGTATATCCGGCCCATTCAGAACACCTTCCTTCAATTTTGCTTCGCTGATTCGTGGGAAAATATTTTCCAAACAATCAAGAATTTTCGGTTGCTTCACAATGGCCTTGATGAAATTTTTTACGATTCCCAGTTTGATATGGAGAGGGGGCATGAGGACGTTCTCCATTGGCACCAGTGGATCATTTACGCAGTTGTGTCCTTTCTCCGTTGGATCTCGAGCAAGCCACTCATGCGTTTCGTATTGGTTTCCATTAAATCGGGTATCCCAAAGACACAAGAAACACATGTTTTTCGTATAGCCTCCTTGGAGACCTCTTAGCATCGCCACGACTTTCAGATCACAACTGATCCGCCACATGTGATCAGTGTAACAAACTTTATCCAAAATTATTTTCATGGAATCGTATGTTTCGCTCATGTCTGTGCTGTAGCCAATGGAAATGCTTGGTTTTTTATTATATTTATGTAGCAAAACGACTTTCAGGCTTGATTTCGAAGAATCGATGAACATTCGCCAATCAGCTGCGACATAATTAATGGCCATCGCCTCCATCAGTCCCTTTATATCGTGGCAGTAAACAAATGTGTTCCCTTCGTTGAGTGTGTAGTACCGTTGGAATAGCAATTGTCGTCTTCGATATCCGGTGACTTTGACATTAGGCTCCAAATTGTTGCCTTCTTTCAAAAGCTGGGCAAGTTTTTCTGCTTCACGTTGAGAAAGGTTTAATTCTGCAACAATCTTGTCCATTCTTGCTTGTGATATTGGAATTATTTTGTTCGATGGGCCGGCTTCTGGTGTTGGTTTATAGGTGAAATCCGATTGATCCATTGTTTCAATAGAAAAAGGAGTTTCTCTGTCAGGACTTGGAAGCGGTGGAATTGGTATTTCATCCGAATGCGGTAGAGGTATTTGTGCACTTTTAACTCTTCGTTTAAGGCCTTTACGGTTTACTCCACATATATTGTTTGCGCAAGCGTAACAGTTGTCGGAATTGTGCTTTCGTGGATCAGTCCAAATCGTTGGTACACCAAAACGAAGTGAACTGTTTTTCCATTGGATCCACATGTTAAGACCATTGTAGCACGTTTTACAAATTTTGTCTGGGACCCACGAAAGGCCGCGAATTATTTCGCAATCAAAATAAAGTTTAAAAGCGCGCTCAACTTGCTCAGTGAGTAATGCAGCATTTGTTGAAAAAGCTGTTTTGCCACAAATGTAACAAAATAAATTGATATTATCTGGACAATTTGCACTCATTTCGGTTTTATACTTTTATTAATTTTTCGTCACTTTAAAAAAACCGTACTTTACGCGTTCGGAGACACTTGTTGAATGACAAAAATCGATCAGTGAACACCTATAAATACTACGTAAGTTTCAATATTTTACTGAGAGGTACTTATGAATTCGCGCATCTTTTAAAGGTGGCTATAAACCTGATTCGTGTGCATTTTAAATTTTTCGAAACGTTCTAAAACATGACCACTCATAAATGTGGGTGCAATTTGTGTAAAAAAATCATGCAGGTAGCCAACGGAAAAAACCCAAATAATTAAAAAAGTGCACTTTCCTTTTTTCCTTTTAATTGTCCACGCACATTTATGACCGTTTTTTAGTTTGTTACCGCTACCATAAAAATCAAATAACCTTTTGTTTATTACTTTTTTTTAATTCTGACAATCATAAAAAAGTCATTAATGTTTTTTCCAAGGAATTTTGAGCATATCTCGAGCAAATTTTAGAAATTCATACCTTGACTTAATTGCGAATAAAAGCGAAACGCGTCCATCGATTTTCATGATCTATGTCTCATTCTATTTAAAGGTTATGTGACTTTACGTGAAAGTAATAGGACTTGACACTTTTTTTTACCGTTTTAGATTTTTTATGAATTAAAAATAAAAAAAATTAAATTTGTTAGGCAAAAAATAGTTTTTTTTTTTCATACATTTATTTATAACTGCGAAACTGTTGCTTATATAGCAAAACGTTGTATAAACAGATTGAAGGAATTGCAATTCCTAATTTTTTTAAATTTGTTTCAGAAAAATCGGACTGGTAGTTCTCGAGTTATGTCAAAAAAGAAAGACCACCAAAGGTTACAATTTCCCCTATATGATAGTTACTAACTTCAAATCGATATATCTCGATTCCTAGACGTGACCCAGCGAAACGCCGGGACACGTATAACTTCTTTTTTACCGATATAACTTTCCCCGGTAGTTTGAACCCTTCCCGATCACTTACCCCTACCATTTGTCGCACAGTGTTATTAACAGATAAACATTTAACCTCGATTAATTATTTGTCGAATAAACTGATTAATATGAAAATCCAAAATATTGGATTGTTTTACTAATAATTCTCTTCAGTAATGCTTTAAAATAAATGAGTTAATTTTTTATAATAATGACATCTAAGTAATGACTTTCTGAAATGTCTACTTATAATAATATAGGATAAGTAGTTGCCTCTAATGACATCATCATGTTAAAATAATGAGTTATTCAACTAATGTGTAAGTAGTGAAGAGACATTATTATATAAGCTCTTTAACTCATTAAATGGCAACCAAAATGTTTGCTAGATTTGTTAAATTTTCTGTCACTTACCTTCAAGTTTATGAACACCTGTAATTGTATCTCGTGAAATAACAGGAGAGAATTATAGATTCTTTTTGAATTTAATTACATAAATATTACGTATATTTTAAAATGTGTATAATTAGTAACAGTAAACAATTTATTTTTCTAGTTTAAAAATTAATTTATTTTTAATTAGGATAATATACACATATTCACACTTTACGAATAAATCCCTATAAATGTGGTTATTTATTTTTTATTATATCCGTTTGTATTAACTCAGAGTGTCACTTTATTTCCTTCTTTCATTCAAAAATATAACATGTTAGTGAAATTATTATTTACATTATTATTACAATCTGTATTTTCAATTATATGAAAATATTTATAGCTTATTTTATAAAACGAATACAGAAATCGATTTTCAAATTTTCTAAACGAATACGTTACAATCCATATTTTTTTTATCATATATATTATATATGATACATATAAAAAGATTTGAAAATTGTTTCATTTTAAATAACATCATGTATCTTTTTAAAGTAAATTAATTTTCAATAAATAAAAATATTTAATTTTTTTTTTATTTATTAATGACATGTCATTTTAATTCAATTTAATTTTAATAAATATAATAAAATAGTTTTTATATTTTTTAATGAGGTTTAAAATTAAATTAATTAAACTGGTTGGTTTTCAAGTTATTGAAAATTTTATTATAAAAAAATTAAAACCAATGCTGCTACCGAATGAAATTCGAACGCTCTTCAACACAACGCCAACAACGACATCCCGTCTGCAATACCTATAAGTTGTTTTGTGTCGGAACTTTTCTTTACATTACATGTAACTAGCTGTGTAACTATTGAACGGATTAATATCCATTTATATTAGAGTAATTAGTTATTAATGATCCTATTTGGAAGCATATATGGTAATTTGTTGCCCTTAATGACATAACCGTGTTAAAATAATGAGTTAAGTTGCTAAAGTATAAGTAGTGTAGTGTTGTCATAACAGCATTTTAACTCATTATTTGGCAATGGAAACTTTTGTTTGGAACTTCCAAAATTCATCAGAAGCCTAACCGTTTTTACATATCTTGTAACTCCTTACAAAAAATATGCTTACACGTGTAGGTTATCTCTTTTAGATTAAGAAATATTTAAGTCGAAGCAGATTTTACCTCATTTTTGGCCTAGTATTTTTAAAGTTTTTTTTAATTTGTGGGCCTTAATTTGGGTCCGAAAATTTTTTGAAAATATACACTAAATTATATATAATACTGTTGCAAGAATCATATATATATATATATATATATATATATTTAAATTTATATTAGTCTGAAATCGAAACTCTAAAAAAATTTCACTTTTTTGGTGTTATTTTCTAAAATATTCGTCTTTTGTTCCGGACTACAGAATTTTTATAATGGTTTCCAAAAATATCTTAACGTAAATGCGTGTAAAGCAAAATCGGAGGCACTTTGGGCAAGGGTTTGCCCTCAAGCCCCATCCAAATTTTGTCAATTTTTAAAAATTTTTCTAAAGCTGAGATCAACAAAAAGGTATATTGGCTACATACCCCCACGTATTGGTTAAACATACAAAAAATATTTTCTGAGCCACGCCTTTTGCAACGGCGGTGTGATCCTTTTAATGAAAAAAGTAAATTTTTGAAACAAATTTTCCCCGAACTGTGATTTTAAATTTTTTAGTATGAAAAAGTGGGAGGTTTTCTAATTCCCTGATGTTAAAAATGAGGGTAAAATTTGCTTCGACCTAAATATCTCTTAATCTATACCTATATGTAAAATCTTTTTACATTCAAACAATAAATAAGTTTTTGGCGAATTTTTTTTTTAAAAATTTCATAACCCAGGTTACCAACTTTGGAGGTCTACCCTCTACCACCGTGACCTGCTAGAGAGCTGTGCTACTCCAAATCAACTACAAAAACCTCAGCTCTGACCATGTGAAATTTTATTTTGATATATCCAACGGTTCGCAATTTACAGAATTATTTCCAAAAAAAATCGTTTTAAGATCACTGTGCACCAGTGAATTAGAATCACAGAAAGCTTCATAATTCCTTCAAAACTAGACTTCAACACGAAAGCAATGCTGGTACGAAAATTACATTTTTGTACTCAAAACTCCAACTGGACTATCCGACCAGCTCGGACATATGTATTACTGTTTTTGACGCGGGTATAGAAAGATTAAAATTTTTAAACAATAGAATAATTCTCGTCACCAATTTCAGTCTTGCGAAAGTGTGAAAATGCGTAATTTTGCCAGAACTGAACCAATTTTAGCAACAAGAACTTTCAACAATTAAATAACAAATTAAAATATTTTTAAATTAGATGAATTTCAGTTTATTTCTATTTCAATAATTTTTTTTTTTTCGTTGTATTTTCATATATTTTTCTTGTTATAAATTTTTTTCATAACTAACGTTTGTACACAAGTTCGCACAGAAATTACGCACTTGATTACAGGTAGTGCGAAATAATTTTCTATGTAGTTGTTCTTATATGCATATACAAAAAGAAAAACTGGTGACGTGGATTACTTCATTGATGTAATAAAATATTTTTTTGTTTTTTTATTTATTATTTTTTTTTGCAGGTTATGTACATAAATATTCCCTGAATCAACAGATAGCTTTTGATTTGAAATTCAATATTACATACAATTAATTGCAATTGAAAATGTTGCCCTTATTTTTTAAAACATACTTTAAAAAGCCTTCTTTTAATTCAGTATGGTTTTATCTTATTAAACGCTTAGATATTTAGATGCTTGTGTTAATAAATTGGGTTAATATTATTTCATCAAGTCTTTTTTTCTTATACACAGAAAAAAGTTTCATTAATTTTAGTTCATAAATTTTTATTTATATTTTCAATGCATATTTAATATTTTCTTTGGAGAATTTTTTATGATTTTTAGCCACATATTGGGAACAGAATAACTTAACAGTTAACTTAAGAGTTTTTTATTAAAATGATACATGTGCTATAGAATGGCAGAAAATTTATGTAAATTTCTAAACATTACTTTTTAACAGCTTTTTATTGGTTGCCATTAATATGGATTTATTGTTAATATATTCATGCATAACTATTTTAAAATTAAAATTTTAGCAACATTTTTGCAAAATTCGTAAAATTGTCGTAAAGTACAATTTAATAATATCTATGAACAAAATTTTAGTTTTTATGAAAAAAGTTTGTGAAAAAATTCATGTTCGATTCAAAATATTTATGAAAAATTTTTTCAAATATATTAATTTTTTTTTCTCTCTGTAGCAATATTTCTTTCTTCGCTCTATATTTAATAGTTATTTCACTATTATAAAAATCTTCAAATAGTATGATCATTTTTTATTTTTTTAGATTTTAGATGTATTATTCAATATTTTTTTTTTCAAAAATTTTAGTTTATCGAGTAGTTATGCGGCACGGAATATGTCAGGCAATTTGAATACATGTTTTTATGAAGTACCGAGCCTATTAATCTTTTTTTTTTTTTTTTTTTTTTTTTCTTTGAATTGACTCTGATTCTCGCGATAAATCGCGATTAGATAAATTTTTTTAGAACATGTTATATACCTGTGGAATTTTATAAAAATATTGCGTAGTTTTATATACCTAGAAAACATTCTTCAGTATATAAAAAAAAAAAACTATTTTTTTAATTACATTATTAACAGTATTGCCGGTTTAGCCTTTTTAAGGCTAAATTCTTTATTTTGCTTTTAGCCTCAAAATTTTTGTTTAAACTTCTAGCTTTTTTCTAGCCTTTTTTCATTCTTAAAATTGCCTTAACAAGTATTTCAACAACGATGAAGATAGTTTCTTATTTTTTGTTTTTTATAGAATTGTCCATTTAAGCATTTTTTGTATATTTATTCGCAGAAAAACCGAGATTATTTATATATAATAAAAAATTTCGTCTGCGACGCTTCATTTTCCAAATCAATAATAACTTAACTAATTTTATTTATTAATACTTTAATAAAATTAACATACTTCATTAATCATATAACTATTTATGAATATAGTTTGAAAAATTCTAATAAAAATGAAAAACCACCTAAAAATTTGGAAATGCTTAGTAAAAAAGGAATTATAGTTCTAAATCATATGAAACCCAAATTTGTGTGTGAATTTTTTGGGTTATTTTGCTGGCAGTCGTTTATAAATTTATTACAATATCTAAAAAAATATCTAAAAAACTAATCAGAATGTGAAAAAATAACTTTTAAAACTAAAAAAAGTGTTAGCTTTTTTCTGGCTTTATTTTTTAAGACAATTAACCTTTTTTGGCCTTTTTTAAAGTTCAATTAAGCCTCTTTTTTCTCATCTCCTGATAACATTTTTACCAAAATAACGATAACATTTTCATATATAGCTTTGTGCTGTATTCTTTGGGAAATGCCTAAAAGGAAAAGTGCTGAATATATAACTACATTAACACATTTTATTGAAGTAAAAAGTATTTTAAAATTATTCGAAACAAAAAAGAAGACAGTAAATGATTGCGTCGTAAGTTTTAATTGAAGTATGGCACCTGGTTGGAGACCAGCATTGAAATTAAAACCACAGGACCACCACTTAAGCAGTATGATTGCTTGGGGCAGAAATCAAAAAAAGTTGGCTGTTGGAAATACTGTTCACGCAACCCGAGTCTGAAGTTAAATATTTATTTAACGCTGAATTACGAAGAAATAAACAATCAGCTGAAGCAGGACACCCAATTCTGCCACATTACAAAGATATACTGGAAAATACAGACATAGTGAAATAGACAATGAAAGAGCATTTATTGATTGATCTCAAATATATAATTATGCCTGGAAATCAACAAAAAAAGTGTTAGGAACAAAACAACAAGGAAGTTATGGAAATGAGAGCAAATTCAAATTAAATTTAAACAAATGACTGGTTTTAATATAGATAAACCGTTCGTCGACTATAGGAGTACAAATGATGGCAACACGGCAAGGAAATTCTTTGAAAACTGTGAAATTACGTCTCAAATAACTGAAATTGTTGTGGAACTTCTTCGAAGATGTCATGTGATATTGAAAGCAGTTAATAGCAAACATCATATAAATGCAGAAAATATTTAGTTATTCAACATAGATATTTTAAAGCTTATGCGATCATTATATGGATGGAAGAAATTAACACATACTGTCCACAAAGTACTTCAACATGGTAGTCAGATTTTGCAATCAAACATGGTGCCACTAAGTGTATTAACTGAAGAGGCACAGGAGGCCAGAAACTCTGACTTCAAGCACATTCAACTATTTAATACAAAAAAAAGTACGATAATATATCAAAATCAGGAGCTCTTGAATTACCTTCTATTATTTTCCGATCCTGCTTTAACATCGATAAGAAATAATTGGAACACTAACAATAATGTAATATACGAAAACGATGATATTCATGGAGGAGGCTTCATACATTCGATATAAATAAATATTTTGGTTTTACGTTTTTTATTAATAATTTATATTATATTTAAGCAATATAAGCCTAAAGCTAATAAATTACAAATATCCGAGGTGACCAATTTCAGAGGTTCTCCCCCTGTCCCGAGACCAGCTAGAAACTTGTGCTCCTCCAAAACAATTGAAAAATACCTAAACAATAACTATGTGAAATTTCATTCAAATATATTTAACGGTTCAAAGGTAACACAAAATTAAAAAAAAAAAACATGTTGAAACAGCTGTGCAATAATGTATTACCATAGAAATGATAGAAAATGTGGAATTTTTCATTTAGTTTTTAAACGAATGTGTAAACTATTTATGCAAGTATTTGGTATCATTTCTTCATTAAGTTTATCATAAAACCTATATATATATATATATTTGAACTTCAGTAAAATCCTTTTAAAAAAGCTATCATTATGAAATTTTAGTATAGTATAAAAAAATTTCCTTAAAGCAAGAACGCAAATAGATACCCACATCTTTTATTCCGCTTGTTTTAAAAATTGAATTTTTTCATTAAAAAGTCACCCTGTCGTTATAAGAGACGTGGCTTGCTGAATATTTTTTGTGTGTTTAGCGAACATATGTAAGTATGTAATCAAGGTGTGTGTGTGTGTTTTTTTTTAATTTCAGCTTTGACGGTTTTAAAATAATAAAAAAAAAAAAACAAATAGAATTAACGAAATTCTGATAGGGCTAGCTGTTACCTGTTACCCCAAATGCCCTCGGATTTGCTTAATACGCATTTAACTTAAGCATTCTTTAGAATGGCCCAGAGGAATATAATGGATTTTAAAGAGAAAAAATATTACTACCACCTTTTTGAGAAAAATCACAATTTGTTTAAAATTCTGTTTTAAAATAATGTAACTTTTTATCGGAACCACATAGGTATATGATTCTTGGAAGAAAATTATTTAGAATTTACAGAATCCAAATAATATTTTACAAAAATTTTAGAACTCAAATTGAGCCCGCCAAGTTAAAAAAAAAAACATGTCCAAAAATGGGATAAAATTTTACTTTGGTCTAAATATCTCTTAAAATAAAAGGGATATCCCACACATGTAAGCTTATTTTTGTAGATAATTGCAAGGCCTATCTATGTGTACATTTTCATACCCGAGGTGACCAACTTTTGAGGTCCACTCTTTGCCCCCAGACCCGTTAAGAACCTGTGTTCTTCCAATTCAATTCAAAGTTACAGGATTATTGCCACCAAAATTCGTTTTTGGAACACAATTTTAAATTTATTTTTTGTTTTCCATGTAAATTGTCGATGCGAATTTTTCGTTCGACATAAACCTATAATTGTTGAGCATATTAAAAAAATGATGTAAGTATATCTTAAAGGCAATTTTAAGTCGAATTTATTGATAGTTTATTGAATCAAAATAGACATATCGTTTTCGCGATATACTTCAGTGTACGCTGCAATCTTGTCAACTCTACAAATAGCGATTTATCGCGGGAACCAGAGTCAATTCCAATAAGTTAGTGCGCTATATTCGGTAGTGTCGAATCTTTTATATCCTTCACCACTTTACCAACAAAAGAAAAAAAATAGTATCCTTAATACTTTCATATTTATACTTAAAAAATAATAATAATAAAAAATAAAAAAATCACACACACAACAACACCTTACAAGTATACACACATATGTATATTTATATATTTTTGTATGTATATTAGGGACGTCAATGACTAAAAATGTAGTTGTGTTAGTAGAAGAAAAGTTGGGCTTAGAAAATGAAAAACGTAAGTTACATATGGTGCTTTATTAATATATGAAATATATTTTCTAATGCATTTTTTCTTTCTTGTTAAATCATTCTTATAAAATCTTAAATTAATTAATATTGCCATTCAAAAATATAATTCACATTCCTCCTGCTTTACCTTAATATTAAAGAAATTGATGATTATTAATTAGGAAACAATTTATTTTCAAAAAAAAAAAAAAATCCAGTTCATTTTGTTGCCTTTGCACTCTCAGCAACAACTAAATGAAAGAGCGTAGCAAAATTCAAAGATCAGTTTCTTAAACGCGAGCACTTCAGCTTAAGTTTTCTTAAAATATAATACATATCTTTGAAATTCGGAACATTTTAACTTTTACTAAAAATCAATTTACAGAACATAGAAACTTGTAATTTTTAACAGTGATTACATACTTTAGAGTGATTCACGTTATTAATTTGATTAAATAAGCAATGGACCTACTGCAAAAATGTTTGTAAAATGTGGTTTATTTCTCATATAAACTTAATTGAATTAATTTTAATACATGAGCAATTTTTTTTCATGAACTCGAACACTTTGCATTTAGTCAAGGGATAGCGTTCACCACAATTTCAAAATTTATGCTTAACCCCAAGTGTAAATCAGAAATCCAACAAAAATTTCAAACCAAAGTAAACCACAAAAAAAAATATTAAAACTGCAATTCTTGCTCTACGAAATAATAAAAACCGTTTCTAACTGGCTAGGTCCATATTAAAACGAGGGACTTTTTAAAAGAAGTCCATGTATAAATTTTTACTTTAATTGCTTATAACATCACAACTAGTCATTGTAGGCTAAAAAATTATATGTCAAAAATTTTTGCTTTTTATTCTGAATAAAAAAAGCTTAAAAGAGTTATAGCGCAATAAAGACCTTAGTTAATTTTAAGACCTTTTATAGGACAAAAGTCAAAGTCGACTGGCCGACCCAAATTTCGCACACATATTATTTTTTTTTTATCCCCATTTACCAGAAACTGCCGGTGAAGCATGGAAAATCAAAAAATTTGTATTCATGAGTAGTTTAACGGGTACTCATAAACATAGGTCGCTTTACGTATTTACATTTACAGAAGAGTAACGGAGCCTTAAAAATGCTGAAATAATTTTGTAACAGAGAACGTAAGTGATTATTAATCTATTAACAATTTGTTTACTTCACATGATGCAGGTGGTAGGTATTCATCAATCAGCATTATTTATTTAGTCTTAATAAACGAAATAAATGTTGATTTTTCTTTTTTATTTTTATTTTTAATCAATGTTATTTGCTTAAATTGATTTTTTAATATTGATTTTTACTTTAAAAAATATTTTAAAATACATATTTCATAAATTATTTATTTATCTTTATAGGTACACACATTTATTTACTTATTTATAGTGATTTTATTATCATTTTTATAAATTGTATTTGTTGTTTTTTTTTTTTTTTTTTTTTTTTTTTTTTTGTTATAGCCCGTTGTTGTTATTTGTTAACATATACATACATAGGTCGATATTTAATAATTTTTATTTATTTTTTATATTATGAAATCATTTTAACTTCAATAATATTGGTTAGAACATTTTGTTATCAATTTACACAACGAAAAATAAAACTATTGTAGTTTTTGATTTTATTGACTCAGTTAATTGTTTCATAACAGTTTTTTCCCGAATTGCTACAAGTCTCCGATAAATCTAAAATCGAACTGTCGTAAAAAAATTAAAAATGGTTTCGTTAAGTTGTATCTTTTTATTATTATGTCGCTTTTACCAGTTTGTGTTGCTTCTGCTCAATTTACTTGGCATTTTCACGGCAATGACAGATACAAATACATTTGTAAAGACTCGCTCTTACCCTTCAAACATTTGTATGATAATATTGTTCACTTCTTAACAACTTCAAGAAGATAGTCGGCATAGGTGTTGAAATTTCTAAAAACAATATATACTTTATTCATTTTTATAAATGTGTCCTACGTTGACTAACTACTAATTTTTTATCGAACAGAGAACAACAAAAGCTAACGAAATCATATGTCTAAATAGAATTTAGTAATTTAAATTGTGTAAGGTTTGGACAAAATATTGTTTCTTATATTTTGATTATAATATTTATTTTGTTGAAGTGCTATTTCAGCTATACCGAATCTTATATATGTATTTATGTACTTTGGGTTGGCCCTTATTATGAAAGGTGTCCAGATTCTTGTCCTCATCCCCTAGAAATATACAAGTAGCCTAAAAACTAAGAAATAAAAGGTAGACTGATTTGAAAATATTTAGAGGTGGCTCACAGCGATCGAAATCTTGAAAATTATGACTTCTTAAAATTTCTTTCCTTTATTCGATTATAAATAATTTATTTTAATTGGAATTTTCTAGGTTAATGACTTGTTGAATTCCACTGTGTATTACCTTTCTGAAATGCCTAAAATCAAAGAAATTGAACAAACAATAATATAATAGTTCTTAAAATGAAATTGCCGTAAAACACGTAATTTTCAACCAAATATACCGCAGGTCTAACTATATAATATTATGATTTATAAATTTTGTATTATCATCGAAATACGTGAGTTATATGTAAAACAACTGATTTTTGTGACCTTTGACCTTGAATATCTCACGTAGATTACACGTGATTATCGGACAATTTTGTATAAGACCCAAACACGAAATTACGAGTTTTACATAATTTTATTTTAATGACAACGATATCATTCCATTTTCTTGATTTTGGTAATGTTAGAAAAGTAATAAACTGTGGAATTTGAGAAAATAAAACCGAGAAATTTTAAGTTGTAATCAACCTAGTAAAATAAATTTAAATTTGTTTCAGTCAGTTTAAAATTTTGTATTAAAAAATTTCTATGGGTGAAACCAAGAATTTGAAAACCTTTATTTTCCTTCATATAAAAAAGGGCCTTCCTAATGTATACATGTATGTATGTATGTATACATGTATGTATGTATGTATGTATGTATGAATGTATGGAACGTAAGAAGTATTAATGGTAAGTAGCTATGAATGACAGAGCTAGGGCTAGGGTTGGAATTTTTAATATATAAGAAGAATCCATATGCGAGTGGAAATTCATAAATGAACGAAATATATCTCTTAAAATCAAGGAGGGAAATAAGTTTATCATCATGATTGTAGCCTATGCACCAACGAAAGATGATATCGCTGAAGAAGAGGATAGATTCTTTGACACAATCCATAACGTAAATGGAGATATAACAAAAGATATTATACTGCTAGGAGATCTCAACGAAGATTCGGCAACAATCCTGAAAAATATGAAAACGTTATAGGCAGATATGGAGAAAATGAATTAAATAACACCGGTACCCGTCTGCTGCAACTCTGCATTGCTACAACCTTGTTGTAGCTAATACGATGTTCTCACATAAAAATATCCTCCGATATACAACAAAAGAACCCTCGAGAAATGAAAAGTCTGAAATAGACTATATTGTCATAAGCAAGAACCAACTAAACAAAAGTCGAAGACGGAACATGAAAACAAAGATTAAGATAGCAAAATTAAAATCCAGTGCAGTTCAAGGGGAGTACCATAAGACAGTATCTGAAAAGAGTAGAGCCAGACCACATATAGCATCCGATAACGTAGACCCCATATAGAACGAATTTAAAAATATAATACTTGAATCTGCAAAAGTATGCGGTGAAGCATAATGCGGTGGGCATGCCGAAGCCACTAGGTGGTGGAACGATGCTCTTAAGGAGAAAGGAAATTGAAGGAAAATCAGATCGAAAAACTATTTAAGCGATAAAACCACTGAGAAATACGACTACTACGAAGAACAACGTATAAAAGTTAAAGAATTAATCCGGTTGTCAAAGGCAGAAGCATGTAAGAATTTGGACGATTTTTGGAAGAAAATCATAGTGAAAACTTTTTTACAGAACTCTTAAAAACCTTAGGTGACTCAAATATTGTCCAATCAAATTTATCCGAAGTAAAGAAGGAGAACTCTTCAAAGACCATACTAAGATAATGGAGCGATGGCGTAAGTATTTTATAAATCTATTGAATGGCAAAAGCAACTCAGTTTTAGCAGAAAACTATATACTTCCGGAGGATGAAGAATATCCTCGCCAAATCTCAAAGGATGAACACGTCAATGCACTTTGCAAAATGAAGTTAGGTAAAGATGCTGAATAAGATGGTATAGCTCCAGAACTTCTGAAATATATGGGTGATGATGGACAGATTCGGCTACGCAACGTGATCAATGCTGCATGGAGATTCCCAATGACTGGCAAGTAGCCATAATCAGCCGTATTTTTAAGAAGGGAGATAATCAGCTATGCCAAAATCACCGCGGTATATCACTTCTAACTGTAGCGGGAAAAATATACTCGAGAATACTGACTGAAAGACTGAAGAGCAAGATAGAACATCAACTTGAAGAGGAACAATGTGGTTTAAGACAAAATCGTGGAAGCAACATTTAATATCCACGATGAGACAAATTTCAGAAAAACCATTGAATTTAATTGGAAAGCTCATTGCTGCTTTATAGACCCGGAGAAAGCTTTCGATACGGTAAAATGGCAAAAAAATATGAGAGATGCTTCAGAAACGGAATATTAACAACATATATTATCAAACGAATCAAAAGCTTTTACGAAATATGCCGAAGTTTATAATACTGATTGATGACGTAATCAAATTTTGGGATTCATTTATCCGAATGACGGTAGGAAATTGGAATGTGCAACCAGTGAAAGTTTCAATGTAAGCATACGCAGATGACGTGACCATTATTGCAAAATCCGCGGAATCTCTCCAACAAAACCTTAATATTTTGTGAACGAAATGCCCAGAAGAGGCCTCCGTATAAATATAAGGAAAATAGAAACCATTATAAGTCGCTATGTAAATCGTCATCAAATTTATATAGTATCCGAAGCATTAAAACAAGTTGAATACTTCCGCTACTTGGGAGTCAAAATTAGCGAAGACGGAAAAGCGGAGAGGGATTTAAATCACTGAAAAATGATTTAAATCGAAGTAGAGAAGTCTTTGCAAAAACGTCTACACTGCAAGGTAGAAAGACGTTCAGATAAGTAAGTAAGTAAGTACTTAAAGTATTTATTACTTCTAATATTTTTTAACCCGATTGTACTGAAAAATGCTCTCGTGTACCTCAATCCTGATGGGAAAATAAAGGAATTTATGAGACCTATATATCGTCGATGCGCTGACGAAGAGTGCAATGTGTATTTTTTAGTTATACATTCACCCACCAAAGCATTTTTTATTACCTCAACGAGTTCAGAAGATACAAAAAATCCTTTTTTTTTATTATTCCTTTTCAGGAGAAAAGGAGAATTTTTAATTTTTATATTTTCCGCTAATTTATGCTTTGAAAAAAATCGTTTATGTTTGACTTTATATGGGTGGTGGGCGGTAAAGTGTGGCGGATCAGGCCCATTTTTATTTTCCGAGTTTATAACGATCCTCGAAATATCTGTACAATCGGTGTTATACATGTTTTTGTTTAATAAATATCAGCATAAAATATGAAAACAAGTTACAACGGACACCCTGCGTTTTTAGTATTTGACCCATAACTTTTTGTTTATTAACCGATTTTGCCCATTTTCAATACCAAACAAACCTTCCCAAAGCTCTATCGTGCTTTCAACAGACAGACGGACGGACATAGTTAGATCGACTTAGAGTATTACCAGGATCCAGGATATCGGGTTTATGGGATCTTAAATGAATATCTCCCATATTTTTGATGGTGGGCATAAAAATATTTTGTTTTATTTTGTACATACGGCTTTTCTTGATTTTTTTTTTTTTTTAATTTCTTACATTTGTCAGATGGGAATTTTATATAATAGAACAATTTTTGTACGTTCAAGTTAAAATACATTTTATTTTGAATAATCTTTGTTGTTCAGCGCTTATGTATTATTAAATTGATTTAATCAAAATGAGTTAATTAATGAACAAATAATGTATGATCAAACGTTAGACATATTTGAACCATATTTCATGTCAATGTGTGTCAATAAATTAACTACTGAATTATATTTGTTAAATTCTCAACTTATTGCATGAGTCGCAAACGTGCCCATAGACATATACTGCAGAGACATATTTCCAATGAACCCTCCTGTATGTATGTGATTGACGAATTTGCTACACATTCATTATTCAAAATATTACTTTTGTGGAAAAAAATGAAATGAAAAAAAGTTTTTAATATTTTTATATCTTTTTTTTTAATTTGAAATGGCAAAAAAATCTCATAAATGATAGAAGAAAATAATCAAATTTATTCGAAAAAACTGTATGCAGTATGAGTTCATTTTAATATCAAAACGACTTTAATTTTTCATAATGCATTGCCGGTGGACGCACACAAAAAGCTTTCTCAATTACACATACTTATTATATGAGCTTATGCAGTATTTGTGTACGGGGTACTTTAGTCGTCTAATGTTACGGTAATTTGATGAATATTGTTGGTAATTTATGTTTTAAATTTTGATACAATATTCCAACTAAATACCCATGGATGTGTGTATCTAAAATTATATAAAATCTTTAAATACTCGTATGCAAAAAAAAAAAAAAAAAAAAAACATGCAGAAGAAAACAATAAAATTAATGTTTTAATAAACCGTTATATATTAAAACATTATTTTAAATTTAAATATATTTTCAGCACATACAAATATGCTAAATTCACCACTTCTCTTGTATCGATGCATTTCGTAAATAATTTTCAAACAACATTTTTGAAAGCAAAAACAAATTCATTTTTACGTTATACTACACATTGCACAGTGTGCGGTTCAAAAAATTAAATGGAAATAATTATATAATTTCGGCATGATTTCAATGAAATTTCACATAGTGATAGTATAGATGTAAGCGAGTTTAAGTTTTGAGCTTGGACCATACAGACCTACAGGTCCACAGGGTCCCAAAGATAGACAACACGGATATACAATTTTTTAAAACTAATCCTTATATCTGAACCTTTTTGAAACATTTTTTTTCGCCTGATTTGGTGAAGTTTTTCACTACAGTGGGTCCAAATTTCACCCGATTTTTTATTATTGTTTTTTATTTCATTAACAAAAAAAATATCAAATTGTGCAAAGATGAATTTTGAAAAAATATTTACGGACTCAAAAGGTATAGGCATTTAAATTGAAATTTGAAAAAATTAGATTTTTTCAGTATTTTTTTTTGCCAAAAAAGTGGGCACATTCTTTTTCTGTTATATAAAAATTTTCTTAAGTAACATATATAATATTTATATATTCATTAACAAAAATACTTAATACACCTTCAGCATCTTTTCGTGAAAAGTCTTCAACGAATTTTCTTATTATAAATATTATTATACATTTTTTAAGATAAGACACTACTACCCACACAATGATGTATAATATGCCTACCTCTACCTTTTCACGTGTTATGGCTTCACGTTATTTCTTAGATTATGTTATTCGCCGGTTAATAATTTATGTTAGACCCGAGACTTTCATGACAGGTAAATATTCAGCGACGTTTAGAACAGGTAAAGCTTTGTAGAATAATTTACAATGAACACATAAACGTAGTTAGTCCATACTAGATCTCAGTTATAAATAGACAATCATGGAAATCTTATTGAAAAATTCAACTTTGTGTTCCATTTTATTTAAAAACGCATCACTTCCTTTTCAAGAAAAGGTGACTCTTATAACACAATCTAATTATAAAAATAAGCTGGAAAAAAGGAATTATCAAAGATTGAGAGCTATGGAAAAAACTACTTTTTTCAAAGTTCAAATTTAAATGTCCATAACTTTTGACTCCGTAAATAGTTTTTCAAAATTCTTTCTTTACACAATTTTGCTATTTGTTGTTAATGAAATAAAGAAAAAAAAATAGGGTGCAATTTGGACCCACTGTAGCGAAAAAAACTTTACCAAGGCAGATTAAAAAGTAAAAAATTTTAATCTTTGAAGATTAATATTAGAAGTTTACAGTTTATAACGTACAAGTTCGAATGTTATATTCGGCTTGGCCGAATCTATATGGGCGGACCACGCCCATTTTTTGGTTTCCGAGTTTACATTAGTTCTTGAACTGTTTGTGCAAAATTTCGTTGACGTACATGTTTTTTTTTTTAATGTCGTCGGAAACCCTGTTTTTCTAGAATTTAATCCATAACTTTTTTTGTTTATGAACAAATTTTGCTCATTTTCAATGCCAAAGAAACCTTATATAAGATAAATATTTGACCCAAATTTTATCCCCCTAAGACGTCCGCCCCGAGCCCTATCCTGCTTTCAATAGACATACGGATAGACACGAGGACCCAGAGTATATATACTTTATGGAGTCTTGGATTATTATTTCAACATATTACACACTTTTGCACACATTTTTTTAATGGTGGGTATAAAAAGATCAAGTGCTTCCAAAAAATCTTTTTCATCACTTCAAAAGTAGAACTAAGTACGTATGAAAGTTATTAATAAAATTTCACAAATTTAAAAGTATTTTTATTATCTTTAAATAAAGCTAAAAAAGTATTTTTATTAAAAAAGTATACAAAATATTTAAGATAAGAATTTCAGGATCATAAAAAAAGAACATGCTGCTAAAGATAACCATGGGTTAAAAAAGGAATATCTGCAGCTCTTTTTCATCACTAATTAATTCCTTACAAGGACTATACAACATTAAAATCAGTCGCTTTTTAGCTGTGCTGTTATAAATGATGGTTTATGTGTTAGAGAGAAACTAAGTTTGTAGATTGTAAGCTGTTGTATGGTACTTGATGTTACACAGTGGGATCAAACGCAAATTTTTTGGTAATAAATCTGAATCTCCTAAACTACTGGTCGGATCAAATTGAAATGTATGGAAGAGTTGTAGAGGAGGACCTAAGCTTTCAGAAAAATCATCTTGTAGTCACCCTATGATAACACGAGATAAGCTACAGGGTGTCAAAGTTGACTACCTCGAGTATGTAAAAGTTAAAAAAAATCGTAACTTGTACAAATGAAGTCCGATTTTAAAGATTTATTTTTCTGGAAAGTGCTTGGCAAGATAAAGAAAAAATAAGCTTACTCATCTAAGTTATCTCTTACAGTTAAAAAGATATTTACGCTTAAATTTTGAATTTTTGATTTTTTGGCTCGACTTTCTTTCGTTTTTCGGCAATAAGTCCGGAGATATATGAGATAAAAATTTTTTAAAAATATTCTGTAATTTGCTACATATTTCAAAATAATATGCTGAAAGAATTATTGGATTATCTCAATTCGTCTAGACGTGAAAAATATTCAAAGTCAGCACTCTGAAATTGGCATGAAAAATGGCTATTTTTTTACAAAAATATAGTACAATTCATTCACTTTTTTCTCAAAGTTCCGTTAATAAAAAAATTTTTTCCTTATTAATTTCAAAAGATAAGGCTTCATAAATGGTTAATAAAGAAATTTTGAATTGATTTCAGTTTGCACCCTACATCCAGCATTGGCCGAAAATTGTCAATTTTAAAAAATAGTTTCATTTTTATCGATTAATAAAAAAAATGTCACGCGAGCTTTTTTAAATTTGGTACTAAAAATGAATGCAGGAGTGGAGATTTTATGTTAAAAGTCAGTTTTTTTAACGACTATTTTTAAAAGCATATTAAAAGCATATTAGCATAATATTTTTAACTTTATTTCTTATGTAATGTATAAAACACAAATCAAGCTTTCATTACTAAAAAAATCAATAAAATACCTCCAATAACCTATTTTTGGTAATTTTTCAAAATAATTTTTTTTTTTTTTTAAAATAGCTGAAAATCCAAAAAAATTTAATTTTTTTAATACAACTCCACTAATTTTGCAAATAATTTAAAAATGTTAAAAGAATATAAAAATAGACTTATTTACCAATTCAACGATATATAAAATGTTGATATAGGTCATTTAATAATAGTAATATAATGGCCTCAAAACTACCAAGTCACGTCAAAAGTTGCAAAATTCACTATTTTGTTCCCTATTTCCATATGTGTGTATACGTAACATTTTAGTTTTCTAATGTATTATGTAGGTATATATTTGTTATTATAAAGTAGTAAATTCTTTATTTGAGTAATGTTTATTTAATTTGTTCTACATATTTACATACTTATTATACATATATCCCGTATATTTATTTTATTAAGAATATATTATCGAAGATATTATTAGAGAATTTCTTGAAAATAATCAGAAACATCAAATGTTAGCAAATTTTTAACTTCCTTAGCTTCGGAATCCTCTTTTTTTATTTCAAGAGTGATTTTTGGTAGCCATTGTGTTCTTATAGAATATATAACTGGATCTGATGATATTAATAAATATTCCATTAAGTCCATATTTTGCGCTATTTTCGAACATTTTCGGGTATTGAAGAGTTGGAAATGTTTAACATCTTTATTTCGGGCTTCCTGTGCTTCCTCTGTTAGCTCTCCCAATGGCAAAATACTATTTTCTATTATTTCTTTACCATGAGCCAATACTTTGTGAATTGTTGGAGTCATTGATTTCCAGGGGTATGTAATGATAAGTAGTCTTTAGTTTCGTAAGCAAAAATATTAAATTTGTCCGCATTAATTTATTTTTTGCTATTAATGTCTGCCAATATAATCTTAAAACGCTTCAAAATATTTAAGTCAATGCCTGTGATTGAAGATGTGAGTTCCGGATTTTCAAAGAAACGTCTTGCTGTATTTCCATCATTTGAGCTTCCATAGCCATGTAGAGGTTTATCAATTATTAATCCGAGTTGTTCTTTGAATTCTAATTGAATTCTTTTCTTCTCCTCTTTTCGTAATTCGTGAAGTTCCAAATTGTTTTTTACTGTAGCATTTTCTTGCCCGGGAATATTTCTGTACTTCATATCATATGCAAGATGTAAGCAGAACTCCAAAAATCTTATCCTTGCGTGGGGTGGTGATATTCCAAATTTTAAAGAATTTTTATTAACAAAGACTTCAGAATTATCCTGAAATTGTGAACTTATTTTTCCACATATATTACATTTCCATGTAGATGTTGTATCTGTTATAGCGTTTGCAACTTTTCCATCAATCATCGTTAATTGTTGTTGAAATGTAACTTTAATAGTTCTGTTTGATACTTTTACATATATTGGGGCAATGCTTTAATTTCTTCTTCCAATTGGTTGACAATGTTGTTTATTGTAACCATGGTTTCTTTTGTGTAATCAAAAAGGATTGGACGGCACAAAAATTTGGAACCTGGAGTTAAATTTATCCATATATCATCAAAAAGCGAGTCATTTCTTGTCGATGAGGAAGGCTTATTTAAGCGCATTCGAAGTGGTACCAGAGACGCTATAAACAGCGAGGAATAATTATTTCCAGAATTACTTCCATCCAGTTGTTTGTATTCCGAAAATCCTGATGTTCCATCGCAGCCCCATTTGAATATTAAAATAAGTTCAGAGTCTTTGCATTTTTCAATGTTATCATTGCTGAAGGTAGATATAATTCTAGAGGCAGTATTTTCAAGTAATTGCAATATATTAACTTTAGCACTTTTAACAGAAGCATTAACCGGGTGCTCCATAGGCTGTAAAATATTACTTTTCACTTCTCTCACTGATTTGCTACTGGGAAAGATATCATATCCTTTTTCGCTAACAGATTTCCTCAAAATCTCGTATTGGTTTCTAGATAATCCTAAATTTAATATTAGAGCTAAAGCATCTTCAGAGGTAAAGGACGATGTTGATTTCGGTGTCACTATGCTTTGGATTATCCGAAGTAATCGATTGGGAGAAGCTGTTGGTAACACATCTATAACTTTTTCTACTTCCTTTGGTTGCGTACGTGTTACTAAAGCTTTAAATGTGTCTTTTATTTCGGCATTCGTATGTGAATTTAGAATAGATTCCTGTTTGGTCCTCTTTGTTCTTAGCTGAACTTCATCGTAACTTCTTTTTGGTCGACCCTTTTTCTGCTTTCCGATGAAAATTGGTATTTCTCCCTCCAACCACTCTTCATTTTTCTTCTTGAACTTTGGTATTGACCAATCTGAAGCTTGCATCCTTTTTTCGTATGATTTATAAAAATTTTCGAGCTTTAAACTGTCTTCTGCAGTAAGAGTTAAACCAAAAGATACTACTGTATCAATGAGTTTTCTTATTTTTTCTGGACGATTTATAATATCAGATAGATTATCCCAGATTACTTTGCAAATAGAAAAGTGTTTTAATGTAATCTCCATAATGGCAAATTCACTAATAAATCTGCATATTTATAAGGATACTTATATATAGAAAAAGAATATTTATATCAGGTAAATGGTGACAGGCAAAAATGAATTAAAAAATTTAAATTTTTGCTCAAAACCCCCAATTTCATTCAGTTTATTTTTATGACCTATAGTGTTAAACTAATACGTCAAAAAATGTACCTATGCGATTGTAAAAAAATCATTTTTGTTATAATACATTAATTAAGTAGCTAGGTAAATTATTTAAAAACTTAAAAAAATGTAATAAAAAACGAAGGAAAATATACTTATTTATGTACTTAGGTAATTTTAAAAACCTTTTCAGTAGAAAAAAATTATGAACACTTTAAATAAATTCATTAATAAATATTATTATCTCGTAACAAAAATAAGCAATGCAGTTGAGTGTTACGTATACACACATATAGAAATACGGAACAAAATAGTGAATTTTGCAACTTTTGACGTGACTTGGTAGTTTTGAGGCCATTATATTACTATTATTAAATGACCTATATCAACATTTTATATATCGTTGAATTGGTAAATAAGTCTATTTTTATATTCTTTTAACATTTTTAAATTATTTGCAAAATTAGTGGAGTTGTATTAAAAAAATTAAATTTTTTTGGATTTTCAGCTATTTTAAAAAAAAAAAAAAATTATTTTTGAAAAATTACCAAAAATAGGTTATTGGAGGTATTTTATTGATTTTTTTAGTAATGAAAGCTTGATTTGTGTTTTATACATTACATAAGAAATAATGTTAAAAATATTATGCTAATATGCTTTTAATATGCTTTTAAAAATAGTCGTTAAAAAACTGACTTTTAACATAAAATCTCCACTCCTGCATTCATTTTTAGTACCAAATTTAAAAAAGCTCGCGTGACATTTTTTTTATTAATCGATAAAAATGAAACTATTTTTTAAAATTGACAATTTTCGGCCAATGCTGGATGTAGGGTGCAAACTGAAATCAATTCAAAATTTCTTTATTAACCATTTATGAAGCCTTATCTTTTGAAATTAATAAGGAAAAAATTTTTTTATTAACGGAACTTTGAGAAAAAAGTGAATGAATTGTACTATATTTTTGTAAAAAAATAGCCATTTTTCATGCCAATTTCAGAGTGCTGACTTTGAATATTTTTCACGTCTAGACGAATTGAGATAATCCAATAATTCTTTCAGCATATTATTTTGAAATATGTAGCAAATTACAGAATATTTTTAAAAAATTTTTATCTCATATATCTCCGGACTTATTGCCGAAAAACGAAAGAAAGTCGAGCCAAAAAATCAAAAATTCAAAATTCAAGCGTAAATATCTTTTTAACTGTAAGAGATAACTTAGATGAGTAAGCTTATTTTTTCTTTATCTTGCCAAGCACTTTCCAGAAAAATAAATCTTTAAAATCGGACTTCATTTGTACAAGTTACGATTTTTTTTAACTTTTACATACTCGAGGTAGTCAACTTTGACACCCTGTAGCTTATCTCGTGTTATCATAGGGTGACTACAAGATGATTTTTCTGAAAGCTTAGGTCCTCCTCTACAACTCTTCCATACATTTCAATTTGATCCGACCAGTAGTTTAGGAGATTCAGATTTATTACCAAAAAATTTGCGTTTGACCCCACTGTGTGTTACTAGAAGAGTCGTTAAATTGTAGTTTAGTCGTAAAGTTGCCATAGCTTGACAACCATTGCATTTCAGTTTTGTGGTACTCGTATGACGTGTGTGTTTTAAGGCGTAAAGAAAGCGCTGTATTTGTATTTAAAAGCAATTTGTTGTGACGTGTTATTAATTGCAAGTAAAAAATCCTTCTGTTTATTTAAAGGAAATAAACTTACTTTAAAAAACCAAAAACGTAACAAAAACATTAAATATGTTATAAAAATTTGCGTGTTTCAAATTGGTGTTTCTTCGCATTATAAGTGAACTTAAATGTATAAAAAGTTATTTGGCTTAATTTATAAAAAAAAATGATTCTCATCAAAAAAATTGTATCAAAAGTATTCGTAAGCTGAAAACGGGATATCCTTAATATTTCAAACATTGCACAGAGGTGTTCCTAGAATAAATTTATGGCACAAAGTTTTTAAAATTATTGATTTTGCAAAACTAAATATCGCATTCAATAACCAACAATATTCTAACCTTTACTTAACCAAATTTGTTGCCATATAGCACCACCCGCTTTATGGTAATTTGTCAGCAGCTAAGCCGATTTTTGTTTTAGATTTTTATTTTTTAAGGTCTTCAAATAAGGAAACGGAAAATATTAATATCACCATACCGGAGCAATGTTCGCATAAAACTCCAAAAATAAAAACAGCAAATTTTTCTTCCAAACTCAAACGCCTAAGAAACCTTCCTATAACTCCGTCCAAAAACGACATTATTTTAGAAATGCAACGCCAAATTGCAAAGGAATCTTTATTCTCTGAAGAATTTAACATTTTAAAGAAAAATAAACTTATTGCCGAAATTAAGCACATGAAAAGTACGCACAAAGCTCAAGAGATCCAGCAAGAGGAAATCCACGCTCTCAAGTTAAAACAGCTTCAAATGCAGATTGACCAGGATAGAGAAATACATGCTTTAAACGTTGAAGTTTTACGCAACAAATTGTCTACTTTAAGTAAGTAAACCAACTTGAAATGCCAATATACATATACGTTACCTGAAACGCGACACGCCCTAAAAAAAATTCAAAACCGAAATTTTTTTAAAATTCCAATGATGATACAAAACCACTGTGAATTAAATATAAACCTTTATCTTAGTTTTTTAAGTTCTTAATGAATTGTTATTTTATTTTTAAATCTTACATTCCTTTTCTCGTTTAATCTTAATTTGTATAAATTTATTTGATTTTACTACACCACTTCCAATTGTATTTAAAAAGTTTCAAATTGTATTTCGAAAATTTCTAATTATATTTCAGAAAATTTTAATTGAATTTCAGAAATTTCCAATTATATTTCTGAATTTTCCAATTGTATTTCGGGAAATTCTAAAATATAATTGGAAATTTCTGAAATTTAATTGAAATTTTCTGAAATACAATTAGAAACTTCTTAAATACAATTGAAAATGGTCTAGAAATAGATGGAAACTTTTAGTTCTATGTTAAGTTTTTTTATAAGTTTGTATTGAATTGAAGTTAATACACAGTGTTTAATAGTTCCTATTGTAAACATTATCAGTTAATTTTAAGGAAAAATATTTTTTCCATTTTCCTGCTTATAAACAATATAAATTCTAATTTGTTAATTTATATTTTTAATTAAACCAAAAAAAAAAAAAACAGAAGTACAAATTATTTTTAAAATTTTTAATTAGTTTAAACAATTTTTATTATTTTTTAAATAGGCGCTATAGCTTCCAATTGCATTGGCTAATATATTGTTTTGTTACTTTATTTTTTGTTTCTTCTATTAATAATAACAAAAAAATATTTATTTTAAATTCTTGTTTTTTATGTCTTTTATTTAATATTTAATGAAAGAATAATTTGAAAAGCTATTATACAAAAATTAAAAATAAAATAATGAGTTTCAAATTTATTTCTTCTAGCGTTTTATTTCAGAAATAAGAATTTACAAAAGCTGATCGGAATGCATTTCCAGTGCTGCTAGTATTAACGTTAGATAAACTGATTAATGCACTAAGGTCAACATTAGTTGAATCTGAATTGATCAGAAGAACAATCACATTAAAGTAAAAAATTAAACAAATTGTTAATATTAAAAATAAAAATGCGATTGGTACTAAGAGCTTTTCTCAAAAATCACACAGTAATATTATTTTTAGTCAAGAATAGAGTTAAATTGCAATAAGTTTTAATAACACTGGTCGGAAAAAAATTGTTTTAGATACAAATATATGGAATATAAAGATTTTAAGGCACTAAATTTAAATCCATTTTTAGTTTAACTGCCATATTCCGGACGAAATATGCTTCCTTTTTTTCGTGTTTTGCCGACCAGTGTAAATAAAATTTCAATTAGACTTGCAAGAAGAATTTCGTTCCTTTGCAATATTGTGAAGCACAGCCACTGCTACCACAATATTTTTTGCTGTGTCCAAATCTACTCGAAGCCTTTCGAAAATAGAACGAAATTTAGATTTAAGTTCAGACACTCAATTTTGCTCCTGGTTGCGATATGACATTTGTTGTATGTGAAAAGAATGAAATGAGATGTAAATAAGACTTAAAAAATTAAATAACCCACCATTCTTCTTTGGGCGATGAAGTGTTTCTAAATGGACTCAATAAAATGGTTGATAAAGGATACCCCTCCCCCCTCCCGTCGTTTGTTCTGTTCCAATTTAGCTTTTAATTGGCATTCAGACCAAATTCGAGCATCGTGCTTTTAGCCACGAGATCTTGCCACTATATCAATTATTTTGCAGTCAGCATCGCATACAATCTGTAAAAAATATTTAAATATATTTATACATATCGCGGGCTTAATATTTACAACTGAAAATATTGTCGACTTATCTGCACATTTAACGAGTAAACCCCTTTTCTATTTATATAATGCCCTGCCATTTCGATACCAACTTTGTTTGCCGGACACTTTATCCGTACGTGAGTGCAGTCAATAGCTCCTATAACATTTGGGAAATGCGCAATCTGGAAAAATCCTTTTTTTATCTCTGCGATTTCGGAGGTCTTTGGAAATTGAATAAAATGAGGAAGCAATAACGCAATTTCTTTTTAAATATTTTTTATTATTCTTCCAACTGTCTATTGAGACATTCCGTGAAGATCAGCTGCAACAAACAATTTACATACTGAATTGATCCCGTGAAGATCAGAATGTATTTATATTTTGTTACAGTCACTGTACTTACCAATATCACATTGATGAGCATTTCTTCCCAGAAACCGCAACGCGGTTAAAACTTGCAAGTCTTTGCTAATAGGTAAACCTCTGTTGTTTTTTGGTTCATTAACATCCAATAAACTTATTAAAAAGTGCGTTGCCATTTTATCAAGCCTATATCGCGAAAAAAAAAGCTCATCATCGTCCAGCTCATATGAGCAAAACCTTTCCTTATACAACTTACGCTTTCTTCCTTCACACAAATCTTCAATAATAGAAAAATCATTTTCAATGTCCTCAATTGTACACATCCTCACACTTTTCCCACAATTTATAAAAACTTTAACACAATTCACACAACTTTTGTTTTTGGTTTGTTTTGATTTTGTAACTTTTCATAAATGACAAACAGCTGATAGAGTTACAGTGATGTTAACTTTTTTAAAAACAACTTCAGCATGTTTTAAGTATAAAACTGACTTTAGCGGAAAAAGTAAGCTTTTTCTCGTCTATAGTAGCTGAAAAGTAGGCATTTTAATAAATGATATCATAAAATTAAATACAGATTGTCATTCCTAAAAGGGTTAAACACATATATTTAGCCGAACCATGTGTGCGCCTCCAAAGTCAAACATCTTAACTACAAAAGCAAAAAAGTCGACTCTAAATCCATAAAGTCGACTATTACTTTCAATTTCTTGCCATAAAACAATTTAATGTCAAATTAAAAATAAAAATTTTTGTTTTTTTTTTTTTTATTAATTTGAAAGTTTATGAATATTTTGTTTTTATAATTTTTTTTTTTTAATTTCTTTTTATTGTTTCTGTTCATAGAAATTTTTTTAATTGTTTAATGTATTTGTTTTTAAAAGCATTTAAAATAGATTTTTTATGTACGGAAAGAATCAGTTTCCACTAATAGCACTTATTTTTTTTTGTCCTCCTTCAAAACAAAATATGCGGGCCAGATTGAATTTGATCTGCTAAATCCAAATCTGATATCAGTTCTTTTCCATCAGGTAGTGACTTTTTATGGACATGTCTAATATATTCCTTTTAATAAGGCGAGTATATTTTGCCATAACTCGAGAATGGGTTCTCCGATTTAGACAAAAGAAAATTATGTTCAAGTCATCTTAACATTATTTTTTTATCTGCCGAACAATTTCGGAGTTATTCAGAAATTACTGTCGTAAAAAACTATTTTTCTTGCAAAATTTAAAAATGTATTTTTCTTCAAAATTTCTTTTAAGAAATGAAACCGGAAAAACTGTGCAGTTTTTAATCCTTTGTCATAAAGCTGGTAATACTATGAATAAAATACGCCATATATCGTCAAAATTGATGCACAAACCTTGATTTTATTCACAATTGAGTGAAAATACCTATATATACCAAAAATTAAGTTGAGATATTCTGGTGGACGAAAAAAATTGTTTTTTTTTTTTTTTCTTTAAACAAAAATAGGTGAATAAGATAAAATTTTCTATATAATATGATCCCTTTTTTAGGCAGACACACTTGTATGACTCGAGAACGGTTGGTCCAATTTAAATAAATAAAACTGTAATATATTCCGAATAAATTATCTTCAAATTATCTTTAGATTTTTTGTATCTGCTTAATATTTTCAGAGTTGTTCAGAAATGGGTGGCAAAAAAAAAAATAAACTTTTCATGAAAACTTGGAATAATTTGCTCCTTAACTTCGAAAATATTGAGGGGATAAGGAAATAACGTTCAGATAATTTTAATTGGCATCAAATTTCAAGTACAAGCTGTGAGAATAGGATTGAATTTCCTTTACTTTCGAATTTAAAACTATGCCTAATATAACAATTGTACTTTTCAAATGCTTTCATGATTTAAAACTGAGCTAGATGTTCCTTTAACAAACAAATTTTTCTCAAATATTTTCAAATCGTTTTTTTTTTTTTAATTTTAAAATATACTTATCATGAAACATGAAAAATATTTTTTCTAAACTATTATTAAAACTAAAATTTTGTATGCATAAATGGTAGATTGATATATTTTTTACATTAGCTGAAAAGGAAAATTTGCATTCATCATTTAAAACATATTGTTCATCATGTTTTTGTCCATTTTACTGCGGCATAATTGCATACAAATATTCGGCCTAACCACAAAAGCTTAAAAGTCGATTTTGAACCCATAAAGTCGACTATTATTTTCAATTTCTTACCATAAAACATTTTTCAAACTAAATTTTGAAATTTCGTTTTAAATTTTTGTGATTTCTATTCATTGAAAAACATTTTCAAATTTGTAAATGTATGAGTTTTAAAAAGCTTTAAAACAATTTTTTAAATATTTCATATGCTACGCAAGAAACAAAACTTATATTTTAAAATAATGTCGATTTTAACAAAAATATAATTTAAAACTTTTTTGTGGTTAGACTGATTTTCTTTACTATAATGTATGTATAATATTTTATTTTTTTTAACAAAAATGTCTTAGTTTTAAACTTTTTTATGAAAAAAATTTAAAGCTTTTTTAAATATGAAAAACAATATGAATATTGCCTTAATAATATTAGAAAAAATACAAAATAAACTGATACAAAACAACGTAACTTTATAATCACTTGAAAATTATAATTTTATAGGAAATTTTATATTTTTGTACCTTCGAATAGAATTTGAGAAATCTGCTATTTATTAATTGCAATTTTCCAAAAAATTTCTTGGGTTTGAGTTGATGTTTATTAGGTTTATTCATCCAAACTGGACAAACCGTTCTCGAGTAAAAGCAAATCTCAACTTAATTGTAGGTATACATGATTAGTTTCACTTAACTGTGAATAAAAGCAATATTTTAATCAATTTTAATGATACATGACTTATTTTTTTCGTAGCACTACCAGCTTTATGCTAGAGATAAAAAAACTACATTAAAGGCGAATAGTCGGACTATATGTTTTTGATGTGCTAAATACGACTCCGCTTTCAATTTTTTTCTATCACGTACTGATTTTTTTTTTATTCAGCGATCTGTACAGTATTTTTCTACCATATCTGGATTTTTTTTTATGGACGTGTCTAATTTTTCGCCCATAATAAAGTCATTACAGGAGTATATTTCACGATAAGTCAAGAAAGATTTATATAAATGATGCGTAATAAAAATGTATTCAAGGTTCTCTAACATATTTTTTTTTATATGCTCCATATTTTCGGAGTTAAGTACATATTTAGCAATTAGTCCAAAAAATTTTTCTTGCAAAATTGAAGTTTTTTTCGTAAAAATTCTTTTAAAATGTGAAAATGCCAACCATAACTGTTTCTGTATTTTATTTTTAATATAAAACTGGCAGTACTACAAATAAAATAAACCATGTATCATTAATTTTAATGCTCAAGTCTTTATTTTATTCATAGTTAAGTGAAAATACCTATGTATTCCTACAATTAAGTGGAGATATGCTAGTGGGCAAAAAAATTAAATTTTTTTTTTTTTTTAATTTCAAATAATTTGTTTAATTTTTCTTCATTTTAATATGATTGCTAATTGCAAATAATTCTTTAACTCTTTTCAATGGTTCGGAAATGTTTCAATAAAATTTCACCTGGCCAGAGACGAGGTGTTTTTGTATTGATTGGAAGGAGCACAGATTCCTATCCGGTCAGAGAGAAAATTTTTTAAAAAAATTGCCATAAATTTATTTATGATTTCACAGAATAAAAATTACATATAAACAGTCCCTGTAAATCCCTACAAAATATATGCTTGTATGTGTTATCTCTTTTAGTTTAAGAGATATTTAGGTCGAAATACATTTTTTACTCATTTTTAGCCTAGTTTTTTTTGGGTTTTTTTTAACGTGGGGGCTCAATATTGGCCCTATTTTTTTTTTTAATATTCATCGGATAACTTACAAAATTCTAAATAATATTGCTGTAACAGTCATACAAATATACAGATTATATATAAAAAGTTATATTAATCTGAAATTGGAACTTTAAACAAATTTCATATTTTTGGGTTTTTTTTAAAAAAGTAGCAATATTTTTCACTTATAAAATGTGTTTTTTGTTCTGGCCCATATATTTTTTTAATGTTTTCAAAAGAAATCTTAATCTAAATACGTCTAAAGTAAACCCGAAACTTTGTGAATATACAAACTTTGTCAATTTTTACAATATACAACGCGTAATTGAAGTTAAATGTCTTTATCAATTAAATGTATAAAAGTCACTTTAGAAACTTAAAATGTAAAATTTAAATCATTTGAGGTTGGAAAAAGTTTATCCCTCTTATGCTATGTTCACATATAGAGGTTTTTTGAAAAACGATTCAACAAACAAGTTGACTTGTTTTTTTTTCATATATGTCAAAGCCAAAAAACATCTCGATTCGAGTTGCTTAATTATTTAAAACACAAAAAAAAAATATACTAACTAAATTTCCATACAGGGAAGAAATTTTTAGTATTTTTAGTGCATAGAAATTTATTGGAAAAAGAATTTGTAAAAATTGTCAAACAATTTTCAAACAAAAAATTAAAAATAATGAAGGAAATTTATATTTTTTCATAAATTTAATGTGTTTAAAAATTGTATTTTTTGAATTAAAAAGTGTTTGTGTATGAAATTTTTATTTAAATCAAAAATTTATGAAAATATTTTGGCAAACGAAAACAAGTCAAAAACTAATGTGTGTGAACATAATATTATACTAAATTTTCTGAAAGAAACAAATTGGAAGATTTTGAAATAGATGTGGAAATTTGTGTTGTTGGTTCCACGAATGAGAGTGCAGCCGATATGTGTAACTTGGAGTTGATATACCAATAGAATATTAGCCTGGTTTAGAGGACAAATATGATGATGGATTTGATGAAACTTATGATGCAAATTCTTAAAATAAACTTATACTTTATGTTAAGAATCGCTGATCTTTTTATTTAATTTATCTGAATTTTTCGATAAATTAATGTGCCTTATTACATTATAATTTTCAAGTTTTACGGACAATGAAATCCGAACATTAACAAGTTCGAGTAATACTCTTAGGCCTTTTTCTATCTTTTCTGTAACTCGATACTTGAATAATTGCACGCGTATTTTATGTATATAATATTCACATTTATTAAAGAGTGGTTCTTACAATAACTTACAGAATATAGGAGTATATAAAGAAATGCAGTTAGAATGACAAATGTCATTTGATACAAATACAATGTTGCCATATTATTAATAATAATTCACAATGGGTCATAACAATCTCCCACGCTTAATTGAGATCTTGTTATTTATAAACTAAAAGATATAATTCATTTTAATACATTTTGAATATTGAAATATAGTAAATAAAATAATAGGTTATTTTTCTTTCTCTTATCTAATTATTCAGGAACATAATCTCGAAGATATGTTGGTGCGTTGCGTACCCTTGCGGACCTTCGTATAACTTGATCCTGACTAGGTTGAGACTCTTTCGTTATTTGCGGCTCCTGTACCCTTGGAGGATTAGGCTGTTCAGTTACCTGCGATTCCGCATTCTGTTGATTTTGAGAATTTGTAGTTGGAAAAATATACTGGCTGTAATCTTGAGTTTGTTGATTTGTAGGTTTATTTAAATTACTTGAAGAGCTACTGGAATCAATGTTATTATCAGCAATGTCTGGTGCGAAATGTACTTTTCGTTGTTGTACTCTTGTGACCTTAAGTTGATCGATGTGACGTTTAAGCGTATAACCATCATCTAGTTTAACTAAATAATGAAGTTGACCATATTTACGAAGAATTGTTCCTGTTTTCCATACTGTTTTGTTGTTTCGAATGTGTAGAACTTGAACTCTTTCTCCCACGCTTAATTGACGAACACCTGGAATTGGTTTTGTGTATTCGAATTTCATTGTTTGCTTTAAGGCGTCTAATCTTATTCGTATCCGTCTATTAAAGTAAAGTTCAGCAGGACTTTTTCCACAGTTGAGTGATGTTGCTCTATGTCTTTGAAGAATTTCATTGACTTTCTTTTGTAACGTACCTGGTTCTGATGACATAGCTTTTAATTTACGTTACAAACCGTTTGTACTCGGATGTCCCGGAGCGATTAATTTTTGGAAAATACCATTTTTACTGCAATAATATTTGAATTGATCACTTGTGAAAATTGAAGCGTTATCGGATACCATTACTGATGGAAAACCATGAGTAGTAAAAATGTCGTTTAGAAGATTTATCGTACTTTGAGTTGTCGGAGAGTCACGTATCACTCTAAATTCTGACCATTTTGACTTTGCATCTACGACAATTAAAAAATTATGATTTTGAAATGGCCCTGCGTAGTCGATATGAATTCTTTCCCAGTTTTCATCTGGCTCTTGCAATTGGTGTAGTGGGGCTTTTGACGGTTTGTTCTGAACTTCAACACAGGATTCACATGACCTTACCATTCTTTCGATATCGCGGTCAATTCTTTCCCAAAAACAGTATCTCCTAGCAAGCTATTTCATTTTTGTAATCCCTGGATGGGTGTGATGTAATTCTTGAAGAAGTTGAGGCTGGAGGCTTTTTGGAATGAGAACTCTTTGTCCCTTGAATATAACACCATTATTGAGTGTGTATTTGGTTTCTTCATCATCACTATTTTGTAAATTTGATAAAATTTTAGAAAGTTCTGGATCTTTTGCTGTTTCCGCTGCTAATATTTCAGCATTTATATGTTCATTGGAAATTACAAAAATTGATTCACAACATAATTCATTTACCTCTTCATTGATGATTTTGTCTGTAGATGGCTTTTCGATTACTTGTGTAGCACGAGATAAACAATCAACATTTGTATGTTCTGAACCTTTCTTGTAGACTATTTGATAGTTGAAACTTGACAAAAATTCGGCATATCTTAATAACCTGGCTGATATAATTGAAGGCATCTTGTTGTTTTGATGAAATATGCGCGTTAAAGGGCGGTTATCTGTTATGAGCTGAAATTTTCTCCCGTAGAGGTATATGAAAAAATGATTGATGGTAAATATTATAGCTAATGCTTCGCGATCTAATTGGCTATAATTCTTTTCAGCTGTTGTTAATGACCGTTGACTATGTGAGAGAGCACACCTGCTATCCCTGTAGGACTAGCATCACATGCGACTATAACTGGTAGTTCTGGATCGAAAGGCATCAAGACTTTATCACTGGAAATTATATTTTTGAGTTTTACAAATGCAGCTTCACAATTTGATGACCAAAAGAATTTTTTATCTTTCTGGAGCAGTTGACGTAATGGGTAAGTTATTGAAGACATGTCTGGAATAAATCTGGAGTAATAGGTTACCATGCCCAAAAATCTTCGGACATCATCCACTGTAGTGGGTCGAGGCATATTTAGAATTGCTGCAATTTTCTTAGGTGATTTTGAAATTTTGTTGTATTGTACAACGTGTCCCAGATATTCAACCTGAGTTTGAAAAAACGTACATTTATTTTTATTTAAATGAAGATCATATTGTTTTAGACGCTTGAGGCATTCTATTAAATTTTGTTTACATTCAGCTTCCGTCGTGCCATGTATTATAATATCATCGAAGTATGACATCGTTTTGTTTAATCCGGATAAAATTTGTTCAATTATGCAATTGAATTCCGATGGGGCAGTTTTTATGCCAAAGGATAAACGGTTAACTTTGAAAGTTCCCTAATGGGTCGATATTGTTTGAATTTCACTATATTCCTGATCAACTCGAAGATGTAGATAGGCTTTATATAGGTCAAGCCGACAAAAATATTTTGAGCCTTTCAGATTATTTAAAATTTCATCTATACGTCGAATTGGATAGTTGGCAGAAACTAATTGAGGGTTAACACCTGGCTTATAATCGACACAGAGTCGAACACCTCCGTCTGGTTTCGTAATTATCACTAGAGGCGATCCCCAATCACTCCTTTCACATTTTGAAATAATACCAGCTGCTTCTAAATCATTGAGCTCCTTCTCAACGCGTTCTCGAAGTGCATATGGAACTTCTCGTTCCTTAAAGAATGATGGTTTTGAACCTTGACGAAGTTGAAGAGTGACTTCGAAATTTGGGACACAACCAACTTTTTCCGTAAAAGCGTCCTCAAAATTGTTGATGATATCTGCAATAGAATCGAAATTATGTTCATTCACTGTATTAATGTTACTAAATTGATGGCTGTCCACTTCATGTAAATTAATTCCTAAATGGCGAATCCATGCTCGACCTAAAAATGCATCGTATTCGTGGGGAACTACATACAACTCCTCTTCCCTTATGATGTTGTTATATTTAACTTTTACATTTATTTTGCCATCAGGAATTATGATGTTTTTCGTATATGATCGAAAAGTAATCGTTGAAGGTTCTAGTGGTGCCTTTATTTGTAATTGATTGTATTGGTTTCTTGGTATTAGTGTATAACCAACACCAGTGTCGACTTCAAATTTTTGACGGCGTCCATTTATTTCGACTGTGGCATAGTACTTATCAGTATCAATATTTTTATTGTGTTGATTTGAAAAAATATCAACAATTTGGTTGATACCATAAATTTTATTGATTGAATCGTCATGTTCATCATTTTTATAGATTGAATTGTTATTAGATTTCAATAAAGTTTTTATACATACTTGTTGTACGTGACCACTTTTTCCACACGATTTACATTTGAGGTTATGTGAAGACTGGTTTCTGGACCGACTTTTTCGTCTGCTTGATGATCTTGATTGAATTTTATTGACCGTATTATTGATGGGCTGCTTCGTATTTAGTTCACGACAATCTATTTTTGATGCTTCTAATGATAAAGCTTTTTCAACAATTTTCATAAAATCGTCTTCTTCAGATTGAAGTAGTTGTTCCCGGATTGCGTTATCATTTGTGCCACTTATAAATTGGGCCCGAATGAAAAAGTTTGATATGTCTGCTTTGCATGCACACTTTGACACAAACTCACATTCATTCGTATCTCGACGTAGTAACGCTACATAATCAGCAACTGTCTGCTCTTCGCCTTGGTATGTTGATAAAAATCGATGTTGACTTACCAGAATGTTCTTTTTGGGGCATAGATGAGTTTCCAAAATTTTTATTAGTTTCATTGATTGCCCAAGACAGGGCCAATCAATGAAACTAGAAGTTTGAAGTGTGTAGATCCAATTGAATTTATCAACATTTGATGGCAAAGTGTTTTATTAGTAAAAACACCCTTCATTGTCAAATAATTTTCGAAACGTTGAAGGTATAATTTAAAATTTTCCTTTTTCTCGTCAAAATTTTCAAATGGAGGTAACATAACCTGCAATGTCGGTTGCTGCTGTTGTTGTTGTTGTGTTTGCGCATTATTTGTATTGACTTGCTGTAGAAAATCACGCTGTGTTCTGTTGAAAGCTTCTAGAAGTTGCGCAAATTGGTTAGCATCCATTTTGAAGAAAAAATTTTGTTGTTGCTGCTGGTGTAGAGACAATTTTCATTTACTTGTTGAACTTGATATTTTTCCTTGCAGTAATGTCGAATTTATTTTGATGATTTATTGAATGTTTTCTTTTTGAATTTCATACATTGAATTTACGTTTTTATACTGTCGCCACTTTTCTATCTTTTCTGTAACTCGATACTTGAATAATTGCACGCGTATTTTATGTATATAATATTCACATTTATTAACGAGTGGTTCTTACAATAACTTACAGAATATAGGAGTATATAAAGAAATGCAGTTAGAATGACAAATGGCATTTGATGCAAATATAATGTTGCCATATTATTAATAATAATTCACAATGGGTCATAACAGGCCTGTTGATTAAAATATCAAAGAATTAAGTAAATATATAGAAACAATGGCTTTATAAAAACAAAATGGAAAAATAGACTCACATTGTAATTTCTATAATTTTTGAATGACTACTTCAGACGGGAAATTTAAACCTTTTTATTAAGCGATTACGATGTTTTAAATTATTTTTATGTTTTATTAAAATAAATTTTTAATATTGGTTTTGTTTTATTTTTTATTAAAACGCTATAACAATTCAGAATGTTTGATTTTTTAATAAACTTAAAAAAAAACGAGCACAATGTTTAGGTATAATTTATTCGAATAACTCGAGGAATTTAAAAACTTTACTCGATTAATCGGTTAATTTAAAAACAACTATTTGATTAACCGAATAATGAAAAAGTCGAGTAAAATGAATACCCTAAGTACAATCGCAATGCAAATACATGGGAAAAGTGCTAAAAATTAACTAAGAAGACAAAACGTTTGTTAGTTTTCAAGCAAAAGTATAAATATTTTATGAAGGTATTTGGTATCATAGGAAACGTTAGAACATGGAAAATCGGAATTAGTGAAAATATATAAATACGGTCAAATTTCTTCAAACCATGACCTGAAAAACTTTAAGTTTTAATTTTAAATATATTTTTTAGAAATAATGTTAATATTTGGATTTAAATAAAATTTAAAAGAGTAGAGATATTAAAATTTAATTTTTACATAATATAGATAGACTTGGCTCAAAACAGAAAATTAAAAACACGCCCACTGTTTTGTACCAAAATACCCAAAATCTCAACCCGGAAAAAACACGTTTTAAAAATTGACTTTTTTCATTCAAATGATCATTATAAGAGGCGTCCGTTCGAAAATAATTTTTGTGTGTTTAGCCAATATACGAAGGTATTTTGATAATATCATTTTTATTTAATCCCGGTATTGCATTTTGAGAATTTTACAGACAAATTAATAAAAATTATGGAAAATTGACAAAGTATGGATAGGGCTTGTGGGAAGACCGTTGCCCCAAGTACCTTCAGGTTTACTTACACGCATCGGCATTAAGATGCTTTTTGAAGGCATCAAAAAAAATATTATATGGGCCAGAACAAAAAACAAATTTTATAAGTAAAAAAATATTGCCACCTTTTTTGAAAAAAAAATATGAAATTCTTTTACTGAATCTTCATATTTATATGATTCTTTCAGCAATATTATTTAGAATTTTGTAAGAAATCCAATGAATATTGAGTCCGCCAAGTTAAAAAGCTTAAAAATTAATGAATATCTCTTCAAATAAAAGAGAGAACCTACATGTAAGCGTATTTTTTTTTTTTTTTTTTTTTTTTGTAGAGATTTATAAGGACTATATATGTTTAAATTTTCTTTACAAAAAAATTATAAATGAAATTTTGACAATTAAAAAAATACATAGCCGAGATGACCAACTTTGGAGGTCAACCTACATCCTCACCCGCTCGGGTACTGTGCTCCTCCAAATTAACTCGAAAACACCTCCGCTCTAGCTATGTCAAATTTTATTTAGACACTTAACCATTCACAAGTTACAGAATTATTTCCAAACAAAAAAAAAAAAAAAAAAAATGTTTTGGATCCATTGTTCGCTTTTCTACATGAAACTCGCGAAAAACTGACTTTTTTAAATTTTCGCTCTTGTTTTCCAAACTTCGCGACTATCTACTATGTTGAATAATTCAGTTACATGAACAACATTTAAATATAGAAAAACGCATAATTATACCTATTTCAAAATTTATATTTTGTTGAGAGGCGTACAGACCCCGCCCAAAAAACCATAAAATTTTAAGAATTAAAAAATGCTGTTTGCAAAATTTGACTACACTGTTTGTATGTAACTATTGAAAGTCTACATAACAACAAAGATTGTGTAGAATTTATCCACAAAGTCGAATTAGTTTATATAAGATCGAATGAGATCAACAAGTATAAACGCGCGAACAAAAAGTGTAGAAGAATGGGAAAAAGTTAAGTAATTTTAAGCCCTTTTCCTAAGTTTTTGAACTTTCAATAACAATCATGATAATAAAATTAAACGTATATTGCTAAAATTGCATTAGTTTCAAGTCTTGTGAGCACAGATCTGTAACCCGCTTGTTTAAAACAGCACTATTACAGAACTTATTAACGATTAAAGTCAGTTTCAGACATGTTAAAAGTTTTTAATATTGGCCCACATACAGCATGGAGCTCACCCGAATTTATTCAAATTTGGAAAATGTTTGTCCTTTTTTTTATTATATGTTATAATTATCATTTTTAATGAACAAATATTATTACATTTCATTTGTTTAATTTAATTTCTTTAAGGAACTTTCATTTCTTCTCTTTATTTAGTTTTCATTATATTTTTTTATAATACATTTTTTTCATAAATGATGGAAATCTTGTTGAAAAGAAACATAGAATATCGTCAAGAAAATAAAATAAATTATATTCGAACGGCTTGCCGTTCAACGTCAATGAAAAATTTTGAAAAAATTTTCAACAACTGAAAAAATTGTGACTGAAAAATAAAAATAAAGCAGTAATTTCTTCCAGATTCCCTCATTGGGATATCATCAATTTATAGCGGAAATGATAATCACCTTACTGAAAAAATGGCGACATCTTGAGGATAAAAATAATAAAAAATTAAAATTTTTAAAAATTTTTGTTGTTTATTGCCTAATGTTTAAAAAGTTTAAAGAAATTGATAAAAATACAACATTAAAAAGATATTGCTTGATGATTTTCATCCAAATAATAAAAAGAAGATATTGAGTAAATTTATTCTAGCAATATATCTTCCAAATGTTTGTAGGAGAACAGCCGTTGACGTAGTTCTTTGTGTTTCATAACTATTTTTTACGACAACTACGGCTGTATTTGTCATTTGTAAAACAAACAAAAAAGGGAAAAAAATTAAAATATTTTTAAATCCAATTTTTTATTATTTGATAGTTTTTCCAATATTTATTTCGGTCTTAGTATATTTCTACGACGCAATTATGTTCCTGGCAAAATGTGCATATCGCTCATTTGCTGCAAGAACGTCATAATTCAAAACGTCTTTTTTTCCGGAGACATGACTTTAGTTTTTAAATTTATTTGTATACATTTTTTATAAATTTTATGGTGAAATTATGGTAAAAATTAATAACTTTTTTAAAAAACTGTTTACAATAGCTGACCCACAAATAAAATAATATGTTGTTGAAAGTAGTACACAATAGATTATGAAATTTGGACAAAATGCTTTTATCGCGATGAAATATAAAAATCTCGTAAACAAGACTTTGTCAGTTAATAAAACATATTATTTAATATTCCCTACTGATGTTATCTCGCAAATTGTGTTTTTTTACTTATGACGTTGTTGCAGCAAATGAGCGATATGTCAATTATTATCATTTATATTCTCTTGTAGTTTTGGATCAATTTTTTTTCTTTTCATCAAGTTATTTTAAATTGTTTTATATTTTTAGGAAGAAATTTTATTTTTTTATTGTTTCTGATAAGGATGACTACAATGAAATTTCGTCAACTTATTGACATGGCAATTGGTTTTCCTGAACCAGGCCACGTTAATTTTTCTGCACTACATTGTTTACTGACTTGTATTGCTCAAAAGCTTGGAATTACAGATGAAATGATTAATTATATAAATAATGAAAAGGAATCTGTTTGTTGTTGCAATAACGTACAAAACTGTAAGTAAATTATAAGTTTTATTACACTTTTTAGTAATTTCTGCATGCAATGTGTTTTTTTTTTTTTTTTTTTTTTTTTGTTAAGGTAATCTAGTTCGAAAATCACGACTCTTTGCTGGTTCAAGCCCAGAAGAAGATATTTCTAATAAAGAGCAAGTAGAATCAAAGGAGGCGGTAACTGTTAGTGTAAATGTACCGCCACAACAAGATATAGATAACTCGGCAATAAATGAACAAAAAATTATGACTTCCGAAATATTTGACGAAACACCAGAAAAAGACGCAAAAACAGAACAAATCCCCGATCAAAGCCTTGAAACTGAAGTTTTAAGTCCAACAATATCAAAAAGCTCTACTATATCTCCTTCTAGATCTATACATTCTGAATTATCGATGCACAAATTAAATGAACGAATTTCAAAAATTCAAATGGTAATGCAAGAAACTGCAATATCGAAAGATATTTCTTTAGGATTAGCAGTAATGAAGGACCAACTTGAATTTGTAATAGAACAATTGCTACTTCTTACATTTCTTACTTTGAGTAAAAAACCTGATTCACAAAAAATCCAAATTCTCTACTCAATGGCTCAAATTCTGCGTGAAATAAAAGAGGAAAACATTTATATCGAAGGATCCCATAAAATTCAGCTACCTACAGTACCGTCTCTAAATTGGGGATCTTCCGGCTTACAACTGAACGAAAATATATCGGAAAATGATTTATTAGAAGCTCAGAGTATTATCTCACCAGATGATACTAAGAATTCTAAAACGGTCGATCAAACTGAACTTGCTAATCATCTATGTTATTCTCCAGAAAAAATTCTTGATCTTCTGATGGAACTGAAAAGTGAATTTTGTCTTCTAACAAACAAAGTAAACGAGATTTCGTCACGTTTACTACAGCAAGAGAGCCAATGTACGCTCTCTCTTATCCACGAAATCCAAGAACAAATGCGAGAGGCTAAACAGACAACTATAAACTTAAAGGAAACCCAAAGCCGCATCGAAGTTCGTCTTACCAGCAATATAATTAACATCGAGAATATGAAAAGGAATATTGAAGAATTAGTTGCTGAGAAAGTTGACAAAACACAATTGATAATACAGCTGGCCGATAAAGTAGACTACAGCCAACTGCAGAGAAAGGTTTCTCTAGATCAAATGCTAGAATTACAATGTCGAATTGACAAGAAATTTTGTGAAATGCTTCGACAAATAAACGAAAATGATAAAAAGTTTTCATCTACTGCAGAAGATTTAAAGACTACTCTAGGATTTGCAGCCATCGATGGAGTTTTAAAAACATTTAAAGAAAATATTACCAAGGATATTCAAGGCTTACATGAATTGTTTAAAAATTATATCGGATCGACAAATGATGATTGCGTTGCCGCTGGAGCCCGTTTTAAAGTCCTTCAAGATCTTGCATGTCTATCTTGTGATAACGATTGTGTCATGCGTACAATGGAAAAGGCAAATGTGGCTAAACTACCCAACGCCCATTCCTCAAATATTTTAAGTCCACTTATAACATACGAATTGGGTTCCATACGCAAATCCGGTATAATGGGCTACTATCGCAAAAATGAATTCCCGTTTGCTACTAATGCTTGGTTAGCTCGTCAGTCGAATGCCTTAAATGATCCAAAGCACTGCGTTGTACGACATGCAGGTGGACAGCATACTACAAGTAATGCTAGAGAACGCATTGAAAAAATGCCAAAAAGAAAATAAATCTTTAGTAAACATTTTTGTTATACATATTAGCTCCGTTCCAGTACTAATCAAATTTACAGGTATTCGTCAGAATTAGTCAGAAAAATAACAAAATGAAAATAAATTTTTAATATTCGAACGATTTTCTGTAAATTCTGACTAAATCTTAAAAGTCTGACAAGTGCTGGAATAAAGCCATTAGCTCTATTTCAATACTTGTCAAATTTACTGCTTTGAATCAGAATTTGTCTAAAATTGTTAGAAAAAACTGACAAAATACTGTAAATTTTGACTACAACTAATAAATCTGATCTTTTATTTATTTTAATAAAGGTGTTTTTATACTATACATAGTATGTGTAACTCGAATATTGTTTATTTCATGCAGAGCCTTGAATACATTAATTCAATAAGGTCTATCTGCAAAACTCAAAGCTTCAGGAAAGCAAGCAATTTTTTTATTTCAATCCATTTGTCAAAGGTAACGAACCATGTAAATTAAAAAGATATAAACCAAGGTAACATCAGCCTTAGTAAATTTTTAAGGGTGGAACAAAGAAAAAATTTAAAAAATTTTAACTTTTAATATTTTGATCGCTTTGAGCTACCTCAAAATTTTTCAAACCAACTTTATACATATATAATATATATATTTATTTATTTATATATATGTAATATATATATATATATATATATATATATACATATATATCACGTACATCACACGCTGTTATCGAAAAATTTTGACATGATTTATAAGACACCAAGGCGAAAATATATGCGCTGAGCTTTGGTTGGAATCATTTTTTACTGGGGTTTATTTGAAAATTACGCGTTTTACGTTAATTCATATTCAAACCAATATGCTTTTTAACGAAATCTCAGCACTACGTCACTACTACTTTCACATACTGAATCTATTCGAAAGAAATTAGGTAGACACGAAAATTCCACAGTGATATCTTTAGGCCTTGATTGTATCAATCATAATATTCTTATTACTAAACTTCAAAAAAACTTCAATTTTTCAAAATCAGCCTGTAAACTAGTATGTTACTATTTAATTAATATATTTCAATATGTTTCCTTAAATGGTTCAATCTACAGTATAAGTACAGTTACCTCGGGTCCGAAGGGTTCGTACTTGATCCAATATTTTTTCTTTCTTACCTGAACGATTGCATCTCATTTCTAGATTTTTGTAAATCCTGCGTATTTGCTGATGATATCTTATTACTTTTTGCAGCTGATTCAGAAGAAATGGAACTTATTAATGTTTGTTTTAATGGCCATCTATATCTTTTTTAATTTCGCAGTTTATTTTCTTTCTAAAATGACTAAAATGAATCAAGAACATTAAACCATTTATACATATATATATATATATATATATATATACATAATTACTATTTAATTTTTTTTATTCTCTTTCTAAAATGACCAAAATGAATCAAGAACATGGAACCACCAATACTACAGTTATTAAAATAAAATTATTTTATTTATTTTATATTATATTATATATATATATATATATATATATATATATATATATATATATATATAATGAATATAGATAAATATATGAATCAAGAACATTTATATATATATATATTTTTAAATTTTTAAATCGCCCAAGTGACAAGGAAAATCTTATTCTAGGGATCAAAATAAGAAACTTTGCCCAAGGAACCATACCTCTAAAATGAATTCTGATATTCATTATTTTGACCCAAAAGTCAAATTTTGAAAAAAATTTTTTTTTTTTTTTTGGAAAAAAACTGACCCATTTAAAGTGCCCCAATCGAGTTTAAATGTATGACCGATCCCCACTAAATTTGGTGGGCCGACCCACCCATGCTAGTGGCACACACCCTGGAACCCCATACAAAAATTAAAAAAAATCACCATTTTGGCACTTTAAATGAAACAATCGGTGAAATGGCTATGTTTGTTCTGTTTTGGAGTTTATTATTATTTTTTTTAATACAACTTAATAATAGAAAAGAAACTAAAAAAAAAATAGTTTGAAATCTTTTTTGCTCTCAAGTCCGGCTCTCTGATGTCGTCGCCATAACAGCGTCTACATTTTCTGCTATAACTCGTTTGGACACGCTAGCTAGCACTTGAACATGTCATTCCGTTCCTTGTATATGTGACGGAATGTTTAGGTCATTAAATGGTGGATCATCTTGATTTAAATATTCTTTCAATGTATTGTACGGAATGATTCGCGTGAATGGCGGTTGAAATAATTTATTTATATCATTCAAATTGATCATTTCCGTGTAATTTGTGCAATTCTTTTCCGAATGCGCATAATATGAATTATCTTTAATTACTTGATTGACAACACTGCGTAAAGGAGGTTGTAGAAACCGTGACCAACTAATGAACTTGAAAAATAATACACTACCGTACACCTTAGATACCATCATCGGATCCGATTTATACCGTTGCAAAATTTTTGTTTCTCGTCCGGTTTCAAATATTTTTATATATTGTTGTAGGCCCTGACAAGACCTATAAAAAACATGCTTACATATCCTATTTATCCCTTATAGTTTTCCAGCTATTCGCATTTGAATTTTTAAGCACCATAATTTTGCATGTTCTTGGTCCAGTTTTTTTCATGTATATCCTAGTATTTCCGACCGATTTTATTAATCTTTTTCTTAACTAGATAAAGAACAAAATTATCTATTGAATAAAAAAAATTTAAGTTGATATCTTTACCGAGTCCAAAAATAAACGATTTTGAATTTGAGAATTGCAAAAATACGACTTTTTGTGTTTTTTAACCGAAAAAGTGTCTACACTCACTCAGGGGTAGGGTTATCCTGAATTCCTAAATAAACTAATCAAAATTCCCAAAAATGGGATTTTTTAAATTTTTGGCTATAGAATCCACATTTTTCCGAAGTCCCGTAGATTTTGATTTAAAACTTTTAACAACATATTGAAGATTCTTAAAATATATTCCGCTTGTCGATTCGTGCTTTGGGATTTGGGAAAATATGGTCTAAATTCAAAATGTTCGTATAAAATGGGTCAAATTCGGGAGGATGTGTACCATGACCAATTGAGTTATTGGGCTTGTTTTTTATCTTAGAGTCATCTCTGTGCCTTTCAGAAAAGTCCAAAATTATTATATGTTGCTAAAGAAAATTTTATTTTAGATAAAAAAAGTGTAGATACTATTTCGGCTAAAAAAACACAAAAAAGTCGTATTTTTTGCAATTTTCAAATTCAAAATCGTTTATTTTTGGACTCGGTAAATATATCAACTTCAAATTTCTTTTATTCAATAGATAATTTTGTTCTCTAACTAGTTAAGAAAAAAAAACTAATAAAATTGGCCGGAAATACTAGGATATTTATGAAAAAACTGGAACAAGAACAGGCAAAATTATGGTGCTTAAAAATTCAAACGCAAATAACTGGAAAACTATAAGAGATAAATAGGATACGTAAGCATGTTTTTATAGGCCTTGTCAAGGCCTACAACAATATATAAAAATATTTGAAACCGGACGAGAAACAAAAATTTTGCAAGGGTATAAATCGGATCCGATGATGGTATCTAAGGAGCGCTGGAAGGTTACAGGTACCGAATACAATCCGAAAGGCATTACCTTCCATTGGAATAACCCTCGGCCTGGTACGGTAAATGCCGTATAGGGTCTGGATGCCAACGTAAGGGGTATCTGCCAATAAGCGTTATTTAAATCTAACGAGGACATAAATCTAGCCTCTCGCAGCTGATCTAATACCACATTTATTTGAGGTAGTGGATATGCATCGGGTAAGCGATAATCTATACACATTCGCCATCCCCTTGTTTCTTTCGAGCGAAGACTATCGGCTAACTATAGGGGCTTAGTGACGGCTCAATTCGGTCTTCGGCTAGGAGTTTATCCACTTCTTCGTTAATAACCTCCATCATGGTTCCTCGGCATAGTCCTTTTACCAGACTGAACTTAGATTTATGATGATCCATCATTGCCAAAAGTTTATCGTTCTCCTCTTCGAAAAGTCTCTACTGGCGAGTGCGTAGAGGTGTTCGGATTTCTCCGTCGGACAGGATCGGGTAAGGACTTCACCGTTCAGCCGTATTTCTAAATTCAGAGCACTTAACAAAAATCAATGCCGAGTATCATCGGCTCAGCCAGGGTGGTTATGACCGAAGTTCTCAGTTGTACTCTATTTGCTTTGTATATTACCTTAATTGAGAAGACGTCTAGGTAGGTTGCCAGGAATTGATCGGCCATTTATACCATTCCTTCCGAACAGACTGGTTTGATATTCTTACTTAATAGATGTCGTTTTAGGGGCTCTCCGATGTACGTTCACGAGGCTCCGGTGTCGATGAGAGCTCTTGTTACCTTCCCATTTCGCTCCAAGGCGGTGGGGAGATGATTTCGGCAATCACATGCGCAAGATAACACACCATCTCGGCCGCAATATGTGCAGAAGAGACGGAATGAAAATGAGCACTGAGTGCGTTTATGACCAGTTCTTTTGCATCTCTAGAATCGTGTCGCACGATCATACTCCGAGTCTCTCATCATATGGGAGGTTTGTGGTCGTTCTTCCCGTTTCGATGCCTCAAACTCATCTGTGAAGATTATCAACTCATCAGGGTTGGTAAAGTCGTTCCAACGAACGTAGTGCCTATACTCGGTTATTAACCCGTCGTGAATTCTATCCAAATGGTTCTGCCTCCGTAGCTGTTGGTGTTGCCGTGAAAGAGTCAGCATCGTAAGAATATAGTCTTTAGCCCACTCTCTGCCATTTTGATTTCGGTTATTAAGTTCTGTTCAAGTTGGGATAGATATCGAGTAGGTAGGAAGAATTTTTGTATCTCTTCTTTAAACCCAAGCCAAGTGTTAATCGTGTCGCGTTTTGCGCGATACCATTTTAGGGCATTACCCTGCAGTACGATTAGCATTGTGGGAAGTAGTAGGAAGGATGACAGCTATGTAATAGCTTTCGGCTAGCTCTTCAAAACGTTCTAGGAATTCCATGAAATCGGTATCTCCTGAATATGTTAAATTCCATCGTTGGATGGCCAACATGACTTCAGTATCCGAAAGGGTGCGTTCCGATGGTTTTGGCGGCACAGCTAAAAATATTTCCTCGTTTACGACACACTTCTCAGCCGACTCTATTTCTCTGTTTTCGCAGCTGTTCCACAGTATAGCCTGTCGTAGTTATGTTGGCATTCTGACATTGTTCAATTAACAATCCAGCCGATTGAATCCTTTTGTAAGGTTTGACTCGTAGATGGGTTATCGTGTTTGTTACTCTCGTTATGTTGGCCCGATTCTTCCTCGTTGGCGGCGGCTTCATTTTTCCCGCAATGCGATTTAGAATCGGCTGAGGTAACTTAGTCGCCTCCAGGATCTACTTACGGATCCACAAACCTTAAGTAATAAGACGTTTCATTTACCTTTTCTGGGGGTTTAATAATACTTTCTTTATTGAATACTTCAAAAAAAAGTATTTCAAGTACAAAAATTACAAGGGAATTATTTAGATAACTTCAATTCGTATACCATCGGCTTAATAAATGTCTGCGTTAGTTGCATCTTCTTTAATCAGGCTTATTTCAGCCCTTCGGCTTATATTTAAATCGGTTCGGTTCTTCGGCTTAGATTATGTTTACTTCGGTTATTCAGTTTATAATGGGTTCGGTTCGGTTATTCAGCTTGTAATAGGCTCGGCTAGTTATTCTGCTTAATTCAGTAGTAGCATCGGCCTCGACACCTTCGGCTGTCAAAACTGGTTCGGGTTTACAGCGGGATCGGTTTCTTTTGATAGCTTCGGGAATCGAAGGTTCTTGGTTCGGTAGTAGAATTGAGATCAGCGTCGTACGATCGGTTTCTGGTTCAGGTGGCAGCTTCGGGAATCGAAGATCGTATCTTTTCCTACAATACGTACAATGGTACAATGGTAGCTAATGTCTAGCTACTTCTCAACTACTACTATCACTAGGCCACTCGTGAGAACGAACAGCCAGAAGCCACTCGTAAGAAACAACAGTCAGAAGCCACTCGTGAGAACGAACAGCCAGAAGACACTCGTGAGAACGAACAGCCAGAAGACACTCGTGAGAACGAACAGCCAGAAATCACTCGTGAGAACGAACAGCCAGCAGCCAATCATGTAATATTTATTTAGGGACCCCACCGAAGTTGAGCGTGCAAAATACGATTATATTCTACTTTCGCAAAATCTAATCGGCTCTTCCAATTATGTACAATAATATCAGAGACTTATGTGGCGGATTCTTGTCTTGTTTGAATCGCCCCGAATTTCGTGTCCCCTGGACATTCAACGTACTGGCCTGTTGATCGTAAAAAAATTCCAGATCTCATAGATTTTGCTATATCTAAAAATATAAAGCTAAATTCAATAACTGCAGAAATTTTATATGACTTAACTTCCTCCTATTCTCCAATAATAGTAACGTATTATGAAAGGACTAACGTACAAAACTATCCTACGAATATTTTCTATTGGTTAAAATATAGAAAATTAATCATTAGTCACTTCCACATAAATCCATAATTTCACTGTGAGGAGGATATAAACAAATGCGGCAATAACTTCACGTTGTAAATTAATTCAGCCTTAGATTATTCAAAAAGTCAAACTTTTAAAAAAGATAATAAGCATATTTACAATTATGACATTGAAAAACTTCTTCTTGAAAAAAGAAAACTTAGAAGAGAATGGCAACAAACCAGATCACCCGCGGCAATTAAAAAACTAAGAAAATTCCTTCAAATAGAAGAGGATCGCCAGAGTAGAAATTACATTGAAAGTTTAGAATTAATAAATATACCAATTTTTCCTTATGGAAGGCAGCGAAAGATATTAAGCCACCGGTAGAGGCACAAAGTCCTTTAAGGAAGTTGACGATACCTACCGAATGTGGCAATAATCGTGCTATCAATAGTTTTCAATGCGATCTTAAAACTAGTAGTTTTTCTAAAAATATGGAAAACTTCTCCCTTCTATTACCTATTAGCCTACCATCTTGTATATCGAAGTTATTCGAGAAAGTATTTTAAAACAAAATTATTTCATTCTTGAACGATAGAAATATCGTCCCATTTAAATAGTTTGGTACTCTTGGATCTAATAAAGAGCATGAGATAACAGTAATCTCTGCTCTTGATCAGAACAAAGAGCATGGAACTGCAACCACTGTGACGGCACTCGGTATGGACGGGGGCATCAGGCCTTTGGCCAAAACATTTGTTCGGCAGGCAGCTGTAGAACACCCATCTGATGAAAAAGCCGTAACCGACAGCCGAACGAAGCTTGAAAAAGCTAAAAACGGTGTTAGGGCCTCCATAGCCGCACTAAATAAGATGGCTGAGAAGGACCCAACGCTAATAGACGGACGGGATAGGCATGTTCGTAGGAAATTCCGGAAGAGCATATACAGGTTCGAATAAACCTATGGTACTATAGGTGATATCTTGGGAATGTCTTATCTCGAAGGTTTTAAAGTGAAGGTAGACGTCTACCAGCACTTTAGAATCACAAGTCGCTGCTGACAAGCAAGGAGGTGCTCACAAGCCATCCTACGGACTTGTTACGTTCGGACTTGGCAATATCAAATTTCGGTACTCAAAAAATGACAAAGCTAAAGAGGCTGCGGATGGTGCAGATAAATCTGCATCATTGTGAAGCGGCCTCGACCGAATTAATAACCAACCTCAGTGAGACCAATGTGGACGTGGCCCCCATTCAGGATCCTTGGCTAAATAACAACCAGGTGTGTGGTCTTAGGACTAAAGGATACAAATTGTTCGTGCCGTCCACTGGAGATAAGGTAAGGTCATATATCCTAGTGAGGAATGAACTTCAGTTGATTCTTCTTTATTCTTTCGGTTATGGAGACCTAACGGTCGTTCAAGGCGAAGCGGAAGGAGGAAGTAAGCTGGTTTTAGCCTCAGTGTACATGCCCTATGAGACGACGGAACCACCGGATGACAGGGTGCGGACCTTAGCCGGAATGGAGTACGTCTGTTGCTCGGTTGTGATGCCAATGCACACTACAGTTAATGGGGTAGCAGGTTTGTCAATAAGAGAGATGAGTTAATCTTTGATTTCATTATTATTGGTCTCCATTGATGGAAGGATCAGGTGAGGAAGAGCACTTCTTTACAGAGTCCGCCATCGGGATGGTTGAAACGGTAGTGGGAGACCTGTCAATGAACTATCCAGATTCAGGAAGATACTGTCGAAGAATCCTAGTGTTTCGGGTAGTATCCAGAAATCAGATGGTTCATGGAAGGAGTCTAGCTCTGAGTCACTTAATGTGCTTTTGTAAACTCATTTTCCAGGCTGTAAGGATCCATTGACTGGCAAAGGAGGCAAAATACCTTGGTGTGTACCTTGATAGTAAATTATCTTGGAAGTGGAACACTCAGGAGAGGCTTAAGAGAGGTCTCAACGCCTATTACACATGCAGGAACTCCATAGGTAAGAGTTGGGGACTCAAACCGATGGTAATAAATTGGATTTACACCTCGGTGGTAAGGCCAATTCTGACGTATGGATGTCTTGTCTGGTGGGAGGCAATGAGAATAGGAAGTCGTAGGAATCTTTTGTCTAAAGCCCAGAGATGTGCTTCGATTGGCATAACAGGTGCCGTAAGAAGCACACCTCAGGCGGCACTTGACGTCATTCTGCATCTCCTACCCATTGAGGAGTTTGTGATGGGAATGGCTGCAAGGAGCCTGCTTGGACTTAGTGAACTAGGACTTACAGGATCAATCAGAATAGGACATTCCAAACTTTTAAACGAGGTCAATCTCGGTAGACATACCCTGGTTCCTTCTGGATCCACGGATTATATGTGCACGGAGGTCGATTTCGGGGAAAATCCTATACTGATTATTCCGAGTAGGAACCAATGGTCAGATAGGGAGAAACTATTCAGTGGAGTATCGGTGTTCACTGATGGATCCAAAATGGATACAGGCACTGGTGCAGGTGTGTATCTAGTTGAGGGAAACATCAGAAGGACGTATAGACTCCCGGATAGTTGTAGTGTGTTCCAGGCGGAAATTCTAGGTATTCTTAGGGCCTCAGAATTAATTGCAGGGAACATTGAAGTGAAAACAGAGGTAACTCTGTATGTGGATAGCCAGGCGGCGCTAAAGGCCTTGAAAGGACATTTTGTCAAGTCTAGGCTAGTTAGCGACTGTAAGAGGGCTCTTAGGAGATTGATGAGGGATTATCATATCAGACTCTGCTGGGTACCGGGTCATTGCGAGATAAATGGCAATGAGGTAGCTGACGAATTGGCTAGGAACGGCTCAGCTTTGGATAGGACTGCAAGTGAAAGCGGTGTGAGACCACCTCTGGGCTTTTACTTCAGGTTAGTTGGGGAGTGGATTCGGGATAGAACCAATCATGCATGGAATTGTAGAACGGACTGCAGATTATCAAGGGTCCTATGGCCCAAACTTGATAAAGCAGATACAAATCTACTTTTAAGCATGAAAAGGGGAAACCTGAAGACTATGATAGGTGTTCTTACAGGTCATTGTCCCATAGGGGGAATGATAGGGAATTGGGATAGGGGCTCCTCCGGTCTTTGCAGTATGTGCGAAGATAATGAGGAGCTGGAGACGGTGGAACATATTATATGTCACTGTCCATGTCTACAACTAAGTAGGCTGAAATGGTTAGGCAGTCGATTCCTTGACGAATTGGACAGTATATCGAGATTAGATCTCGATAGACTGATAGTTTTCGTCATGGGAATAGGCTGGCTAAGAGGGGGTCGTTGGCCTAGAGCGAGCGACATGGGGAGGTAGTACTTTTTCTTTTCAAATTCTTTCTATTCTTTTCTATACTTCTCTTGGTCTCAGCTTTTTCTCGGCTCTTTCTCCACTATTTTCCTTCTTGCTCTTTTCTATATCCTATCTGTAGTTTATTTCTATTTACTTCACGAAGGGACTCACAATGGACCTCATGGTCTCCGAGTGGATGCACAAGAACTCTTATGAGTGCTGTGCAACCCTTCTTTACCTACCTACCTAAGGATCCATTGATGGAAGGATCAGGTGAGGAAGAGTACTTCTTTACAGAGTCCGCCATCGGAATGGTTGAAACGGTAGTGGGAGACCACGTTTGAGAAAGGAACATGGGCGGTTAATACATTCGAGCCTTATAAGTCACCTGGCCTGGATGGAATCTTTCCGGCTATGTCACAAAATGCACCGGTAGCAGTTCGTCTTCTACTAGTGGATATTTTTATGTGGTGTCTGCTACATGGACACATTCCAAGGGGGTGGAGAGAGGTAAGGGTCATATTCATACCTAAGGGTGGTAGGACATATCACTCGAAACCCAAGGATTATAGACCTGTCAGCCTATCGTCTTTTCTTTTGAAGACATTAGAAAGACTGATAGATCTATATTTTAAACAGCATGAGTAGTGCTCAACATGCTTACCTGAAGGGTAAATCTGTTGAGAGTGCGCTTCATGAGGTGGTGAGCTATATAGAACAAGGACTTCGGTACAGGGAACTTACCACGGCCACGTTCTTGGATATTGAGGGATTTTGAGAGAAGATTTACACTATTAAGCAGGCGCTGGTGGATCTTAAAGTACATGACTTCTTGATCGAAAGGATAGTCCTCATGCTGAGCAGCAGGATCATCAACTCGAGCTTGGAGTATGTTTAAGGAAACTGGTGACGACGTGATTCTGCGTCAATTTATAAGCAGGGGACAAAAGATCGTGGCATATACTGATGATATGGTCATACTGGTAACAGGGAAATTTCTCCCCACAATCAGTGAGATCATACAGTCCGCGCTGGGTGAGCTGTCCCCTTGGGCCACTGATAGAGGGTTGGGACTGAGTCATGAAAAGACAAAGTTGGTTCTGTTTACTAGAAGGTACAAGTTAGAAAATTTCAGATTACCGGTACTGGGTGGAACGGAACTAAGACTATCCGACTCAACGAAGTATCTTGAATAGTAAGCTGATTTGGAAGAGGAATATTCAGGAGAGGCTCAAACGTGGCCTTAATGCCTACTACACCTGTAGGAACTCCATAGGTAAGAACTGGGGACTCAAATCGGGGATTTTGAATTGGATCTACGCCTCGGTGATAAGACCAATTCTTACATATAGTTGTTCTGTTTGGTGGCAGGCACTGGAACCTAAGAGTAATAGGAATCTTTTGTCGAAGGAATAGAGGTGTGCTTCAATTGGCATTACAAATGTAATGGGAAATACACCACGGGCGGATCTGAACGTCACACTTCATCTTTTACCCATTGAGTAGATTGTGAGGGGTATGGCGGCAAGGCCTTGGAGGCACATCTGGTGAAAGCCAGGCTAGTTGCCGACTGTAAGAAGTCACTGAGAGAGTTGTTAGAACACTACGTGGTGAGACTCTGCTGGGTATCTCGTCATTGCAATATATTTCGTAATGAATTAGCCTATGAATTGACAAGTCAAGGCGCAGCGAAGGATGTCTTGGAGAGGGAGACCACAGTGAAATACCCGCTGGGTTTCTTCTTTGGGAAGTTTAGTAAATGGATCTCGGCCAGAATCAATTCGGCTTAGCAGTGTAGAGTGGACAGTAAGGTGTAGAGGGCGATATTTCCGACACTCGACAGGACAGGCACAATCACTCCTCTAGACTTGAGCAATAAAAGTTTGAGATAGGAGATGATAGGAGACATAGCAGGACGCTGCTTGATAGGGAAGATGTGGTCTAAATGTTACACTGGCAATTCTGACTTTTGTAGAATGTGTAAGAACGTCGACGATACCGAGTCTATTGAGCATATTATGTGTTATTGTCCACGATTGCAGCTTGTAGACATCATAGGCTCCGTCATGGGAATAGGCTGGCTAAGGGGGAGTTAGGGGTATATCCCTAAAGATTTTCACTCTTGCTATTTCACCTTTCTAAATTCTTGTTACTCTTTTCTCTTTTCTTTTCTTCTTCCCCTATTATATCATGTTTAAATGAAGGAACTCACAATGTACCGATATAGATCTCTGGGTGGAGATATGGTACAACGAATGTATCACGTCAACCTTCTCTATCTATCTACCACCATGTACCTACTAATTTATTTAGAGTAAAGTATAACGAATTTGTGACAGAAGAATTTGAAATAAAAGCATGTGTTCCACGGGGAAGTGTTTTTAGACCTAACTTTTACTTAATTTACAGTTATGACTTACCAGTATGCGATGAACTGACTGTTTCTACGTTTGCACATAGCATCTAGCCAACTTGATATTCACCTCCGACGTGTGGAGACATGGTTAAAAAACTGGCGTAAATGAATTGAAAAGTAACCATGTTACATTCACCCTCAGAAGAAGAAATTGTCCTCCTATTACAGTTAATGGCATAAGTATACCCCAGTCAGTTCATGTTACATACCTTGGTATTAGATAGGCGACTAACTTGGCGTCGTCATATAGAAACCAAGAGACTTCATATGAAGTTGAAAGCTTCTAGCTTTCACCGGTTAATAAACAGCCAAACAAAACTAAGCCTTGACAATAAAGTCATCCTATATAAATCGTTTTAAAACAAATTTGGACATATATCATCAAATTATGGGGAACTTATAACCATGACGGGAACACCATGGTATATAAGAAATGAGAATATCTATAGATGCTTAGAGGTTCCATTGGTAAAAGACGAGTTTAAAAAGCACAGTGAAAAATACATTATGAAACTGCAGACTCACCCCAACCCACTTGCAAGACTTCTTACTGAAGTTCAATCAAATTCAAGGCTTCGTAGAGCCGATTTTCCACCCCGTTACTAGGAGGACCTATTATTCACCTAGCTATGCTCTCGTTAGAGATCAATAAGTCTCTAGTGTTAATGTATACTAATCTGTAGCTGCTATTATAGCTTATATCGCGTTTGAATTTAATGTAATTTAACATTTTTGGGTGTGTATTTTTGTCATTGAAAGATTTATTTTGTAGTTATATAATTAATATTTGCAACTTTTTATTTGTTAACATCATTAAAAGATTTTTTTGTGGTTAGATGTGAAAAATATATAAATGAATTAAATGCAATAAACAAATATCAAAAATCTATGCACACTTTGGTTTTCACTCGATATTATAAAGATAGAATTATGGTCCCTTTAATTTGTATTTTATATAAATTTTTGTAGGAATTGTAAAAATGGAACTTTTACAATTTTTAAAATTTTTTAGTTTTAATTACTATAACATAAACAGTCATTTCAATCGTCATTTCATCAGCAATATCGCATCACTTTTAATTAGTATTTTAGATATTTTTATGTGGATTATATACATGTAGTAATTTTTTAAATGTTGGCAAAAATAGAATTTTAGCAATTTTTTGTAATATTTTGTCTTAATCCTGCATAGTACTAACGCCATTCTGTAAAAGTCATTCACGCGAACAGATTTATGTTCCATTAAAGTCAGCTGATATTGGTTGATGTACCATCAAAAAAATTTTAAAATGTTTTTAGACCCCAAATGTTTTATATATGTATGTATGCACTGGTATATATTCCTATAAACGCACATACATTTTTTTAGTCAACTTACCACAAATGAGGCTAAAAAATAATTAAGGTGCTACAAATTCATTTTTTAAATAATTTATTGACCACTTAAAAAATTAATACCAAAAAACTTAAAATGTATTTTATTATTTATTTATTTATTTTTTTTTTTCATTGTAATTTTAGTAGTTTAATTACATTTTTATGGCATTTTTCTATATACGCACTTAAACTAATGAACCAATTTAAAATTATTAATAATGTGTTGATGTACCCTTGTTTTGGATAACTTCAAAAATTCAGTATGTTTGAATGATTTTCATCAAAAATTCAACTAATTTTTGATGAAAATCACTGTCAAATTCTTCCCAGGCTTGCTTAATTTTTGGTTTTAACTCCGTTATTGTCATTATAGTTTCATTCTGTGAATTTCTTGCGTAAACTTTACGGGCCAAGTACCCCCATAGATTCTCCATTGGATATACAAACTTACCTTGGCCTTCTTCGGAACAGGTTCACCCGGAGAAACCCATTATTTAGACTGCTGCTTGCTCCGGAGTACAGTAATGGATCCATGTTTCATCCACAGTTACAAAAGTCATTCTGATTGCGGTTAAACAACTCTAAACAATCCTTTGAAGTTGTCACACGTTTACTTTTCTTTTTTTTTTTTTAAACGTTTATTAATTCATAATATTGTACAAACTTAAACTATAATAAACACTAGTTAACAATATTAATTTTTACACATTTATACAAAGTCCCAAAAACGAGCTCTCGAGTATTTTTAATATGGCTTAGATTTGGATTTTCAAAAAAAATATTTAGATTTTTTACTTCAAATGAAGAAGATATATATTTTATATGATATTAGATTGAAATGAAAAAAATTGTTTAAAAACATTACATTTATATGGCAACTGTTAAAAACTATGGTCGAAAAGTAAAAAAAGGAAGAAAAAAATGTAATAGATTATTCATTTAGCCACCAAAATTTTTTGGTTTTCGAACACTGTAAACTACAAAAATCTCTATTAGAAATACTTGTGTCGTGACGTAAGTTATAATTATTTGTTTCATTACAATTTACTGCTTTTATATTGGCCCGTCTATAATTATGATAAAAGACTGGTATGCCATTTTGATTTTGTATAACACCTATTTTATCGAGATATAAAAATGCCTCAGGTGGAACAAATCCTTTTTGTAATGTCGCATGTATATATTCTTCATTTGTATAGTATGGTGCCATTATCAAATTATTTTCTTTACATGTAGTACATCTTAAAATATTATTTCTAATTAAGTTTATAATAAAATTATCTATTCTTATAATATTTGAAGCGTTATATAATTTTTTATTAGATATATACTTTAAAAAATTGTTATTTGGAGATCTATATAACGAAGTGCAAGCTCTTAAACATTTTCGCTCGAAAACCCGTATCTTTTCCATGTAAGAAGGTGAAACATTAAACCATATTGGACTCCCGTATGTTATGACTGGTCTAATCAAGGATTGGTACATAATTATTTTGACTCTAGATTTTATGTATTTTGAATAGAACAACGATTTATATACAAAGAATGCCTTTCTAGCTTTGTTTAGTATTTCCTTAATATGGTAATTGAAATATAAAAAATTATCTAAGTAAATACCTAAATATTTAACTACTTTTTTGTTGGGTATATCAATATTGGATAAATTAGATTTAATTCCAAATTTTTTCCAATTTTTCTTTATATTACTATTGCATTTATCAACTGGAGGTCTAAAAAGAATTGTTTCACATTTTTTTATATTAATTGTCATATTCCAATCAATAGTAAACTTTTCCACAATATTAAACAAGTCTTGAAGTTTTTCATTGATTTTTTCGATTGTTTTATCTGCGTGATATATAATAATATCATCTGCAAAAGAGATAATATTCTCTATTTTACTCAAAAGGTCAAGAATAAATATATTAAAAAGAATGGGAGAGTTAACAGTTCCCTGTTGTAATCCATTTACGATTTTAAATAATTTTCTGTTTTTGTGATTTTGATGTATTATTGTAAATGATTTGTCACAAATCATATTATAGATCAGTATGATTTGGTTTATGGGGAATTTATATTGATTTAATTTAAAAATTAGCCCCGGAATCCAAATGCTGTCAAAAGCTTTTTCTATGTCGATTAAGCAAGCACCTGTGCATAATTTTTTATTCCAGTTCCAATTAATGTTAGATGTAAGTAAATGAATTGCATCGATAGTTGAATGTTTATATTTAAATCCGAACTGTTTTTCGTTTATTAAATTATTGTCATTACAAAATTGGCTTATGTTATTATTTATGCACATTTCAAAAACCTTACTAATATTGAGTAGCAAACTAATTGCCCTTAAGTTTTTTGGGTTACTCAAATCTTTATCTTTTTTCGGCAATATAACTACTTTTGCTTTTTTCCACATTTTGGGAAAGTAAGAATTATTAATCATATTGTTAAATAAATTACAATATTCAAAAATCATTGTCTCAGGAATATTTTTTAGTACTATGTTTGGTATTTTATCTATACCTGAAGATAACTTGCCTCTAAGATTTGAGAAAATGTATAATATTGTTTCTCTCGTTATAAAATATTTTTGAGTTTGTGTATCTTCTATCATGTTGGATTTTTTATCATCGTTAAAGTTTGTAATAGTTTTTTGTAGATTTTCAAATGTATTTTTTGTTTCTAAGAAACTATTGAATGAATTTGTGACTTGAACCTGTATATCGTTTTCAATGTTAATTGTCTTAAAAGAATGAACTGATTCTAAATAGGAGCCAATAGTATTCAACATTTGTTCATGATCTTGAATAATAAAATTATCTGAATCATCCATCTCTAAATTTTCTTTATCTATTCCAGCATTTTGTAGTAAATATTCTGAATTTTTCGCAATTTTTATGTTATGAAGCGTTACAGGTTTAAATTTTTTAAAGTTCTTTTTTATTTCTCCAAACATATGCTTAGAGTCTTTAGGATCTATGTTCGTCAATTTTTCTTGGACATGTTTGTTAACAAGTATTGTAATGTTTTCATTTATTAGTTTTTTAATCATTTTTATTTTTACCTTTAGTAGATTAAGCGAAGACTTTAATAATGTTTGTTCTAGTCTGTTATGTTTTTTAATTACTGTTAAAATTCTGCTTTTTTCTGCATGAAGTTTTTTCACAATTGGGTTACTTAATTTATAAAGTGAATCGTATTCTTTATATTTAGGTGTTACATTTTCAATAGTTTCAACGATAATATGATTAAGTCTATCTAAGTGTATATCAATTTCCGAGTTTGTAAGGTTCTTGTTATTTGGTATTCTGTTTTCTGTGCCCATTTGTTGTATGATTCTGTTCTGAAATTTTTTCCAGTTTGTTTTTTTAAAATTGTGTTTGGATTCATTTTGTTCCTGTATAAAATTTAAATCATGTTCGTTGTCCATGTTAACAATAATCTGTATAGCACTGTGGTCACTGTCGTAATCTAAAGTCTCTAGACAATTTAAAGAATTATTCTCAGTGTATATATTTAATCTAAAATCTGCTATACAGACATCTAGATATGATCCCGTACGTGGATACGAAGGCATGCTAGAGGCGTAGAGTCTACACCTTAATTCAATATCATTGTCCGTCAACCATTCTTTTAGTTTACTTCCTTTTGAATTGTCTGTTGGATTACACCAGTCAGTATGTCTGCAGTTTAAATCTCCGGCTAGTATATAATAATTATTGATGTTTTGTAATTCTAGGGATTTAAAAAGTTTATGTATTTCATCTTTAAAATATGTATCGTTATTTCCGGATGGATAATAGGCTGAGATAATAAAAAGTGATTTATTATCTTATTTACAACTTAATTATACAACTTTCTAAAAAGCTAAACGAATTAATAGTATTATTTGTATAAATTTTATATTTTATATTTTTTTTAACTAGTATGGCTGTACCCCCTTCCCTTATTGCATCAGTTCTGTCTTTTCTAATAACTTCGTAATTTTTGAATATAATTTTATGTCTATTGTTGAGTTTAGTTTCATTCAAAAGCACAATTTCAGGATTGTGTTTGTTTAAAAATTCTTGAAGATCATATCTTCTGCTAAGACGTATTAATGAATTTACATTAATATGAATTATTTTAAGTTTTTTTGATAAAGTACTTCTTTGTTTATTATCCATTTTTACACCTCTATCATGGAAAAGATCGTATAAATACGTGACGATTGAATTTGTAATTGTTTTTGTAGGCTTGCAAATTGATTAGTAAGGTTTACCATCATATTTTTTAGTTCTAATAAAAATGAGTTGTTATTTGTATTATCTAATTTATCTGAATCAATATTAGTATTGCCTTTTAGTGTATTAGCAAAACTTATTTCGGGGTTAGTAAAATAACTGACATTGTTTGTTTTAGTTTCTAATAGAACTTTTCTTTTAGCTCTTAATTTTTGTTGGAGTTGTTTATATTTTTCGCATCCCTTATATGAAGCTGGATGCCCATATTTGTTGCAAACAACACAGTACAACTTTTCTTTTTCATTCGGTGAAACTTTTTCTGTAGCACACTTTTCTTTTTCGTGACTTTTATCACACTTGACGCATCTTGGTGGAAGAAAGCAGTTTGCGGCACTATGGAAGAACCCTTGACAATTTCGACACTGGGGAATTTCTGGACGTCTAACTGGTTCCCATCTCACACAATGATAGAAAAGGGCTTTAATAGTTTTTAACTTGTTTATATTACTATCAGGTGAAACTAGGACCATAAAAATCGGTAGTTTATATCCTTTTTCTTTAGACATTTTAGTTGAAAATTCACTAACTTTAATAAATTGTAAATCATCTTGTTTAAACTTTTTTAATTCATTTAGTATTTCATCTGGAGTAATATCTGATTCTAGACCTTTTAATAGATATGCTTTATTTTTACCACACTTCGGTGTAAATGTATAGAACTTAGCTCGTGAATTTTCAAGGTAGGCCTTTACTCTTTTAAAATCATTAATAGTATTCATATATAATGTTTTTTTATTTCTAAATTCTTTGATTTTGAAATCGTTTATTTTTAAACCGTTTTTAATAAAATGAATTAGTTCTTTTGTTTCAATGTCTATAATATTTATCGGTGGAGCTTTTTGTATTTTATTATTTGCAGTATTAATCACTGTACTATTCTCATTTATTTTTGATGTTGTATTGTTATTGTTTGCTCCAGGAATTTCATCCATAGTAGCAATCGCTGAATCTTTTCTTTGTGCATTCTCATTTTTTTCTTTCACATGTTTCACAAAATTCTTTAAAACATCTTAATCACATTCTGTGTCTTTTTCAATGTCAAGCACTGAATAATAATTGTTTTTGTATAGTTTGGGAGTTGGTAAATCCATATTTGGATTTTTTCTTTTTCTTATATTTTCATTATTATTGTTATTGTTTTTTACATTTTGATTGATTTGTGAGTATTGAGCATTTAGCTCACTCATTTGAATAAAGTTTATTTATTTTATACTATTATTATTTTTTGTGATTTAAGCCACAGAAATATATAAAAAAAATAGTAATAAATTTAACTTGAAAAAAAGGTTAATAATGTCTTTAGTACTAATAACTTTAGTATAACACCAATTGACGATTCTAATCTCCGTAATACGTCTGTTACTCATCACGGTCGCGATAGATCGTTGTCACACGTTTACGTTTATGGTCAATTGAGAGCAAACGCGGCACCCATCTTGCAGACAACGCAAGGTAATGACCTAATTCTTTTTTAATTTAATTTCGTGTATTGTTCTATATTTTCTTAGAAAACCTATTATGCACCTTTTTTTGAATATTATTTTCTGTATATTACAAGAAAACAAAGTTACCTTTGAAAAAAGGTCTAAATTCGTTTATTAAATTTAAAGTTTGAGTTACACCGCGAATATGGAAGATTAAATAATCATTAATTAAGCAGCCTGTTCTGCTGCAGGAAAATCGAAAATAAGTTTTGTTCCAATTAAAATGAACAGTACAATTTATAATGAACTGTTGGAAAATGCTCTTCTATTATTTATGGATGAAAAAATGGAGGAAGATTGCATATTCCAACCAGATAATGCTGCAATCCATATATCGAGCCAATCTAAATCGTGGTTTAATGAACATAGTGTTCCACTATTGGACTGGCCGGCTTGCAGTCCGGATGGCAACAGTTTTTTGGGATGCACGCGGGATAATCCACATCGATTACCTTCAAAAGGGAAAAACAATAAACGGCGAATATTATGCCAACTTATTAGACCGATTTAATGAGAATTTAAAAAGAAAACAACCCCATATGGCCAAGAAAAAAGTTCTTTTTCATCAAGATAATGCACGGGTGCACACCTGTGCAGTCTCTATGGCAAAACTCTATGAATCGGGCTACGAATTGGTACCTCATCCGCCATATTCTCGGTGAAAAGAGATTCAGCTCCAACGATGGAATTATTGACCAAACAAATGCCTATTTTAAGGACCTCGAAAAATCCTATTTTTTGGAAGAGATACAAAAACTGGAGAAACGTTGGACTAAGTGTATTGAGTTAAAAGGAGATTATGTTGAAAAATAAATTTTTGTTTTGCAAAAAAAAAACTGTGTTTCATTCAAAACGTCACGGACTCGTATATATATATATATATATATATATATATATAAATTAAATTTGTTGTACACTCCTTGCACAAGTAGTTTAAAACGCAATAATGATATGGAGAATTCGTAATAACTTTAACATTTTTTAAGCTATTTTTTGTTTTTGTATCCTGTTCGATAGATTATTATATGTACATTACGATTTTTTAACACTTTGTTACAAAGCAAAGTATTTAATAGTTAAATTTTTCTATAAACTGTAAAAACACCATATATTCACCATATAAACCACCATACTTCAAGTCCGATGCGGCACGGGCTAACGATACACGACGTCCGGATTGCCGGGCCCTGATATCATGGTCCGAAGTTTATACTGTACTTTTAAAAATAACAAAAATATTGTGTTTCCATTATTTATTTAAGACAAAGACCGACGCCCACAGCACTCCGGAGTAGAGTGTTTTCGGTATTTTCACATACACAACACGAAAGTTAATGAAGCAAAAGAATTTTGTATGTTAGACATAACAAGCACATTCGCAACAAGCAAATCAAATACACTAACACATTCAGATTATTACGTCCTCTCTTTGTGCTTATCGTTGATTTAAAGTAGTTCTTGACGAGCACATAAAATATTAATAGCCTGTTTCTCTATATCGAACGAATGCTTTCTTTGGTATTAAGATTTGTTAAAAATTCGAATATCACGATAAAATTTTATCGTCCAAAAATTTTTTGATTATGAAAAAAATATTTATTATATTTCGAAATACCAAAGGTATTTTTCATTTTTTTGAAATTATTCAAAAACTTATGATTTGCATACGTATCATTAATGATTTTAACTGTGTTTTGTTGCTAATATTCATAGGTAATTTCATACAAAATTATGTACGTTAGGAGTTATCGTGTAGAATTAAACATGTTAACTTTAACGTCGATAAAAATGATGCCAATTTATGAACAAAAATAAAATTATGAATATAAGAAAGACAAGAAATGAAAGAATATAAAAATTAAATTAAATTCAAATAAATTTGTTTTAATTTTATGAAGAAAAACGTGTAAATTTCGTAGTGAAATTTATAAATAAATACAAAATGCTTCCAAATCGGGTTAATGTCGTTTCTTTGGTGACAGTCAACAAAAAAAAAAAAAATATATATATATATATATATATATATATATATATATATATATATTGAAAGAAAAATAAAAACAAAATCTATTCTATATATATAAAACAGGATGTGTGTATGTATGTAACCTATGGACTCCAAAACGGCCGATATTGATGAAATTTTCAGGGAATCTTCAGAATATTCAGGCGGGTGACACTGTGAAGTCTGATTTTTTATTTTCCGTCTGCGGGCGGAGGGACGTGGCAAAATCCACTTTTCAGATTGCACCACCAATTACATATACATATATTAATTTTTTTTTTTTTTTTTTTTGTTGCTTTTTTATTTTGTTTTATTTTATTTTTTGAAAGCCGTTGTCATGTTTTTCAAAACGAGATATTAAACTCTTAAGTCGGCTATGAAGTTCCGAAGATATTTACAAAAAACCTATGTTAATAATGATCCAATATCAAAATTTTAAAAATTTCGAAATGTTGCATTCAAAAATCCGAGTTTTCGGTTTATTTACAAAATATTTACATCATTTAAATCGTGTGGTAATACAACACTAAAGTTTGCTTAGGGCCAGCAACGCGGACCGAGTCAGCTAGTTAAATATAAAATCTGTGTATTACCGTCCATTTACATTGGGGATTATGGCAGTATTATGAATTTTTTAAAAAATGTTTGACAAAAACAACAAATCAGAAAAATCCATCCATCTAACTATGTATATATTAATATAAAATTAAGTGTATGTTTGTTTGTGACGCAATCACGTTACCGAACTAACTTTAATGTAATTTTAAATATAAATTCATATTACTGAAAATTGCGAAAATATTACAGTTTTTTAGCATTTTAATTTTTTCTTAACAAACTGAACGTTTTCTAACATTTTTTATTAAACTTTTAGATTCCGTGCAACGCTGGGGTATTCAGTTAGTAAAAAATAAATTTGAAAAAATTCCCTAAAATTTTTAGTTTTGCGACGACTTCCAATTTTTCTTATTCCGCTTGCTTCTCTACACCTCTTGCCTAAAAACATAAAAGTTGCAGCGATTTTTTCCAAGCAAAATCCCCAATGTTAATGGGCTCATAAAGTACGACATATTTCTCAATCAATAATTCAGATTTTATTTGTAATTCTGTTTTTATTTTTCTTTCGATATTTTTTCTTTTTCAGTTTCTTTAGAGAAAACTTTTTATAATTTAATTTTTTTTTATGTGGAAAAACATTGTTTTTGAATAATTTCAAAAAATTAAAAATGCCATTTGTATTGCGAAAAAAATTATCAATCAACACTAAAACCGTGTCGTGAAAATTATGTTGCAGATATTGTAGGTATTGTTATTCCAATCACTAGGAACATTTCGATTTTTCCCCATCACGTTACATTTTTAACTCATTGACGACCAAAGAAAATATCTTTCCCTGAGGGGTTTTAAGGTTATATAATTTTCTAGGTAATAGGTAGAGCAAATTAGTAATTCTATAAAACATGAATGACAAGAATTGGTGCTACAGAAATGTAGTAGAAGTCAATTCTCCAATAGCACCTAGAAATCCTTAAAGTTGTAAAAATCAAGAATTTCACAGTTAACCCTCATAAAACCTTAAAAAAGAGGCGTAAGGAGTAGGTGCAGAGGGGAAATTTGTATTTAATGTGGTATAACTACCACATAACCGTAGATTTCAAAACTGCTAAAATTTTTAAAATCGCACTGACAGAACAACAAAAGTTTGAAAAAAAATAATAAAAATCCAAATTTAAATAACGAAATCAACAAAGAATTAGAAAAAATTACATCGTGAATAATTTCGCGTAATGCTTACTCCTTAGAATAATATAGTTTAGAAAGTGAAATAATATATTTCCATCACGTGGCACTTTTATCCCCTTGACGATCAAATAAATATGTACCTCTAGATTATATAATTTTCCACGCGTAATACCCCAAACACCTATGGTATTACGCGTTAGTGCTGATGTTTGTAACGCACAGAAAAATCATCCAACACCCACCTTAAAGTATACCAATCGGCTCAGAATCACTTTTTGAGTCGATCTAACGATGTCCGACCGTCCGTCTGGCTGGCTATACGTCTGACTGGCTGTTCATGTAAATCTTGTGTACGGAGTACAGGTCGCAATTTTAAAGATAATTCAATGAAATTTGGCACGTAGGGATTTCATGACACAAGGACGAAGCCTATTAAAATTGGTTATAATCGGTCCATTATTTCACCCAGCCCGCATACAAATGTTCTCCCGGAATAGTGGTTTATCGATCATAAATGCCTTAGATATAGCAATATTTTAATGAAATTCTGTATAAGGAAGTTTTGTATAAGTATCAATCTTTGTGGCAAATTTCATGATGATCGGTCCATAATTGACCATAGCTCCCATATAAAACCCTCTTCCGAAAATCACATTAATGTGCATAAATCACATACACATGTTAGTATCAAATTTATATTCTATTTTATGAGGATCGTTCCATAATTCACCATAGCTCCCATATAAGCCCACTTTCGGGAATCACTCTAAAGTGCATAAATCTACATAAATTGTCCACACAATGGAGTGGAGTATCATATGATCGGGGTTTATCTTACTTGTTTTCTTTTTTTTTTTTTTGCAATTTTGTTAACCTGTGTAATCAGCAAGCACCCGAATACTTTTTATTTGTATTTTTCACTCAATATTAATATCTTTACTGTTCAAAAAAAATTTATTTTTTTATTTCTTGAAAAAAATATGTGAGGGATTTTTATTTTTTAATATATATAAATATCCAATGAAATAAGTTGAAAATAATTCTCAACTTTTGTAATAAATATCACAAATGATATTTATAATTTTTATTTCGATCAAAATAAAAAAAATTAAACTACTGATTAAAATAAAAGAAATTGTGATGGATTTCGATTAAAATAAAAATAAAAAATTATTATATTTTTTGTATTAAAATCTGGTCTGGTAATTACATAATTTGTATTAAAATCTGGTCTGGTAATTACAAAATTTGTATTTAGACGATTATGTGTCTCTTTTTTGGGTACTCAATACTGCAAAGTAGTTACTCAATACTTTCAGACTTTAATTTTTTAATGATATCGTATTAAAAATATAACGGCCAAAATACAACTCTCTATAGAGATACAAATTAATTTTTAAATAACGTTTGTTTAACGTTTTTGTTTATAAAATTTCACGCTAAATGGATAAATATATTTGTTTTATTTTTAAACAAAAGAACCTTAATTAAAAATTATGAGGCCCTATGCTCCTAAAAAGAAACAACGGGTATATATATATATATATATTTCAAATTAAAAATTCGTTAAGTATCGAGCATTATCGAGTACCCAAATGAAAATTATTGAGCAGTATCGATTATTCAAAAGTAGTAGATTTTTTTTTTTTTTTTACTGTAACAAATTAAAATATTTTTTATGAAAAATGTTAAAGTTTATTTCTGTTTTATTTCGATATTACATTTTCACAGTTATGATTACTATTATGATGCTAATCGCAATTACAAAATCCCGAATCCGACTAAAAAACATCGGGATATATTGACATAAATACAAGTAAAATTGAGAGAGCTTTGCGTCATATAAACAATGCAGTATGAAAAACTAAGGGCCTGATTCAGTATGACTATCAAATTGTTTGAAAATAAAATTTGTATGAAAACTACTCAAAAAACATTTGAAAAAATGAGTAATTTTCATACAAATTTTATTTTCAAACAATTTGATTGTTGTAGCCGTTTAAGTGTTGAGCTTGGACCATATATACTTACAGGGGGCGGGTCCCAATGCTAGACACCTCGGGTATAAAATTTTTAAAAAAAATCCTTATTCCTTATATGTGAATCGTTTTAAAAGATTTTTATGCATATCTTATCTCTTATAGTTTAAGAGATATTAGGCTTCAAAGATTTAAATTTTTACTTTTTAGCCGGCGTTGGTGAAGTTGTTTCGTTACAGTGGTTTCAATATTCATCCATATCTTTTTTTTATTTTATAATATTTATTATACTTTAGAAACATATTTTTACTATTACGTTCCAAAAATTTTGGTTGGACCATTAAAAGTATTCTACTTAAAAAATATGTTATGACATTGCAATTTTTATTTTTGCAGATTTTTTTAAGTTTTTTCCAAATGTTTATTTTTTATTTTATAGGAAACAAATTTTTCGAAATTTCGATATCATAATCGCAATTATTATTTTCGCTATCTTTCTGTGGTTTATTGAGAAAAACCGAAATAGTTTGGTTAATTTTTAAATAAACTGCAAAAATAAATTTTCAAACAATGTTTGATACATTTTTATCAAACATTTTTTATACAATCTATCAGTTTATGAGGCATTTATGGGATTATATAAAAATAGTTTATTATCAATTTTGTTTATGTAAGAAATAAAAATATCAACCGGCTGATTTTAAGTCGATGCCGAACCATTTTAACCCAAGCCGCCGCCGCCGAAAAAATTTGACGGCGCAGGTCTCTGAAAAAATTATAAGTCAGCTAAGCTAAGTCTTATTATAAGTATAGCATACTTTTAACATGAAACCAACTTTCCATATCGTTGTAGATTCCACAACTTTGAAAATTTTTTCTAACGGAATTTATGGTGAATTTATTTATATACACCACCACAAACAAATCTGGTAATAACTCGTGACCAGGGCTGTTGGTAGTGGCGATTTTTAAGTACTTTTCGCGATAGATTTTTGCGTTTGGCGACGTGGCTATTATAAACAAGGTGGCGATTTTTTTGGCTAATTTTACACATGAGATGATAATTTTTCAACTGAGATGATTTTCATTTGTCACATTTTTTCACAAATCTTAAAATAAAATGCAAACGTCTTTTATTTCCCAAAACTATAAATTTAAAAGTATGCTTCTTAAGAGAAACATAAATTTTACTTAAAATTTTATAATTTTTATTTTATATTGTTTTGTCTCTTTTGACTTTGGGTATGTTCAAGAAATTACAATGTACTAAAAATGCCAAAAATTTCTTCCCTGTACGGAAATTATTGTTTTTTTCTGTGTTAAATAATTAAACATTTCAAACTGAGAAGTTTTTTACGCATTTAAATTATGAAAAATCTATTCAAATTTGTGTGTTTAATTATAAAACCAATGTTTTTTTCCTAACACGTATATATAAATATACTATTAAATATATACCGCATAGAAAAAAAAAAACATACTTTTGAGAAAAAGGAAACTACACATCGAGAAATTTTCTTAAATACCAATATCGATTGCTGCGCAAGTTAAAAACAAAACCTAAATTTTTAACACTTTTGGAAGTGAATTAAATCATTTATTAAGATTTAACCAAATGAACACAAATTTTGTTTGTGCCGCATATCCTATACCATCATGTTCTTTCAAGTGGGTCAAAAAAGTGTATTTGTTTAAATTAATATAAAATGTAAACAAAATAGAATTACTCCTAAGAGATGCCAGCCGAAGTACACATGAGACTCTCAATTTACAAAAATGGCGTTTAATGTATAAAATAGTGTTTAGTTGCAAAGTCTGAGCTCTTATCTTTTAATATATTTGTGATATCGAAAAATGGATTGTGGATGTAATCGATATCTTACAAAATTTCTACAAAAATGTTCAATGCGGCATATAAATCACATGACGATTTGTTGAGGAAATTGATTACGTTTTCTTACTAGCAATAGTAAGAAAACGTATTTTTTTTTGTATTTGCGTATGTAACAAAATCTAGAGTCTTAATTTATAAATAGCTTCAGCTTAGTTTAAATACATTTTTTAAAATTCTTGTCTTAAAATGAAGCTATATGTATGTCAAAAAAAAGGCGTATTGGGTGATTCCATATCAAAACAGGCAAAAACGGCCTTTATCATATATGGCACCTCCGATTTCAAATTTTAGCTATTGGAAATGTTTTTTAAAGCATAAACTATTCTTGTCCGAAAATATGACGTTTTAGAAAACAAAAAAAAAAAAAAAAAAAAAAAGCTACACAAAGGCGTACTTGTTTAATTGTTAATAACTTCTAAACTATACATAGTAGATCTCCATTTTAGTTTTACAATAAAAGCAAATATATCATATTTATAACGATATGTATAAAGTTCATTTATATCAAAAGTTCAAATGTCAAAATTGGACATATAACAATCAAAACATTATACCTCAAAAAACGGCATTTTAAAAATCCATAAAAAAGTATATAATGTTGATATATCTGTTATCCGTACATGTGCAAAACTTCAAGGCAGACACTTAATTAGTTTAGAAGTTATGATTGCTGTCCGTTTTGACATGAAGTCAACAACAACAATACAAAAATAACAGCGCTTTTTATTGCAATTGTTTACATAAATGTCAAATTCTGCTTATTGAAACAATAGAAAGATGAAATAAATCAAGTTAAAGTGCAATATTCGACTGTGCCGAATATTATATACCCTTCACCCGTTGAAAATGAAATAAATTATATTGGATGTAACTACAAATATATTTGACTATACTATATCTATGTAAACACTAAAAACTTTACATAATTTGCATTTTCATATAAAGTTGAAATGAAATTAAGGTTTTATAAATTTTTATATCCTTATATATATTATAAAAATAAGGTGTAAGTTTGTTTATTTGTTTGTGCATCAATCACGTCTAAACGGCTGAACCGATTTCCACAAAAATGTACACACAATAGTAACTTTGCTAAAGGTGGTTATAGACTCCGTTAGATCTCGATTGGATATCACATCCACATCTTATGCCTACTTAAAAAAAAAATCATTTTTTTTAATTTTACACGTTATTAATGAAGCTATTTATATGAAATTTGACGCACAGATAGTGCGTGCACTGTATAATGTTATAGGTTTCGTTGGAACTTGACGGATGTCATGTTCATATTTATGTCCACTTTTTCAAAACTCTCAAAAGGATGAACCGATTATTTTAAAATAGATCGGGGCAGGGGATGTAGTGCTCCCCCCCCCATAAAAAGCAAATATTTATTATGGCATATCGAAGGAACTATTACAGCAAGAGTCCACAAATTTCTTGGAGATCTTTATCCTATCATATCGCATTGATAAAACGAAAATAGAACGGATAGGTCCAAGGGAAGAGGTAACGCCCATACAAAGAAAATATAAATTTTCTAATCTAAAGGACCATTACAGTGAGTCTTAAACAAGTTTAAAAGTAATTTTCATATCAAATTTCGAATAGAGTGAATATGTCTAGGGGGAGTAGTAGCTTCACATATAAAGTAAATATTAGTTTTTGCAACAAAAATAGTGGCGAAGCCCACCGGTAAAAGCTAGTAAGTAACAAATTTAATACTTTGGAATTTTACAAGAGTTCCCACATATTTAAGGAAGATATAATCACTTCGATGCAGAACAAATATTTTATAAATGTCACACAATATTAAATTAAACAATTAGGAATTTTTTTACATTTACATTTTTTCGATACTACAAAAATTTAAACACAAAATTAAACTGTCATAGTATAGTGTAATAAGAAAGTGACCTCGTAAGCCCAGATAATTTACAATTTTTTCAAACACATACCGCTGAGAACTGTTAAATTGTTTTCCTATTCTGATGTAATATTTTTTGCCGCATTTATTTTCTTTACTTTTTCTTCATTTGCTCATTTTTTATTCATAGCATTTTGACATTTCTGAAGTGGTTTTACACTAATAAAATACAAACAATTTTATTTTTGTAGATGTGCAGTCACATTATACTTTCATAGCAAGCATTCCTTAAAAAAGAACAACAACACTGATAGCTTCTGATGGCTATTACATTTATACACATATGTTTGTATGTACCAAGAAAAATTTTTGGTTCTCGGTAATGGCAATTACTTATTAAAACAGTTTCTCGGTAATGGCTATTATTATCATTATTATTTACCTACTCTATTACATAAATATGTACTCAATAATATAATAGCACAGTAATATTGCCATCACGTGGATCAGTTGGCTAGAGAACTGGATTAACAACCAGAAGGTTGTTGGTTCAACAAAATGTCTAAAAAGATATTTTATACCAAAAAAACATTTTGACACAGAGAAAATGAATTGGGAGATGGTGTACTGAATAAGACGATAGTCGTTAAAAACGAATGGTTAATTTTTGTCCAAGTTCAAATATCGTATATGTATATGCAATAAACAACTACTGCATGCTTATACAAAAAGTCATTGTAATGCTATTTATATATGTCTGTGTGTGTATATTTTTAATAATTTTTTCAGATTTTTGCCTATAACCTTGTTGTGTATGGATCAATATGGTTAATTCAAAAAACCGAAATTTTAGAAAAATATTTACAACAGATTTGTTCAAAACGATTATATGGAAGCTTCACAAAGTCCGAAAATGCCTTTTAGCCAATATCTCAATTACTAATGAACTAAAATATCGGTTTTTTGATTTTTACTTGTGACATTCTAAGGAATATTCCCTATAATTTGATGTATAAAACATATATATCCGATAACTAAGACTTTCTAAAAAATATATACTTTTTGGGGTCTTAGATGAATATTGTAGAAATTACAAACGAAATGACAAACCTATATATTCCCTTTACACCTTTGGTAAACGTTCAAACATACATAAAAAATGATTGTGTGTATGTATATACAATCAGCAACAACTGTCTGCTTATACAAATAACAACAACACTGAAAGTCATTGCAATGCTTTTTATATATGTTTGTGTGTGTATATTTTAAATAACTTTTTCATATTTATGCCTATAACTCGGTTGTCTTGACAGATATCTCATTTGCTAATTAACCGATTTTATTCATTTCTTTCGCAAAAACATTTCAAAAAAAGATTCCGAATTTCTGTGCAAAAACGAAGTCCCTAGCTAATATAGGCGCTTGAAAAAGTCGAGAACAGCCCTTTTCGGTTTTTTGGTGATATCTCGGTCATGAATAGACTGATTTTGTTGTTGTCATTCTAAGAAATATTCCCTATAATTTGATGTGTAAAACATATATATCCGATAAATGGGGCTTTCTAAAAAATGATTTCAACAGACAAACGAACATCGTTATATCGACTTCCCTACCAATAAGCATCTAGAAAATATATACTTTTTCTGGTTTTAGATGAATATTGTAGAAATTACAAATGGTATAAAAAGGGCATGAAGGAAAATTTATGATCCGATTTAACTGATTTAAAAAACCAAAATTCGAAAAAAATATTTGTAATTTGTAATTGATGGTAATGCAATAAAATTAGTTTTCAGCATTTTTCAATTATTCATCAAAGTTTAAAAGTTTCTCTTGATTTTTTTGGAGTTACATTTTTGTACTCGCATGAAATTATAACCGTTTTAACAGAATTTATAATAAATATTCCTATGTATAACAACTGGAGGCTAGCGTAGTATTTTTAGGCTCTATACTGTATATATACATATATATATATATATATATATATATGTGTGTGTTATCGGGAGGCTTCGCAAATGGCATTAAGTCGAAAAAAAAAATTAAAAAACGGTTTTTTACAAATATCTCCGCAAATTCTTCGAAAGGATTTCCGATCGTTTCGTATATATATTATATATGGTAGTTATCAGTTGGCTTCATAAACACTATTTTAACCTACAAAAGGACGGACGGGCGGACATCGTTCTATTTACATCATTTCTTACAAGGATCCAGTATATATAAACTTTTTTGTTCTCCGATGAAAATTGTTGAAAATACAAACGGAATGAAAAACTTATATATACGCTTTACACCTGTGGTGAAGGGTATAAAAAGTACAACAAGTTAGAGCGCCGAATCTTTTTTAGCCTTCACCGCCTTATCAACCAATAATAAAATTTACAGGTATGTTTTTATATATTCACATTTATACTTACAAAAATAATCTAAATTTTTTCCAAACTATAAAAATGTAAGCACAAAATTAAACTATCATAGCAAGCGTTGCTTCCTTAAAAAAAAGCAACATCAACACTGACAACAAAAAATTTTTTGGCAATTTTTTATTTTTTATTCATTTTTCTTTGCAATAAAAAACATATTAGTATTGTATTTTGATCTAAAAGATTTGACTTGGGCGACTGTGTACATTCCAGAGCAAAAATAAACTTTTAAATTGATCAATGTTACTGTTTATATTATTGAATAAATTTTTTTTTTAATATAAAAAATTTTTAATTATTGATTTTTTTTTTAAATTTCATATTTAATTTAAAGTTATAGTGAGTTAAAGCTATAGTTATAGTAAAATATAAGGTAAGCATTTAGCTCAATTATAATTAAAAATATTTACTAGAAATACTCAAACTGCACTAAAAACACGTTTATTATACAAAAGCGATTATATTCCGATACTTTCTTAATGTACTGTTTTACACTTCTAAATGATAGTATATCGACACCCAAAGAATGCACTAAATAGTGTCATCTAAAAGGTATTGGAACTGTGGCACATTTCTTTCGGAACGGTGACTCTTCTTCGATAAGAAAATCATATTCAACTGTTATTAACATAGTGTCTACATTAGAGATTTTTTTTATCAAGACAAACGTCAAACTTAACACGAATTTGTGGAAGGTGGCAACAGTTGCACAAAAACAACAATATGGCGTATTCATTATTGTTTTTCAAATATGCAGTTTGACAACTGTAACAACCAAAATAGTAATCAGCTGTTTAACTAAGGTTACCTTGTATATATTCGCACTGATTTTGACGTTTGTTTTGATATAAATTTGCCTAATGTAGACACTAGGTAACTACACGAGATGTCGCTTTAGTTAAAATTTCGATAGAAAATATTGGCAGGGAACATAGCAAAAAAAAAAAAAAAAATGATTGTGTGTATGTATATACAATCAACAATTACTGCTTGTTTATACAAAAAAACAACAACACTGAAAGTCATTGAAGTGTTTTTATATATGTCGTGTGTGTATATTTTTAATAATTTTTTTCATTTTAATTCGAAAATAGTACAAATAAACTTGTTTTTTTTTTTATAAAAAACTTAAAATATGAAATGTTATTTGACGAAAAGCTTGATACTTAAAGTGTTTCACATATTAAATAAAAGATATATTTTAACAGTTTTTTTAACAAAATTAAACCAGAAAAAAGCATCGATAATTCGGATAATTCGATAATCCGGTTTGAGATTTGCAATAATTATCCAGATTCTCGAGTTTATACTGTGTCTGGTTTTTAATAATAAATGAGATTTTAAAAACCAAATTTTCGGTAAAAGAAAAAAGATTTTAGTTCGTCAAAATGTTAACCTATATGTTATTTGGAATACGTATAACAGTATAATTCAGATAACACATACTTGGACATCTTATGATAAAATTAGAATTTTTAAAAATCCACTCATAAATTTTGTTTAATTTCTCAAGAATCAGTTTCGAAATGTGTTTTTATTATTTTCTTTAACGTTCTTTTTGCTTTAGTCTTGAAAATTAATAACATATATTTTTTACAAATACAAACAGTTTCTGATCTTAGCTCTTTTTTCTAGCAACTTTTCTATTTTTAGCACTTTCTAGCATTTTTCTTTGTAAATTCTAGCGTTTTTTCCCACTTAGATTTTGGCAACACTCTTGATACAAAGAAAATATAAATTTTCTCATCCAAAGTAATTTTCATATCAAATTTCGAATAGGGTGAATAGGTCCAGAAGGAGTAGTAGCTCCCATATAAAGCAAGTATTAGTTTTCGTATTAAATAGAATAGCGAAGCGCATCCGCAAAAGCTAGTAAATAAAAAGAATTTAATACTTTGGAATTTTACAAAAGTTCGCACATATTTAAGGAAGATATAATCACTTCGGTGCAGCACAAATATTTTATAAATGTAAGACAATATTAAATTAAAAAAGGTATGGTGAAAAATTTGTGGACCGATTTGACTGATTTAAAAAAAAAACCGAAATTCGAAAAAAAATATTTGTGATAGATTTATGCAAAAATGAGGCCGATAGCTTATATAGGAGCTTAAAATTTTTCTGTGAAAGGCTGAAGTTTCTAGCTTACATAGATGTTTCAAAAAATTAAAAAAACCAAATATGCCTTAGTTTTTGTTGTTGTTTTTCAATACCCATGAAAACAAGAATTATAAAGAAAGTCCGTAGCTTATTTAGAACTTGGATATCAGTTAAAAATTCCTTTTGGTTTATGAGTATGACCTGTCACATTTCTGGGTTATGCCCAAACTTAACAACGCATGGTCTATTCTTAACTTAACTATTCTTAACTTCACTGATGATTTTTTTTTTTTAATTTTCTTAAATAAAGAAATAGTGATCAAAAATATTTTATTTCAAATAAAATTATGAAATATTTTAAAAATTTTCTGTCGAATCGAATATTTTCTGGAGTTTCCTTCGATAGATTGAAAAGTTTCTCCCTCTACATCAACAGCTGGAAATATTTAATCATTACCTCTCCAACTTCCATTAAAAAGCTTTAATATTCTTAGATGATTATTGTTGTGCAGAATTTGTCCAAAAATATATGACTGTCAACCGATAGTTCATGACCAAAAACACAGCTTGGAGAAGTTACAGCTCCTTAAAAAACTTTCAAGTCTACAACTAACCATTAGAAGTTGAAAAAGATTCTTTGTACCACGGAGCAAGACTTCGACTTTATAAATTGTCTGGCGGGACATCGGTCAGTAAATCATGTGATTTATTCGTCAGTTGAGTAATATTTAATTTCTGTAGCTAATAGAATATATTCTGATCTTACCAAATCAACTATTGGTTGGTCTTTATATAACATATTTGACGAAGTTAGAATAGTGGTATCAAAAAAATGAATATTTGTTCTGATTTTCGTATATCCATTTCTAAAGATATATTTCGATATTAGATCATTGGAAAACAGAGCAGCCCAATACATTCTGATTTATAGAATAGATTAAATAGAACATAATTATAGTGCAGCCATAAAAAATGTTAATGTCTGATTCTTATAAAGCCAAATTTGCACCAAATAACACGTTTATGTATAAATATAATTTCATTTGATTTGCAGAACTATACATAAATGGAATATTAGAATTATTAAATTCCCTTTGTTTCTACTGTTCTCGCAAATTTGTTGGTGTAAGAATCTTCTCATCATCGGAAGAGGTAGGTAGCGGACATAGTATAATCAAAACGATCGAATTGTTGCTAATATTCATCGTCATCGTCCGAGAACGATGACACATTATGTTATGTAACTTTTGTTTAAAAATTTTGTAAAACTTTTTATTTGGACAATTGGTTTTGTTTTTGAATTAACAAATAATACTTTATAATAAAAAGTCTAAATTAATTTGAAACGAAATAAAAAATTCAACTGTTATTACTTTTGTTCAAGTCTTCAAAATGAGGTGGAACCTCTTTTTCAATTTTTTTTATTTTTCTTATATATGTAATTCTCACCATTTTAATTTACTCTTTATTTTATCGAAAAAAGTAACAGTTTAACAAATATTTTAAGTGAATAGTTTAAAATGAAAACAACAATTAAAAAATAAACAATTTTTAAAATGTAAGCTCACAATCGTGTATGCTGGGTATCAAAGGGTTGAGATGTAAGTAGTTTAAGAACTATGTTCCTTTTGTACTTGGTAGAGTATTTTAAATTTTATTTAAATATTTATAATTGTATATCTAAAGAACTATTCAAATTTTAAGCCAGATTCATATTCAGCATGTGTAAATTAGTTAGAAATATATATGTTATGTTTATATTATACATAATATTATAAAAAATAAACGGTATTTATGTTTTCTTTGAGTCAAATATTTCAAAAATAAAATTTTAGTTATAAATTGCGTTAGATGTGTAAATGCATTTGCAATTTTTCAAGTGCATTTTTTATAAAATTAATTCAACAAAAAAATTTTAAAAAGATATTTTATTAAAATTTGATAATTTTACTAATTTTATTTGGATATATATTTTCTAATCTTTTTTTATAAATAAACCAACAAATTTTATAAATAAAAGATTTATGTATTTAGTCCAAAGCACAAATGCTATTTAAATAAATGAGCTTCTCGTCACAAAAAAAAAAACAAACAAACAAAAAATTAAATTGAATTGTTTAGTCACTTTTATTTAAGAAAATAAAAAATTGAAGGAGGAGATAGTTTTAAAAAATGCATCCAAAAAATGAATTTGCATTATACAGGCATATTTTAAAAAATTATTTCTTTTTTTAATTATGATATTGAAAGATGAATTAATTGTCTTTCTAATGACTTTTAAATCAATGAAATCATACTTAAACTCTAAAAGATGTATTTTAATTTTTACGAAATTAAAAACGGGAATAAAATCGCGATTTTTTTGAAATTAAAAAAAATAGATATGTACGTCAATGGTTTTACAAAGCATGCAAGTGCCAAATCTGAGACCTAAGGTATTTTTCATATGTGATGTCTCAACGAATTCATGATATAAGAAATTATAATTAAAAACTTGGGGAGTATTAAAAGTATTTAGCCTTATAGTAAGTGTCGTTCTCGTGATGATTTTGTGACGAAAAACAATTGTTTTCATTTAAATGTATAATGGATGTCGACAACGACAAAAATATGATTATTACAAATTTCGATACCATAAGTGTCGTTATTCATCGTTAAATCTACCAAAAAACGTCGTTAAGATTTCTGGGAACGAGAAGAAAAATAATATTATTACCTATTAAATAAAATTGATTAAAACAACATATAAGTGTCACAACTTCGTTATTATGTTATTTGTTAAAGTATTATTGTATGAAGAAAAATTATTTTTAATACTCCATAATTTTTATTCGTAACATTATTCGAAGCATTTTAAAAGTACAAGAAATACAAAAATGTATGTTATAAATATTTTAAGAAACACTTATACAGTCACAGTAATATACATTTACACTTTTTTAAATTTTTTGAAAATTTGAAAAAGAATTCAAATATTGTTGTTATAAAATATTTTGAAAAAATGTTTATTCTTGTAATGCCTGAAATGTGTAGAATAGATTTTGGTAATTTCTGATACAGTAGCGGTATTTATTTCTGACATTAAGAAAAAATCATTTATTTACGCTTAACAGTACTAAAGATGATCAAAAACCTTACCTTTAAGATTTTATAGTTAAAAGATATCATTATATGAAAATAAAAACAATTTAAAGAGAATTTAGGAAAAATCTGTCAGAAAATTTTAATATTGCTTAGAATATTTACAAAATTTTCGGCAATCATTGGTATGTTTAGCGAAAATGTATGATCCTTTGAAACGTATTTCCGCAATCGTTTTTCAATAATGTAATATGCAATTTCGAAATACTACCAGACTAAATTATTATTAACTAGCTGAATGCTCCGCGTTACATGGGATCTAAAAGGTTAATAAAAAGAAATATAAAACGTATATAACGTGGTTTTGTCATCGGCTGAGGTAACTTAGTCGCCTAAAGGGTTTACTTACGGATCCACAAACCTTAAGTAATAATACGTTTGATTTACCCTTTCTGGGGGTTAAAATAATATTTTCTTTATTGAATACTTCAAAAATATTTCAAATACAAAATAAATATTACGAGAGAATAACTTCGGTAACTTCAGTTCGGATACCATCAGCTTAATAAATGTAGTGTCTAGCTAATTTTCAAACTGCTATTACATTGCAATTCTACGGGTAAATATTCTATCTAAGAGAACGAGCAGCACTAGGCCACTCGTGGGAACGAGCAACCGAGATCACTTGTGATAACGAGCAGCACGAATCAACTCGTGAGAACGAGTAGCACGAAGCAACTCATGAGAACAAGTAACCAAAAGTCACTCGTGAGAACGAGCAGCACGAAGCCACTCGTGCAACCGAAGTCGAGCGTGCAAAATACGACTAAATTTTACTTTCGCAAAATCTAGTCTGCTCTCCAATTATATAAAATAATCTCCTAGACTTATATTTCGTGTTCTTGTCTTGTTTGAATAGCCACAGCTGTAACAAACTTTGTTTACTTATACTTAGTCACGTATCAACTGAATGAGAATTATGTTGCTTGTTGGCTATCAAGCAAAATCAACTGATCAACTAAAGCAGTTATTACACATGTGTGTGTGTGTATGTAGTATTTACAGTAAGGACGTTCAATGTAATTACCTATTTTTAATAAGGTAAATAATTAAACAGACGTAAATAAAATAAAAAAGGGAAAAATGGTAGGAATACGTATGCACGGGAATATAGTAATGTTGAGTGTACTATATCCACGTTACGCATAAAAAAAACTCTGCTCAGTTATTTTAAAATACCAATGTTTCCCGTAATGCTTCTTCCATTAAAACTTTCAGTTTTATCAAGAAATTAATAAAAGTTTAAAGTACAAAAAATACAAAAAACTGCAATTTTTTATTTAATTTAAATTTAATTTTAATTTATATCTTATAGTTCCTTCCAGCCTAAAGCTCATCTATTTTTAAAATTTCGTTAAAATCGGTCCAGCGGTTTAGGCGTGATTGCATCACAAACAAACACACACTTGGTTTTATAATATTAATACCCTACAAACATTTGGAAGATATCTTCCTAGACGAAATTTACGCAATATCTTCTGGAGCTGGATGAAATTAATGCAAAACTTTTATTTTTCAGTCACAATTTTTTCAGTTGTCGAAAAAATTAAGAAATCTGTCTGTTTTAAGCAAAAAAAAAAAAAAAAAAAAAAAAATACGAATATGATTATTGCGGTAATAAAATTTTTCTTCTAAGCAATACGAATTCGAAACTTGCTTGTAGGGTATGGATTAATATGAATTTTACTTTTTCATTGAATTTTTCATGTAATTAAAATAAATCAAATTTTTGTAGTTAATTTTTTTCTAAAATCGCGGGTTTTGCTACAGAAAAAATTATGAAACTAATCAATTATACTTTTATAATGCGAGCATCATAACTTTCTCTCTGAAGAAATACATGACTACTGAGAATTTTGAAAATATTTCAAACAATATTAAATTTTTATGCCAGGTTTTCACTAATTTCTTTCAAAAGTTTCTATTTTAATATATAAGTGATTATTTTTATTAAATATTTTTTTAACCATTTCCACACTATTACAAATTTTAATTATGATATACCATTTTAAATCTTTATTTAAATCTCATTTTGGCACTAAAAGGTTTTCTTCAATATTTTTAGATTTTTGCAACTTATTAAAGTCGAATTTGTATCACAAGGTTTTGGTACTATCTTAAAGATAAGATTTTGGAACATATCGTAATCGTAATCGTAAATAATTTATTTTTGAACCTGTATAAATAATTTTGAAATATAAAAAAATGTGTAATAACAGAAATAAATACTGCTACTCTATCAGAAATTACCACAATCCTGCTCCACACATTTTAATCATTACAACAACAAAACTTTTTTCAATAATTTTATAACAATATTTGAATTCTTTTTCAAATTTTTAAAAAAATTAAAAAAGTGTAAATATATATGGCTATGATTGCATTTTATGTTCAAGCAAACGGTATTCGTCGCCCCCTTACACCCAAGGGAACATTTGAGAACCGTTGCTCTACAAGACGATGCGAAAACAAGGAAATAAAAAGTTCTTGTTTACTTTCAGCCGGCTAACAGCCGATTTTGAGCCGTCATTCACAATTTTTAGAAAGACCGTCGCCGTTAAAATTGTTCGGCGCAGGTCATTTTTCGTCATTTGCTAATTTTTTTCAGTTGAAATTTGTTATTTACGCTCAGTGTTTGTTCGGGGGAGTTCGCGCTCGTTTCCCCTATTTCTCATTTCTTTATTTTCCAAAATACTTTAAGAAGGTAGTGTTAAATTAAAAACAAAATACCTTTGTGTATAAATAATATTCTATTTTATATTTGTGATTTGTATAGTGTTGTCAATAATATTATTATTGTATTTATTTGTGTTACAAGTTGATAAATAATGCAAATGTCATAATTAGTCACACAAGAAATGTACAAACATTTTGCATAGTATCTTAAAGATTAAAAAAAAAAAAAAAAAATTACAGATGTGATCATTATACACAAGGGATGTTAAATGTAATGTTTAAATTGTATCAAATAGATGTCAAAATTGTACTTTTTGATCCTAATTGTACCAAAATATTTTCTATAAATAAGATTATAAAAATTACAATTTACAGTGGAAAATTTGAAATTACCGAAGAATTCTCGAAACAAATTTAATACTTTCAACATATTATAAATTATATGTAATATATGGTATTGTATATCTAGAAATTTTGATTAAAATTTATAATTTCTTCGAAAAATATCAATTTATTTCTAATTTAAATCTTATTATTTAGGTAGTCTTTATCCCTTTAATAGTTTATGTTTTTCAATTATTTTAATATTATAAAAACTTTAGGTCAATACGTCTCCCAATATTTAATATTATGTGAGACCTCATATCGTTAAAAGAATAAAAAAGCAAAGACTAATTGTAAATAATAATATTACTTACTCTTAACTAATCTGAGACTATTTGAAGCCTTTTTTCGTTATTTAGGCTGCAATTTGAATGATTTTCCGTAATAATTTTATTAAAAACTAAAATTGGGGATAATTTAAATTATACCAAGTTGGTTATTGGTATTCCATTGTATTTTTCATCCTGGAATTGTATCAAAAAAAGTACAATTGTACCAGCATTGACATCTCTGTTATACACATCCAACTATATATGTATATATAAAATTCATATGATTTCGTACATATGAACATATAGCTCATTTGATGCAACAACGTCACAACTCAAAAAATCTATTTTTTCATGAGATGCATTTTTTAATTTTTAACGATATATATTTTTTATAAATTTTTATTTTCTAGATAACTTTATGATGTTGACTACGCAATAGTCGACGTTGTTGCAAGAAATGAACAATGGGGTATGAAATTTGGACAAAATGCTTTTATCGCGATCCTTCATGAAATATAAAAAACTTGAACACAAAATTTTGTCAGTTAATAAAAGAAATTATTTTTATTTACTATGCGTTAGTGGTGCTAAAAATTTTCGTTTTTTGAGTTATGACGTTGTTGCAGCAAATGAGCGATATGTACAAATGAATATATATGTTAGCTAACATCATTAGAAAATTTTGGGGATTTTCTTGCTTCTTATATTGTTAGTAAAAAAATTAGCAAAATTAATGAATTTGATGAAATTTATTTAGATATATATAATATTTTAAGTTATCGAGAATCGGTTATTAATAAAACAACCCATAAACCGATCAGCCAACAAAAATGATAATTATCATAATGATTTTTCCTAAAATTTTTAATCTATTCATTATTAAAATTTATTTATTATTATGATAAATTATTGTATTTGCTGTTCATTATTATTATTTGTTATTATTGCTAAGATTTTTAGAACAAAAACAATTATTTACAAAAAAGCCAAAACAACAATTGCAAAATGAGTTACAGTGAAATTTAATTTGTTGTTCGATTTTTTAATTTTGATTTATTAGTTGTTTTCTCATCTTCGTTTTCACTTAATTCTTCATTGTTTCTCATTTTTATCATATATATATGTATGCATGTGTGTGTTTTATATTCAAATACTTCCACAAACTTGGCATTTAATTTATTTTACCAATTTTTATATTCTTTTACGTCTTCTTCTTCGTCATCGTTTGTGTACGTTTACTTCGTGACAACATAGTGTTTGTTTTATTTCAAAGCTGTGATTTGTACAATAAACAAAAATATTAACAACAAAAACAAAACGAGATACAAAATTAAAAAAAAAAAAAAAACTATAACAAAAAATTCATGATTGAAGTAACATTGTCGAAGTAAAACATAAAAAAAAAAATTGCAGCATTTGTTACAATTAAGTAAGTGATCGTCAAAGTTTGTTATTATAAAAGTACAATCAACAATACCACCACAACTATTACAACATTCAACTATGGCAATGTTACAACGAGAAGTTGGAGTCCCAGACTTTGTTCTGCTGGACCAAATAACCTTGGAAAAATTCATGGATAACTTGAAGATACGGTAAGTCGTAAATTTACATCAACAAGTATGTAGTACAATAAAATCTGTTAGTTGTAATTGTTATTGCATTCGAATATAAAAATATTTAAGAACATCCAATTAATTCAGTTAGTGTATTAAATTAAAAAAATAAACCAAAATCAATTTTTAAGACTCACAATATAAAACAAACAAACAAGTGTAAAATTACACTATAGAATATATGTATTCAAAAAGATTGATTTAAATGTTGTATAGAAATTTGCATGAAAAAATATATGTATTGAATAAAAAAAGAGAAAATAGAATCTCATAATGGCAATACATGATAAACTTAGTTCATTAGTAACAAATTGTGACTAATATCACATACATACATGTATACATACATACATAAATACATACATATATAATATAGACTTTATTTATTTCAATGGGGTACGTTCATGTTGACAGTCGTTTCGTTCATGATTTCTTCTTAAAATATTGGTGTTGAAAATGTTGAAAAGCGTAAGTTTTTCTCAAACTGTGAAAATTCCAGAAAAGGATTAGAATAACAAAAATTGTATAAGTAATCACCAGTCAAACCACAAAAATGCTCTAAAAAAGTGTTTTATGCGCATTATTGTGGCCCTCTTTTTTGTGAAGGTGTTTAAAATGTCGGTCTCACTCCCTAGAAATTTGCGAATAGCCTAAAATCTATGAAATACGAAGTTTTACCTTGTCTAAAAAAATAGAGGAAGCTCAAAGCGATCGAAATATTAAAAATTAAATATTTTTTTTACTTTGTTCAATCATTAAAATGTTATTACAACTGATGTTACCTTGGTTTATATTTTTTAAATTCCACAGTTCGTTAATTTTCAGAAAATAAAAAAAAAATGTACCTACCAGTAACGAAATAGTAGTAAAATAAATTTAAAGTTTAATACGTAATTTTTAACCAAATATACCCTAGGAAAATAAGAGGTAGGAAAGGAAAGATACGAAACTCAACATATAGTTTCATTTTGATATCTTATATATCATAATAAAATTTATCAATTGTCATCTTTGATCTACGCGAAATATTCACGGTCTAAGTTAAAAAAAAAAACAGTTTTTTGCAGATTTTGATCGCTTTGTGCCACCTCTAAATATTTTCTAATTGGTCTGAAACTTGGGATTCCTTAGTTTCTATGATATTATCAAATTTCTAGGGGATGAGACTGAGAATCTAAACATCTCCATAAATTCCACATAAAATACGTATGCTGCAAAAATAAAAATCCTTTAAAAGCGCGAAAATATGCAAAAATGTTTTTTATTTTTAAACAGCAATTCATTTTATTCATTAAAACAAAATGTTTTATTAATATTTACATATATATTATAAAATAAGACAAACTAAAATTTATCTCCCAACTGTGTTGAATTTTTTCCCATTTGTTTATTTTATCACATGAAAACTTTACTGACTTTATTAAATCTTCATAATTTGTTGCAACAACGTTTACTTGCGGTTATAATCGAATTTGGTAATAAACAATAAAATTAATTTGGAATATTAAATATTTCATTAGGTGTACAAAAATAGCTTAAAAATATCAAAATATGCTCTAAAAGCGTTAATTATGTTGTAAAAATAACAAAATATGCTCTTAAAATCACTATATGCACAAATATTCCATTAAGGCTGAAATAAGCAAAAATATGCCCTTTCAAATCGTTTCCAAAATGCTTAACTTGTTCCGAAAAAGATAAATATTTTATCGATGGCTTCATCCAACGACTAATAAAAAACTTGATTTTTGGTAATCACTGTAATTTAAAAAATATTCAGTAAAAGGAATACCAACAAATTTGTTAAATAACTAATATATTTTCATAGTTTTTATAAGAAAAAACAAATTCGATAAATTCAGATAATTCGAAAATCCGATTGAGGAGTGCAATCAATTATCCGGATTATCGAGTTGTTACCGTAACTTAAAAATGAAGATAAAGCAATGTTGACATTATATCCAATCGAAAAATATTATATTTTTTAAATAAAATGTTTGCTATAAGCAAAAATGTATACCTAAATATATATTTTCTTTCCGAATTAATGGAGTTAATTCGAAGGTATGTATATTTTATAATAGTACTTGTCTCAAAAATGCAAATTTACAATTGTGACTCTTTTCTGCCAAATGAATGATTTTGTATGTAAATGCATGTTTAGTAGGTAAATTTTTATATAAATTTTGTTCTAGTTCAAGGTCTTTGCAGTATAATAACTAAATTCAGGTTGTAACGTATCCAGTTGATTATTTTAGGTTTAAATAATAAAAAAATGTTATATTTCACACTATTTCGTTCATTCACTCTCTCTTACGTGTTATATGTTTTTAAGTAGAAATAAACAGGTTTTTATGTCTGGTAATTTGTGATTCTTCGAAATACGTCATCATTACTATAACAAAAGATCAGTATAATTAAGTTATAAGAAAAGTGATTATTTTTTGTTATTTTCATTTTTTTCAGTTAAGACAAACCAAAAATAATTTAAATTGACAAAAGTATAAAATAAAATATTTTTGTTACAAAGAAAAAGAAATATGTTTACATTAATGTAAATTAAAGAAATGAGCCTCACAAAATTGAAAAATAGAGCCAAAATATTTTAAAATAATTTTATAAATAATAATTTTATAATAATGCCCTAAAATTTATTAATCTAACATTTATAATTAATAAATATTGATTGGAAACAACAATTACATATATACATATATACTTTCACATACATACATATATCATGTACCACTGAAAACGAAATTACATCATAACATCCCTGCAAACATTTTCTATCGAAAGCGTAACTATATCGGCACGCCTGGAAGTTGATATGCGTCGCTTTTTCTATCGAATTCTGATCTACTTAGTAACACCGTTCGGGAAGAACTGTGCCACTAAGCGATAGTTCCTTTTGAGTAGATATATATAATAAAATAAGAATAATTATTAATATTCTAATTTATTTTTTAAATAACAAAAATAACTCTTCCTTGTGTTTACTACAAAAAACAATGAATATAAATGCACAGAAAGATTTTGAATTCAAATGAAAATTTAGCATCTATTAGAATATTTGAAAAATTTCCTGCAGTTATTAGTATGTTCGGCGACAGTGTATGATTTTTAGAAGGGTTATGATGTTCGCATTATAAAATGTGTAATTCAATATTTCCAAAATGTTTAGTAATATAATATACGATTTCTAAATATTACAAGACTACATTATTATTTATTTTAATTTTGTATTGAATTTTCTATGTAATTAAAATAAATAAAAATTTGATGGTGAATTTTTTTCTAAAATCGTCAGTTTTTCTAAAATAATTAAAGAACAAATGTATTACACTTTTTACAAGGCGAACACTATATATTTTTCTAAAATCATATTTTCTCGCTGAACAAATAGCTGACTATTAAGAATTTTGGAAATATTTGAAAAAATATTTGTAATAAATTTTCTCTAATTTCTCTTTCAAATGTTTCCATTTTTATAAAGGGGATTCCCTTTATTAAAGACTATATGATCGTTTAATCATTTCCATACTTTATTACCAATATTAATGATGATGTACCATTTTAAATCATTATTTAAATTTTATCTTGGCCCTGAAAGTTTTTTCAATCATTTTTGTCAATATTTAAGATTTTTGAAACTTAGAAATAAATACCGCTACTTAACCAAAAATTACCATAATCTACTCTACGCATTTCAAGCATTACAACAACAAAACAATTTCTTCAAAATATTTAATAACAAGAACAATGTTTGAATTCTTTTCAAACTTTAAAAAAAAATTAATTTAAAATTTTGAAAATTTAAATTTAAAGTGCAAAAATCAGCTCTGCTAAAATATGCAATGCATTCTCAAAATATATATACATATTTTAAACTTCCACAGAATAGACTTGTAAAATTGAATTTTTAATATATTCGTAATTTTTTGTTCTATAGAAAATTATTCTGAAAATTAGCGACTTTTGCTGCGGGCATATCATACATAAGTCAAACTCTCACACTTTTAAAAAATGTTGTTTAAGTTATCAAGAATTTTATATAAAACAGAATTTTCTGTCATGTTCTGACCTTCAAATTGTTAATAACATATTTTAATTTTATAGAAAATCTTTTGATAAATTTATTCGCTTGCCCAGAACTAGTTGAAATATTAATAATTTCTTTTTAATTTTGATAAACGCTTACCTTATTTTCTTAATTTTCCTTTTATAAGTAAAACTTATGAATTTTTTGTTTCACTATCAGCTTACATAAAAAATTTTAGTTAATATCAATATTTTTTCACTCTTATCACTTCAAAACTTATATTTTTACTAAGCAAAATTATATTGTTTCTGCTTATTCTTTTTCCCATTATGAAATGTAAACAATCGTCAAAATCATGATTTTATGATAAAATTTCGAACCTAATGTGTGTTGTGTTTGTAAAGTTTTGCACATTCTACTATTAATCACCTTAGAGTGCCGAATTCGACAGATTATGTGGATTGGTAAACAACAATCTTCCAAAAGGTGTTGAAAAATAGTGTTTTCGTTTTTGGATAACTGTAAATGTTATCCAAACAACTTCTAATAGTGATTAAAGAAGTTACGTCTAGAAGATTCAATTCGTATACTAATATATTTTGTTGTTGGAAAATTGAGAGAAATCTTCTATTGCACTTCTAAGAGTGGCGAAGAAGTGAGCTATTTCGAAAAAGAATTCACTATATGCTTGCAGGGATTTTTCTAATGATGAATTTGGTGATGCATTATGTACTATATATACATATGTATGTATGTACAAACATGTACATTAATAAAATTATTACCAGAGGACAAAAAATTCGATTTAAATGGTGTTTATAGAAAAAAGATATCAGGAAAAAAGCAACATATTAGATCCAAAAAGCAGCAGAAAAAAATAAATTTTTTTAAGGATTTACTGCAATAACTGAGAGCTACCTAACGCATTATGAAGATAAATGTTCGTTACCTTTTGAGAAACTTCATCCAGCGGATATTGATAGGGTGGATTTAAATATAAACTTCGAAGAAATTCATCATAGGAATTTACTCCAGGAAAAAATTGTATTTATATTTAAAAATTGTCCCATGTTTATTTGAAATACTGCATTAAATTCACTGACCTGCTTTTTATAAAAAGTCTACTAGAAAAAATTTGTGTTCGTCGTAACTCCACTTCATACATTTCCGCCGATATCTATCTGTTACGTAATCTGGTTAGAATAAGAGAAGGTGAATAATTTTATACATCAGAGTTTTAATACAGATAAAAGTTTTACAAATAAATGGAATTCTGATTATTTTGGCCAAAATTATTGAAAAAAGCTATTTTTGTTTAAAAAAAATTGTAAAAAAAAACATAAAAGCACAAAAATCGGAAAAGTAGCAAAAAAAAAAAAAAGCAAAAATTCAACAAAAAATCATAAAAAGCAAAAAAGGCATTTTTGTCTCCTCTGATTGTTACATTCACATTAATTTTCAAGTTTTATTATCAGTAAGTATGAAGAGAAGTAACAAAAAATATAAGATGAAAATTGAATAAGTTATTTAACAGCAAATTATAAGTGTAATATAAATACAATATTTGTTTGGCACGCTACAAGACCAGGAAAAAAAACTTGATTTTTAATTAAATTTCAAGCCAAATTATATGAGTCAATTTCGAAGCCTATATAAATAATAAAACAAAATACTATTCGTGGCTCGAATATTTGTGAGGAAATTTCAAAAGCAGTATCGTTTGCATTGGAGGTCAAAGTAGTATTACCGGAGAAGCATACTAAATAATCGATTTTTAAATGACTGCATTTACAATTGCACACAAATACAAATAAATGTATATGTAAATTTATATAGAGTTACTGTTGTATTGTATATTGTAACATACCAATATAGTTTTTTCGCCTTAGTTTTTATTTTCCGGGATAGATAGCCTCTAAAAGTATTTGAAATAAAAGATGACGCAATTCTCCAACAATAAGGGAAATGCAGAAAATCTCACAAAACATTTATTTTATTGAATAATCAGTTAAGAATTAAACCTTGAAATTAAAACAGAAAATGGAAATGTTATTCAATTTTGATATCTCATGGAGTTATCACTTTAATTGAAAATATTAAGTTAAAATTTTGGTTACAAATTTTGGCAAGAAAAATTATTCAAAAAACTTTTGGTCGTTGGCTTAATAAGACGAACAATCGAATAAAGCTTTTAAATTACTCGAGTAATTCGAGTGAATTATATCCATTATTGCCAGGAGATGAAAAAGAATCTAAATCGAACTTTAAAAAAGGTAAAAAATGGCTAAATTCTCCAAAAAGTAAGGCCAAAAAAAAAGTTATTTAATTTTATTTTATTTTTTTAATTAAGAAACTTGTTTCTCTTGTTCTCATATCACCTTACTGAAAAAGGATGATATTTTGATGATAAAATCTACTATGCAAATGACAAAAATAACAATTTTTATATATTTTTTTGTTATTTATTGCCTAATTTTCTTTAAACTGATAAAAATACAATATTAGAAAATATTGCTTTTATGATTTTCTTCCAATTAATAAAAAGAAGATATTGCGTAAATATCTTTATGGAAGATATCTTCCAAATATTTTTAGGGTAATTGTTTATAATTTCAAAAAATTTTACTAGCAAAGAAATACAAATTTTAAAAACGAAAACTAAAAATTTATGAGAAATGAAAATTTTCTTACTAAAAAATTTAAACTAAAATTTAATGAGAAATTTAAACAATTTACTAAAAAAACAAACAATATATAATTTCAAGTTTTAAAAAAATGCAATTATGATACATTTTGAACTCAATTCAAATGATAATTCAAAATTGAATTCTTCAATTGCTTGAACCAAAAGAGAAGAAGTAATTTTCACTAATACTACATTTTTGAGGATATCTGGGCTCCGTCTGTTTTTGGACTCTGTGAGAATAATTCTTAGTAAAAAAAATGCTCTTTCTATTGTAACCTGTAAAGATATAAGATTTAACGTAACTTAGAGGGTGTAGATTTTCGAGTCAAAATAAAAGTGTTCTTTTTTAAATTTACCTGTGTCGGTGGAACTTCAAATATAATGCTAGCTATTTTACATTATGTAAAAGATATTGCATATTAACATCAATTTTATGCCATATAAGTTAATTGATTTATTATAAGAATACATATTTTAGTATTTTTTTAATTATTCTACAATATATATTATAAAGATTTGCTTTTGGCAGCACAACATTTTAGTTTAATTTTTAGCAAATTTTTTAGCCTTAGTTTGATTTTTTTAAAAGTAATTTCTCACAAATTTTAAATTTTAATTTTTCAAATTTTCATTTCTCATAAATTTAAAATTTTCATTTCTATGGTAGTCAAATTTTCTGTGCTAAGAAAGTTATGTTATTAAAATTATTGTATTTATTAAACTAAAAGCTATTTGAAATATTTTTCATTTGTAAAATATTTTTAGTTCAACTTAAGCGACAGTTTAATAAATGTTCATATTTTAAATTTCTTTTCTTTTAAAAACTAATACTACACATATTTCTATATAGTTTTTAGTAATAAAAAAAAAAATAGTTAATACATAATATTAATCCCTGTCTTTTTTAAATTATTTTCATAAATAGTTTCTATTGTTGTATTTTAAAAAATAATTTTAATTATATTTTTTTAATTTTAAAAAATTTAATTTTATGAAAATAATTTTGATTAAAAATAATCTCGATTTTTTGTGCGAATACATAAAAATGCTTAAGTGGATGATTCTGTAAAAACAAAATTAGTAAATAAGAAATTATTTTCTTCGTTGTTGAAATACTAACATTTTGAGGGTAAAAGCAAAATGAAAAGGCTAGATTTAGCCTTAAAAAGACTAAACTGGCAACTCTGATTATACCTTATAATTTTACTCGTTTTCTTAATTTTAATAAAATACATATAAAAGCTTTTTGAAACATCAAAAATATGCAGATTTTCATTTCATGTGATCATTTAATTTACAATAAAGGCTTTCTTCCTCTTTTGTTTTTATAAAAATATTTCTCCTTTATACTTACAAAATTCTTTGATAGTCAGATCAATAGGCCTAAGAGTATCACCTCATTTTGTTAATGTTCGGATATCATTGTCCGTAAAAAGGGAAAATTAAAATTTCAAGTCATATTTATGAATTCGAAAAAAATTCTTAATTATTTTAGATACACAAGTTCAGTTTACTGCTTAACTCAATTTTAACCCCAAATCTCTTCTATATCACAAAATTTCATCCAAACCATCAGCATCATAATATCCTTTAAACATGGCTGAGAGTTTATTGGTATATCAACTTCACACTTCACATAACGTCTGCACTGTCATTCCTTGAGTCAAAAATATGTTTTTCCAAATCAAGTTCAAAATTTTCCAATTTGTTTCTTACGGTGAATTGAATATTAAAAACGTATTTTTTTTTCTTTATCTCTTCTAAACTCAAACCATAAATAACAAATAATTAAAATTTTACATTCTATTTTCTTTAAGTGACGTGAAGAAGTGAAGAACGACCTTTAAATGTAATTACGCATTCCATTTTAGGACCAAAATTGGTTATTTTTACTGAATAAACTTTTTTTAACATAATTCCAAATGGTGGTGTCACTAAAACCTTTCGGTTCTAAACAAATTTTGCGACTGTTTTTAATCAAAATTAAAAAATAAATAAAATTAAAACTAATTAAGAAAATGATTGTTACTCGAATTCTTTGAGTAACCGGTATAATTTACTCGAAATTATTGATTTTAATTTAATCGAACAATTATTTGAATTTAATTTGTAGATAAATCGAACAAACACTAGTCGTGTGAATACCCTACTTAACATAAATAAAGCTTATCACGATTTGTTCGAAATTTAATTATCTAATGGTTTTATTTTAAATACACATTCGTTAAAAAATAAAAGATCTGCAATGGCAAATATTAATTAAATAGTAGTTTTGACAAGACCCTACATATTTTTAAAGATTTTCGTAGACCATACGAGCGTATTAAAAAAAAAAATCAATTCATAGAAAAAAATAAAAATGGACTTCCATTCCAGAAATTAGTTATATTAATTAAATTTTTTTTGATTTTGTCTTATCACCAAAATGATAATATTAATTTACTGAAAATAATAGATTTTGTTATAAATTTAAAATTTTAGTTGATATTTGGCACGTAAATAACAAATACAGTGGAACATTTTCACGGCAAACATATTATGTTTAAGTTTGTTTATAGTTGTTGGAATAATTTACAAATTAAAAATATGCTTGTTAAAATCATTAGTATTAGGCTCATCTATATTTTTCCAGAATTATTTTTCTGTGATTTGTACTGAACATATCGTCGTTTTTTATTCGAACATCCGAAAGTATTTATAATCGTCCATTGACCTACCAAACCATCTGTACATTTACATACATAAGTAGATATATTTTTTTTAACAGTTCACAATGTAAATTTAATAGTAATAAATTTGGATCGTGAATTGAGACGGATACGATCGTAACGCAATTGAGCACTTTTTATATTATAACAGTTTTAGCCTATTTACACTTTTTCTAAATTTGTTTAAGAATAATTCAATACATTCTTACAAGTACGACTTTACTCGAACAAAATTTAATACACAAGTAACGTTTGTTTGATTCCTATATATTTTATTATATTTATTAAACAAATTCTTATTCAAACAGATCAGAATAATCAGAATATTATTGTTTCCAAGTGTTGACATTGATCAACATCAAATAATATATATATATATATATATATATATATATATATATGACATATTTTGGTACCATATCATTTGTTTTCGAATAAAGAAAACTAAAAATCAATGAAATTATAAATAAATTGGGTCAACAAGCAAAATAAACGCATGATAAATAAAAAAAAAAAAACATATAGAAAAATACAAACTAAAATCTAAAAGATGCATACATATTTTCCTTTGATAACAGAAAGATTTTTCGTCTAGTCTATTTATGAGAGATTGCGTAACATTTTGTATGGAAATGTTGGATGTGTGCGAATGTGAAGGCATCAAAAAATTTTACTAATAAAAATTTGTTAAAAAAATAATGTTTTAATAAAAATGGGTTTTCAATTGATTATGTTTATATTAACTACTTTAATTAATAGGGGGATATTACATTTGTTAATGCCCTTATAACACTAGTAGTTTTTGTTTAAAAAACTACATAAATTTTTATAGTTTTTCCATACAAATCAAAAAATAGTTTCACTTAGTTTTTATTGAATACCTAATAAAAACTAGTAAAATAACTATTTATGGTACAGTCTGTTCAGTTGATTTCAGAAAAGTAAGTATATATAAAAATATTAATAATATATATATGAGAGAAAATTTGTATTATTTCATAAATTATTTAGTTTGTTATACCTTTTAATATTAAAAATACTTTAAAATCGTGTAAAACTTTGTTTATAAAAACAAAGCTATTTCGATTGAGTGCAGAAAACAAATAAATCAAGAAATAAAAACGTCAAGAAAAACCACATTGAGTGGTATTACACTTGAAATCTCGTTTAATCGGTATTTTGGAAAAACAAAATTTACCCTATCGTTACATATTTACGACTGTTTTGCAGATTTTGTTTGACAACTGCTCTTATAAAAATTAAAAACATACACTAAACACTTTCAAATGAGCTTAATGCTCCACAAAACTATTATAAATTTAATTTTAAGTTTAAGCCTTGTTCAGATCGGCGCGAAATTACGAAATTTCATGCCGGAATTACAATTGAAATCTAGAGTGTTCATACTGGCTAGATGACATTTGATGTATTTTCGTGAACAGCTGATACTTATTGTTTACATTTTAAATTGTTATAGGGGTAAATAAAGTATTTTGAAATGGAAACAAATAAGAAACAATTACTTACTAAATTGGAAATTATTAATTTGCAACAATTAAAAATGTAAAAATCACTTTAATAATTAATTTTAAGATTTGTGTTTAAATTTAAGATCAGCTGTGAATTGTTTTTTTTTCTTTTCACGGTTGAAACATGCAGTACATAGTTGAAAAAAAGTATTTTTTCCAACCATGTACAGAGTTGCACGGAAATGGGCATGCTAATTTCAATGTAATTTCGCCGAAATTACACAAAATTATGTAATTTCGCAAGTGTCAAAATGTATGGGAAATTACGTAATTTCAACTTGATTTCGGCCGAAATCACGAAAGTACGTAATTTTGCGTCGGTCTGAATGCCCTATTATGAACATTTTCAAACAAAATTTAAGGATGTGAAGATAAATACGTCCTACACAAATGTTAAATACACACCCTGTTAATTGATTTTTTAAAATCAACAAAATTATTTTTTTTTTTTTATAAAAAACCATATCAAAATTAAATTTTAAATAAAAAATCAAAATATATTTTTAAAACACATTAAAATATGAAATTGTAAAAAAATGTTTCAAATATATCACTCCATACATATAAAGGAATAATGAAGTAAAATATCAACTTTTTTGGTGAAATATATAGTTCAAAAGTTATTTATAAAAATGTCGTATAAAATTTTATTGTCATTTATCAACTTCAATTCTTAGCCATTAAAGTCTTGTACATAATTTCGAATTTTTCAAAAAAAAAAAATCAAAATTATATATCTCTGATCCCAAATGGAATCTGAACATAGAACATAAATTTGTGGAATCTACTAGTCCTAGGCTACTTCCACTCTTCTGTTTACCCGATTCATGTCTGCTCCTTATGTCCACTAGAGCCACTTAAAAAATTCCACATTTTTCAAAATTATAAATCCAGTGGGCCACTTGAAAATTCCACATTTTTCCATTTGATCATAGTGTAAAAATACATTTTAAAAATTATATATCTCTGATCCCAAATGGAATCTGGACATAGAACATACATTTCTGGAATCTACTAGTCCTAGGCTACTTTCACTCTTCCGCTTATCCGATTCATGTCTGCTCCTTATGTCCATTAGGACCACTTGAAGTTTTCGATGTTTGCTCAAAGAAATTTTATGTATAGTGATACGAGGGCGGATCAATAAGTCCGTGACTTTTCGAACTTCCCTCGTAGTTATATGAAATACAACACTATTCCCATCAAGTACCACCTGTTAATAGACTACTGTCAAATTTTGAGCAAGTGTCGTCATTTACTTTGCGTAAAAAATAGGATTTTTCGAGGTCCTTAAAATAGGCATATGTTTGGTCAATAATTTCGTCGTTGGAGCTGAATCTCTTTCCACTGAGCCAATTCTTTAGGTTTGGAAATAGGAAGTAGTCACTAAGGGCTAAATCCGGAGAATATGGCGGATGAGGTACAAATTCGTAGCCCAATTCATAGAGTTTGCATTATCTTAATGAAAAAAGAACTTTTTTCTTGGCCATATGGGGTCGTTTTCTTTTTAAATCCTAATTAAATCGGTCTAATAAGTTGGCATAATAATCGCCGTTTATTGTTTTTCCCTTTTGAAGGTAATCGATCTGGATTATCCCGCGTGCATCCCAAAAAACTGTTGCCATTTGTTCATTTTGAAAAATCAATTAACAGCGTGTGGAACGTATCTAATTTGCGTAGGACGTATTTAACTGACTTATTTATCTTCACACCCTTACAAAATTTTACTTATTTATTAATTTTAAAAATATTTGTTTAAACACAAATATCATTTTTATTTAGAACATTGTTATACTTTACTAACACACTAAAAGAAAAATAGTGCTGAAAAACGATATTTTTCAAAATCTAATTAAATTTTAGTAGATTTTAGCAAAATTTTGTTAGAAACTAGATTTTGATTTGTATAGAAAATCTATTTAAAATCCAATAAAATTATGCAGATTTTGCTTGAATATATGCATCATACCGACAATGCAGTATGAAAAATTAAAATCGTTTTGATTTTGAAATGAACTCACACTGCAAACAGATATTTTGAATGAATGCTGGAAGTTTTCTTTGTCATTTATGAAAATTTCAATTTGACTTTTTAAATTGAATGAAAAAATAATTGAAGTATTTAAAATTGTTCGTTTTTATTCGAATTTTTCACAAAAATAAAAGTCTGTTTGATCAATGTGTTGTGAAATCATCAAACACACACGTATAAGGGGGTTCATCGGCAATAACTCTCTGCAGTATGTGTCTATGGACGCCTTTAATATTTATATATCAACTAATTTGCCTTTAAAGAAAAATATATAAAAAGGATGAAAATAGTTCTCAATCTCCTTTTAGAAAAAATCGTTATATTTGGGACAAAAATCGTCAAAGTCATTTTTAGAACTAAAGATCGCCAAATCTGGTAACAGTGTGCCTGATGTACATACGTACATATAAGTGTATAACTGTGAGTGTTTGCTTATTTTAAATATACAACATATTTAATATTCACTCACATTCCACAGTGGGGCAGAATTGAAATTTTTTGGAAATAAATCTATAACTTCTGATCGGCTGGTTGGATTTTCATGAAATTTGATATAGGAGTAGCAGAGGAGTGTACAATGTTAAGTTTAAGAAGGGGGCACAAATAAACCCCTCCTCTGACATAAAAAATTTTTAATCACTTGACAAATTTTTGTTTCTCGTTCGATTTCAAATATTTTTATATATTGTTGTAGACCTATAAAAGACATGTTTACATGTTCTATTTATTTCTTATAGTTTTCGAGTTATTTGCGTTTGAATTTTTAAGCACCATAATTTTGCGTGTTCATGGTCCAGTTTTTTTCATATATATCCTAGTATTTCCAACCGATTTTATTAGTTTTTTTCTTATCTAGTTAAAGAACAAAATTATCTATTGAATAGAAAAAAAATTGAGGTCGATATCCTTACCGAGTCCAAAAATAAACGATTTTGAATTTGAAAATTTCAAAAAAGACGACAAATTTTTTTAACCGAAAAAGTATCTACACTCTTTTTTATCCAAAATAAAATTTTCTTTAGCAACATATAATAATTTTGCACTTTTCTGAAAGGTAACTTCACAGAGATGATTTTAAGAAAAAAAACAAGCCCAATAACTCAATTGGTCATGGTACACACCCTCCCGAATTCGACCCATTTTATATGAAAATTTTGATTTTAGACCATATTTTCTCAATTCCCAAAGCACGAATCGACAAGCGGAATATATTTTAAGAATCTTCAATATGTTGTTAAAAGTGTTAAATCAAAATCTACGGGACTTCGGAAAAATGTGGATTATATAGCCATAAATGTAAAAAATCCCATTTTTGGGAATTTTGATTAGTTTTTTTTGGGAATTCAGGAAAACCCTACCCCTGATTGAAATTTGGTTAACGCGCTTTAATTTACGTTAATAAGGTCCACATTTCTTACAAAGTTCATTAAGATATCTTTATAAACAAATATGTTATTACAATTAAAAAATTTGTATTTTCTCCAAAAACCCAAAATTGGGCCTTTTGTTTGGTTTATTTCTAAATATCGAAAGAAATTTTAAAAACATGTATTTCAAATTAAGCTTATCCTTAGCATATATAATTTCCGATCTTTTGCAAAATGTTCAAGTCAATATCATGCCTCATTTCAAAAATATGCGTCTTTAAACTTTTATATTTCCAATTTATTGTATATATGACTATATTTTTACAAACTTGCAACTTTTGCCTTTAGTTTTGCGTGAATAATTACTTAGAAAATTATGCATATTTCTGTATAATTTTACTAATATCTATACACAAAATATTTTTATAAAAATAATTAATAAATATTTTTTATTTTTAATAGGGTTGCCACATTTCCCAAATTTAAGTAAATCTTTATCCTTTTCTATATTCATTCATATATTTCTATAAATGAATTTAAAATAACATAACAAACAAAAAATGTCTATTTTAACTTAATCAATATTATTATTTTTGTTATTTATCATCTTCCTTAATAAATATTCTATTTCTAATACGATTTTTTATTACTTATTTACATTAAATTTATGTAGACAATTTTTCTAATATTTTAAACTTATACTACTTATTTTATATAAAATAATCTGTTGTATCTGTATACATATCTAAAAGATAATAAAGGTCCTTCAAGTCTTCAGTATTTTGAGTTTATAAAGCCTCATAATAAATCCAACGTTTTCTCATTGATGATAGTACAGGGTCTGATGATAGCAATAGGCTATTAAAAATATCGCTTTGTGACGTTCTGGAGCATTTCCTGGAGCTGAATAATTGAACGTGCTTAAAATCTCTGTTTCTTGCTTCTTGGGTCTCTTCTGTAAGCTCTCCAAGTGGAAGAATATTTCGTTCAATTATAATTTCGCCATGGCACAATACTTTATGTACTGTTGGTGTCATTTCTTTCCATGGATATAGAGAAACAAGTAGTTTAGATATTTCTGTTGCATATTCTCCAGCAGAGTTAATTTTGTGCTTACTATTAATTGCCATTAATAGTATGTTAGTCCTTTCAAGTAACTCTTTATTAATATCAGTTATCTTTGATGTAGCTTCGAAATTTCTGAAAAACCTTCTTGCTGTGTTTCCATCATTTGTACTACCACCAGTCGGCAGAAGTTTGTCGATGTTTAATTCCGTCCCTTCTCTGAATTCATCCTGGGTTCTACTTTTCTCGGATATTCTAGGTGTTTTTAAATCCTCGTTGTTTCTGGTAGGTTTTGTTAAATTTTCTGGCACACTTCTATACTTTAAATCATATGCCATATGCAGAAAATGCTCCATGAACCACATAGTGAGCATTTCCAAAAAGAAGATGTTTCCGTAATGGCATTACTAACCTTTCCATTAATCATTGTTAGACTAAGTTGAAAGGATATGTCGAATGTGTATTGGTTTATGGTTATTGAAAGATTTCATCTTTAATATATTCCACTAAATCCTTTGTTGTTGTCTTCGACTCCTTTGTGTATTCGTACCAAATAGGTCTGCAAAAATGTTTTGATCCTGGAGTGGTGTTAAGCCATATATCTTTATATGAGTTTTTACACTTTGATGAAGATTGCTTTAAGGAATAAGATCGCATTTTTAATGGCACCAAAGATGTTATAAATACGCTTTTATAATCCGCCATTTTCTTACGTCCACTAGCATGCTTGTATTCAGGAAGGGCTGATAGTCCGTCATATCCCCACTTACAGATTAATACAACGTCGCTGTTATTTACTTCTGTAGAAAAATCTGCAACTATCCTGGTAGCTGTATTCTCAAGCAAAGAAGATAGCTCTACACATGCATCCTTTTCCCAAATAGATGGTAAAATATCTGAAAGTCAATTTGGGAGGGTACCTATACCGAATTCATTGATATTATAAGTTGCTGTTATGTATTTCCGGAAAGTATACCTGTACATTGCCACTAGATCATAAATATATAAATTTTTAATCATCAACAATATATAAATACATTTGTTAAATTTAGGTAAACACCATAAATGTAAACTAATAAAATACTTATTGATTAAGTTAAAATAGACACTTTTTGTTTGTTATGTTATTTTAAATTCATTTATAGAAATATATGAATGAATATAGAAAAGGATAAAGATTTACTTAAATTTGGGAAATGTGGCAACCCTATTAAAAATAAAAAATATTTATTAATTATTTTTATAAAAATATTTTGTGTATAGATATTAGTAAAATTATACAGAAATATGCATAATTTTCTAAGTAATTATTCACGCAAAACTAAAGGCAAAAGTTGCAAGTTTGTAAAAATATAGTCATATATACAATAAATTGGAAATATAAAAGTTTAAACGCGCATATTTCTGAAATGAGGCATGATATTGACTTGAATCTTTTTGCAAAAGATCGGAAATTATATATGCTAAAGGATAAGCTTAATTTGAAATACATGTTTTTAAAATTTCTTTCGCTATTTAGAAATAAACCAAACAAAAGGCCCAATTTGGGGTTTTTGGAGAAAATACAAATTTTTTAATTGTAATAACATATTTGTTTTTTAAAGATATCTTGTAATGATATGTGGATCTTATTAACATAACTAAAAGCGCGTTAACCAAATTTCAATCAGGGGTAGGGGTTTCCTGAATTCCCAAAAAAAAAAAAAAAATGAAAATTCCCAAAAATGGGATTTTTTTACATTTTTGGCTATAGAATCCCGTAGATTTTAAATTAAAACTTTTAACAACATATTGAAAATTCTTAAAATATATTCCGCTTTGGGAATTGAGAAAATATGGCCTAAAATCAAAACTTTTATATAAAATGGGTAGAATTCGGGAGAGTGTGTACCATGACCAATTCAATTATTGGGCTTGTTTCTCTGTGAAGTTGCCTTTCAGAAAAGTGCAAAATTATTATATGTTGCTAAAGAATAGATTGAAAAGAGTGTAGATACTTTTTCGGCTAAAAAACACAAAAAGTTGTCTTATTCAATAGATAATTTTGTTCTTTAACTAGTTAAGAAAAAAATTAATAAAATCGGTTGGAAATACTAGATATATATGAAAAAAACTGGACCAAGAACATGCAAAGTTATGGTGCTTAAAAATTCAAACGCAAATAACTCGAAAACTGTAAGAGATAGATAAGACATGTGAGCATGTCTTTTATAGGTCTTATCAGGACCTACAACAATATATAAAAATATTTGAAATCGAACGAGAAACAAAAATTTGGCAAGTGATTAAAATTTTTTTATGTCAGAGGTACCTAACTTTTAGCCCCCTTAGCTCCGCTCCTGAGGGGTTTGTTGTGGCCTCCTTCCAAACTTAACATTTTACACTCCTCTACTACTCCTATACCAAATTTCATGAAAATCCAACCAGCCGATCAGAAGTTACAGATTTATTTCCAAAAAATTTCGATTCTGCCCCACTGTGCATTCATATAAAATAAACATCTCAAAATTTGTAGTTTTAAAAAAATTGACGAACCTGTTGATGGCGACAGATGGCAGAATTTTTAAACCTCGTTGCCAATTTATTTTTTAAGAATTATTATTATTATTATTATTATTATTATTATGTATTTATTTTTTGGCGAAAAAATTAAAAAATTTGTGTTTAAATTTCATCTCTAAAATAATATTATCTAACATAATGTAGTAACCAAAGTATATACAAGTAGTTCGACTTTTTGGCAGGAGTACCTAACTCCTAAGAGTGTGTAAGTGAAAAAGTACCTAACCCTAATATGTGTTAAGTATGTGTTAGTAACAAAAATTTAAATATATTGGAGCTTTTTCATTTTCTCCAAATACACAGAGTTTTATAAAAATGTTTTAAATTTTAATTTGTTTGAATTTTCAATACCAAAATTTGCTACTCTGTTATACAATTTAAACTATACAAAACAAATTGTTTTAATGCAGTAACTAATAATTACTTTGTATGGGGCCTAGCATTTGCCCTAGATCCCGTAGATCTGTCATATTTTTATAACAATTGTGGAACTTGGTAAAAAAATTATGGCTGCCAGCAAAATGACTTAAAGCAAAATCGCCCAAATTAAATACAGAAAAATCACCTAAATGAAAAATTACCAAAAAGAAATGAAAAATTGCCCAAAAATAAAAAAATTCCCAAAAAGTGAAAAAAATGACCAAATATTTACGAAAAATCATACTCATCTAATGTCTGTTATGAAAATTAATCCATTATATGATAAAATTTCTGGACACACTTTTACTCGGGTAGGATTCTGGTCTGGATTAAACCTGTTTCATAGACAGCAGGCCTTCAGCCGGACGCGGAGATTTCCAACTCGGAAGTATTTTAAACACCAGGTCCACTAAATTAAACTTTTCTAAATAGGATGACAAAAATGTGTTATGAAGAAATGACGAAAAATCACCGCAAAATTAAGTTTAGCTTTGAGCATTTTGCTGGCAGGCGAAAATTACACAGTTAAAAATTTCAAAATTTTAAGATTTTTATTGTTATGTTACTTAAAATATGCTAAATTTTTTAACCTGGCTGGAACTGAACTTAATCCTTTTAAACTAATGGGTTACAGATATGTTAAAAACTAATCGGTTCTTGTGGATAAATTCTACACCTTCTTTGTTGTTCTGCAGATTTTCAACGGTTACGTATAGAGTAATACAAATTTTGAAACTGGGATTGGTACCTCTTGTAATTATGCGTATTTTTCGCTACATCTCGATGTTCCCGAAATAGTATAGTTTTAAAAACAAGAGCGAACATTTTTAAAAAAGTAAGTTTTCCGCGAGGCACATTCACAGTTTCATATAGAACAGTATGGATTACTGCTTGAACTTACTTTTTTTACGCAATAAAATCGAAGGAGCATTAAAAATAAATTTATTAAAAAAAATTAAGAGACTTTTTGAAAATTAAGCAAAAGCTGCACTTTAACCATATCATACTGTACACCATTTTCTATGTCCATTAAATTATTTCAGGGAAGATTTTATATGAGACCTGTGGTCATTTCTTGCAAAGAGTAATATATTTCTATTTATAGTTCTATTAAACCTTTGATCATTCCATTATGATCTTCAATCTAATATTTCATTCTCTTCCGTTTTTTCGTTGGCCAACTTTTTAAGTACACACATATGTATGTAATTTTTAGTTGGAGATTTTATTTTCAATATTTTTCTTGTATTATAATAGTCTTGAATAAATAAATTTGACAGTAATTTAAGTTTTTTTCATCAAAATATAAACAAATAATTGCAGTTCTAAATATTTAAATGCGAGTTCAAATTAATTTATGAAAATAAAAAGCATAGAAAATAAGATTTAGAAATCCCAATTAGAAATTAAATTTTCTGAGAATCGGGATTTCTCTTTTAGCATCCCTAGTGAAAAAAGCAACACATTTTAGGTAGATACTCAACAGATACATTTTCATTGATTGAAATGCTAATACATTTTGTAAATGCACTTTACAACATTCGCCAGTACACAGATTTACGCATTTGCTGATTTTGGCATTTCATTCAAAACTATTTGGCACGTAAAAAAATCGTTTTAAATATTTTCTACACACGATTAGACAATTATCATGAACAAATCGCCACCTAAGTCAAGTGGCAGCATGCTAAGGTGACTCTCTTGGTAGCCAAATAAAATCAGTGGGTACATAAGACTCGTACACAGAAAAAATTATTAAATTTAATAAATATATTAAATTTAATAATTTAAAAAAATATATTAAAGTAAAAAATATATTAAAGTAAAAAATTTAAGTAAAATTTTATTTCTCACTTAAATTTTTAATTCATTCAATCATTGATTTGATCAATTTTTTAATTGGAAAATTTTTTCTGTTTTTTATTTTTTTACAGTTTGTAGTAATTGATATAACCATTTTGGTGAGGAGTGTGAATTTAAAAAAGTTTTTAATTGAATGAATTATTTACTAATATATTTTACATACATACATCCATACATACGTACATACATACATACATACATACATACATAAATAAATACATACATAAAAACATGGACAGTAAAATAGGTGTGAATTTTTTCAAATGAAAAGATTTAATGTTTTAAAAATGTTTACTTATATTTATATTTTATTTATTAAATACAACTAACTAAGGATTAAAAAAAATACTTTTGGAATTTACCTACATTGGCGTTTGGATATCGGAAGAGGTTTTTATGAATATTTTTCTGTGGACAATAAAGTAGGTGTGTTCGCAAAAATTACAAAATTATTTAAAATTTTTGAAATTAAAAACACAAAACGGAGACACACACCCTAAAAGTCCTTGGTAAAATATTGTACAGTTATTATTAAAAATTATGATTTTTCATTACTAAATGTGCGAGAATGCTTCTTAAATTATTGATTTTGATCTATTTAAGGATTTTAGGTATGATTTATGTTATATGATGTAGTTAATTATTTTAAAACTTCCATATTATATTCCGAGGGCTACATTCCCATCAGACTTGATGATATATATATATATATTAAAAATAAATAAAACATATATATATATTTTAAAATTTTGAAGAAATTTGAAGAAATTCACCCTTAAATTATTGTCCATATGTGTACATACATACATACATACGTTCATACATACATGTATACATACATACTATATATTGATATTCGTATAAGTGGTATTAAGAAATTTCAATACGTCATAACTGAAAAAACTGGTTCTGCAGAAATCGCATTGAAAGTTTTCAAACTTAATAGAAAAATGATGGTTAAATTCTCTTTTCAAACGATAGTCATAAAAGAATATATATATTTTTACAGAAGATAAAGCTTGATATAACATGTACTTCTGCACCATTAACTCAAAAATCTCGTTTTTTGAGTTATGACGTTCTTGAAGTAAATGAGTGATATGTATATACGTATTTTGAATATTTTACCTACAAAATTATACAAAATATAAAATATGCATTTTTTAATGTAAGTACATACAATGTATATAAAACTTGTTTGAATGGTGTATATAAAAGTTAAAAATACTCCAGACATAGTAACAACTTTTAAATATCATTAGAAATTCTAGATCATGGAAAGAATATTTTGTAAGTTATTGACTTTGTGTTTTTTTATCACTTCAGATAATTTTAATGGCAAAACAGCGGAAGGTGTTCGATTTTTATGTCAGCCAATAAAATGGTACCGACCTACAATGGATTGTGTTTGAAGATAAAAGAGCACAATATTAAATATTTGATCTCATTTGTGGTACGTTTGTTTACATAAAAAAAAAAACAAAAAAACCGAACAAAATGCAAATGATTTCACGCTCATCATTTTGTATTTAACGATCTAGTTGTTGCTTTCATTTGAACATTTTTTGTAGGAGCAAAAATTCAGTTTGCCTGAAGTTGTTTACATCGTTTATTTTCTTCCCACAAGATAAAAAATAAAAGGAAAGGGAAATTTACAATTTAATACATTTCTGCCCTGTTGATGATGATGAAAACCCAGAAGCAAATCCAGATGCAGACTTAATTATTGCCAATAAAACTTAAAAAAAATGAAGATACTGAAGATAAGAGTTCTAGTACAATAAAAATGAAATAAGCAAAAAACTAGAGTTTTGTACAACAAAAAGCAAAAATTCTCAATAAATTTTATTAAGTATTTTCTTGTAATATTATTGGTGATTTTTAGTTTCGGTGTTTATTATTATTATTTTTTTTTTTTTTTTTTATTGTATTTGGATTTGCAATTGCTCTCTATGGTGATGCCTCCAAGAAAGACATCTTACCCAAACACTCAATCAGAATCTGATTATATTGAGGTTAAATTGTTTAAAGAAAAATATGTTAATTTTTTTTTGTCTTATTTTACATTACGAACACTTACTATCGATTTGAATAGACTGTTTAATCTTTATTATTGGAATTTTTGTTTTATTTTTATGTACGTATATATGTATTATGTTTTATTTTGATTTTATACTTCGTTAGTAATTACATAACCAGATAAAACTAATCTATTGATGATTACAGCGAATTAATTCAATTCACTTATTTTGATTAGATTGTCAACTTTTGTTAGATATATAAAGCGGAAATTTTTTGAAAATTTCAAAATATAAAGCAAAAATTGTAACTTTGCTAATTCTTTTACAAAAAATGTATCACAAACAAAATGTATCATTTTACTCACAACTAAATGCACTTTCCAAATACAAAGTATGCTAAAGTACAAAAAGATTAAACTTTATTTTTTAAAATTTATGGTAATATCGTCCGTGAAATCCTAAAAAATCTTTCAGTGTTAAAATTTGTTTAAATAACAAATTGTCTATAAACTGGGGAAGGTAATTTTTAAAGTATATTTAACTACTTCTTTTTTAGTAACACAATATTATAAATTTGGCTGTTAGCCTTAAAAAATAATGTATACAGTACACGCTCGGAAATTCGAACCACTTTGTTTTTTAGGGCAATTCGAATTTCAGAATTATTCGAATTTCTGTACGGCTTTTTTATACAAAAATTTAGGAAATTTTGACCATAAAGATATAAAAAAACTATGTATGTTTTTTTCATTTTAGTTCATTTAACATAAAAACTATAAAAAACTTAACGAAATATAACAAAAAATAACAATTCAGTTCATTTGACTTTAGTATGTATAATATAAATACATATGTACATATACAAACAACCAAAAAAACTGACTTTTAAACTCTAACAACATCAACAAGATCTGTAAATCATCTATTAAAATGGGATTCCCCTTTTTACTTTGTATTTGGTTAAACTAAATTGTCAAATTTTTAGTGTTTACAATAAAAAAGAAAAACTTACACCTCGGAAATTCGAATTTTGGATTCTAATTTTAGAGCGATAAATGTAATGAAATTACTTATTCGAATTTTTGCAAATTTCGAATTTCTGAGACTTCGAATTACTGTATTTCACAGTTTTAAGTTTAAATCATATTACAAACTTTTAACTTGGTGTTTCTATGTTACTTATTTGTTCTAGAGTTGTAATGTCTTAAAGATGAAGGTGATGCTGTGACAAACCCTCTTGTAGCATATTTATTATAACTACAATATGACAGAAATAGCTAAATAATTTGTTGTACCCTATTTCAATTGAAGGGTGTGAAGATAAATTCGTTAGTTAGATAGGTCCCACATGTCTGTTAACTATATTCCAAACACTGTAAAGTAAGTTGAGTTTATTTAATTTGACTTTTTTACGGAAAAAAGCGTTTATAAAAATAAATTTTAATGTTTTATTAAATAATACATAACTGTTTAAAATTTTAAGCAAAAAATATAAAAAGATATGTCTCCAGAATAAAATTGTGTTGTATCGAAAACATTGTACATATTATTTTTTATAGGAATTTTTTCAAAAGTTCTTAAATAAATGTGTAAAAAAGAGTCCAGGCTTTAAAGTTCAGAAAAACTTTAACAATTTTCACATTTTTTCTGATTAAAAAAAAGTATACAAATTCTTTAATACATATTTGTTCCGTTATCAGAAAATTTTGATTTAGACCTTCAACAAAAAAAAAAAAAAAAACTAATTAGTTTATCCGTGTGAGAGTTAAAAAAAGTGGGCGTAAAATATGGGCATGGCATCCAATCAAGATCCAAAATACCTATAATATTATACAGTGTAAGCACTATATAAATATCTTGCTTCATTAATAACCAGTAAAAATAATAGATCTTTTAAAGTAATCGTAAAATGTGGATGTGACTTCCAATCGAGATCTAAAAAAACCTATAATTACCTTGGCACTGGTACTATCTGTGCGTTAAATCAGTTCAACCGTTTATACGTGATTGATACACAAATAAACAAATAAGCAAATAAACTTACACCTCATTTTTATAATATATATAAGGATATAAGAATGTATAAAATCTTGATTCCATTTCAACTTTATATGAAAATGCAAATTATTACAAGTTTTTAGTGTTTACATAGATATAGTATATGTAAATATAAGGGTGTGAAGATAAATTCGTCAGTTAAATACGTCCCACACAAATGTTAAATACGCTCCACACGCTGTGAATCGATTTGTTAAAATGAACAAAATTACTCTTTATTAAAAAAAACAATATCAAAATTAAATTTTAAATAAAAAAAGCAAAATATATTTATAAAACATATTAAAATATAAAATTGTAAAAAAAAAATTTCAAATATATCACTCTATACATAAAATTTCTTTGAACAAAAATCGAAAATTTTAAGTGGTCCTAATGGCCATAAGGAGCAGATATGAATCGGGTAAGCGGAAGAGTGGAAGTAGCCTAGGACTAGTAGATTCCAGAAATGTATGTTCTACGTCCAGATTCCATCTGTGATCAGAGATATATAATTTTGAAAAATGTGTTTTTTCACTATGGTCATATGAAAAAATGTGGAATTTTCAAGTGGCTCCAGTGGACATAAGAAGCAGACATGAATCGGGTAAGCGGAAGAGTGGAAGTAGCCTAGGACTAGTAGATTCCAGAAATGTATGTTCTACGTCCAGATTCCTTCTGTGATCAGAGATATATAATTTTGAAAAATGTGTTCTTTCACTATGGTCATATGAAAAAATGTGGAATTTTCAAGTGGCTCCAGTGGACATAAGGAGCAGACATGAATCGGGTAAGCGGAAGAGTGGAAGTAGCCTAGGACTAGTAGATTTCAGAAATGTATGTTCTACGTCCAGATTCCATCTGTGATCAGAGATATATAATTTTGAAAAATGTGTTTTTTCACTATGGTCATATGAAAAAATGTGGAATTTTCAAGTAGCTCCAGTGGACATAAGGAGCAGACATGAATCGGGTAAGCGGAAGAGTGGAAGTAGCCTAGGACTAGTAGATTCCAGAAATGTATGTTCTACGTCCAGATTCCATCTGTGATCAGAGATATATAATTTTGAAAATTGTGTTTTTTCACTATGGTCATATGAAAAAATGTGGAATTTTCAAGTGGCTCCAGTGGACATAAGGAGCAGACATGAATCGGGTAAGCGGAAGAGTGGAAGTAGCCTAGGACTAGTAGATTCCAGAAATGTATGTTCTACGTCTAGATTCCATCTGTGATCAGAGATATATAATTTTTAAAAATGTGTTTTTTCACTATGGTCATATGAAAAAATGTGGAATTTTCAAGTAGCTCCAGTGGACATAAGGACATAACATTTGTGTGGGACGTATTTAACTGACGAATTTATCTTCACACCCTTTGTAAATATATTTGTAATTACATTCAATATAAGGTATTTCATTTTCATATGACACATCTAAACACGGATGAAGGGTATATAAGATTCGGCACATCCGAATACTTGTTATTTTTAAAGTTATAACCTTTCCAATAATACTAAATACTTGCATAAATAATTTGCACATTCGTAGCAAAATTTGCACATTTTTCTTCATTTCTGTGGTAAATGTGTGCTTCAGATTTCACATACATAAGTGCACAGCAGTTTCAACATGTTTTTTTTAATATTATTGTTGATATATTTTCCAACTGTTTTGGAGGAGAACAAGTTGCTACCTGGTCTCGGGGCAGGGGGAGGACCTCCGAAATTGGTCACGTCGGATATTATTAATTTATTAGCTTTAGGCTTATAGTTAATTTTGTAGTATTTCTTTAAAAAAAAAAAACCAAACAAAACTTTAATTTGGCGATTTTTGACAATTTCTGCTCAGCAATTTGGCAACTGAGGAACAAAAAATCAAACATCCTTGGCGACGATATGATTCTATGTAAATAAATAAAATTTCTATATATTTTACTCATATTCATGTGACTTTTAGCTCTTGCTCGTGCGGCTAGTAGCTTATTATTCTACGGCTTTTAGCACATTTTCGTTTTTCTGTGTGTGCCTATTTTGTCCGGCTGCTTTCGCTTTTCTTGTTTTATTTGGGATGAATTTTCATAAGCACAAGAAATGTGTGGTGCTGCTTTTGTTTCGTTTCTGAAATTTTCCATTTAGCGTTTGTTCAATTTTTGAATTTTGCCAGCAGTATATTTTTGGTTCGACTTTTGCTAAAAAGGTGATAGTGTTTTAAACGATGTTACAAGCACCACCTATTATGTCAATTACGGTAAATTTCACGTTGTTCATGAGATGTGCCTTAGCAAAATCTGTTTTGGCAAAAGTGTTCTTATTTCAACTATCGACGATATTTGACTTAAATTTATGGTCTTAATCAATTATATTTATTGCCGTTCTTTTATCTATATATCCAAGATTTACACAAATTGGAATTTACTATATAAAATACAAAAACAAAAAGGGAAATTTTTTCGCTATTTTCAAAAATTCCATAAAATTTGTTTATTAAATTTATTTTTAATGTTCCTCCGATTTTATTGTGTAATCCATGCTATTCTATATGAAACTATGAATGTGTCTCACAAAAAGCTGACTTTTTGAAAAATATTCGCTCTTGTTTTGAGACTACTACGTTGACTATTTCGGGCACATCAAGAAGAAATAGCGCAAAATACGCACAATAACAACAAGTGCTAATCGATATTTAAAAATATATATTCCATTGAAGGACGAATAGAACCCGCAAAAAAGTTTTTTTCATCAAAATTTGAATACTCTGTATGTAACTGTTGAAAGTCTGCAGAACAAAAGCAAAAAAAAGTGTAGAATATTATTTATATATATTAGTTTATATAAGATCGAATGAGATCACAAAAAGTATAAACGCGCGAGCAAAAAGTGTAGAAGAATGGGAAAAAGTTACGTAATTTTTATCCCTTTTTCCCAGTTTTTGAACTTTGAACAACAATCAGGATTATAAAATGAAACATATGGCGCTAAAATTCTGGATAAAAATTTTTGAAAATGGCCCATTTATATTTGAAAATGCAAAAACTGTTAAAATATTTGTTTACATACTTTCAAGTGATGTAAGGTAGGTTCATATTCATGACTTAAAAACGTTACTTTGTGCCAATATTCGACATATGAAAATTAAAATAAAAAATTGTTTGTATGGCCTCATGATTCCAATTAAGAAAAGTATATTCCTTCGATAACAAAAAATATATTTGCTTTTCAAGTGTCTAAGTGCTTATCATAAAAATTTTATATTATTTCATTCTTATCAAAATTTTATTATTTTAAAATATATCAGTAAGAATCCGTACAAAAAATAAAATATTTAGTTAATACTACCAGTATTTGAATGATTTATAAATAAAATTATTTTCTTATTGTTTCAAAGAAATTGATATTCAAGTTGATAAAAAATGTCACGATAAGATTAGGAATTATTAATATTTATTTTGTTCAAAAGTTAATATGAATATGTGTATAGAAGGTAATTTTTACTAAGGGTGTGAAGATAAATTCGTCAGTTAAATACGTCCCACACAAATGTTAAATACGCTCCACACGCTGTGAATCGATTTGTTAAAATGAACAAAATTACTTTTTAATAAAAAAAACTATATCAAAATTAAATTTTAAATAAAAACATCAAAATATATTTATAAAACACATTAAAATATAAAATTGTAAAAAAAAAATTTCAAATATATCACTCTATACATAAAATTTCTGTGAACAAAAATCGAAAATTTTAAGTGGTCCTAATGGCCATAAGGAGCAGACATGAATCGGGTAAGCGGAAGAGTGGAAGTAGCCTAGGACTAGTAGATTCCAGAAATGTATGCTCTACGTCCAGATTCCATCTGTGATCAGAGATATATAATTTTGAAAAATGTGTTTTTTCACTATGGTCATATGGAAAAATCTGGAATTTTCAAGTGGCTCCAGTGGACATAAGGAGCAGACATGAATCGGGTAAGCGGAAGAGTGGAAGTAGCCTAGGACTAGTAGATTCCAGAAATGTATGTTCTACGTGCAGATTCCATCTGTGATCAGAGATATATAATTTTGAAAAATGTGTTTTTTCACTATGGTCATATGGAAAAATCTGGAATTTTCAAGTGGCTCCAGTGGACATAAGGAGCAGACATGAATCGGGTAAGCGGAAGAGTGGAAGTAGCCTAGGACTAGTAGATTCCAGAAATGTATGTTCTACGTCCAGATTCCATCTGTGATCAGAGATATATAATTTTGAAAAATGTGTTTTTTCACTATGGTCATATGGAAAAATGTGGAATTTTCAAGTGGCTCCAGTGGACATAAGGAGCAGACATGAATCGGGTAAGCGGAAGAGTGGAAGTAGCCTAGGACTAGTAGATTCCAGAAATGTATGTTCTACGTCCAGATTCCATCTGTGATCAGAGATATATAATTTTGAAAAATGTGTTTTTTCACTATGGTCATATGGAAAAATCTGGAATTTTCAAGTGGCTCCAGTGGACATAAGGAGCAGACATGAATCGGGTAAGCGGAAGAGTGGAAGTAGCCTAGGACTAGTAGATTCCAGAAATGTATGTTCTACGTCCAGATTCCATCTGTGATCAGAGATATATAATTTTGAAAAATGTGTTTTTTCACTATGGTCATATGGAAAAATCTGGAATTTTCAAGTGGCTCCAGTGGACATAAGGAGCAGACATGAATCGGGTAAGCGGAAGAGTGGAAGTAGCCTAGGACTAGTAGATTCCAGAAATGTATGTTCTACGTCCAGATTCCATCTGTGATCAGAGATATATAATTTTGAAAAATGTGTTTTTTCACTATGGTCATATGGAAAAATGTGGAATTTTCAAGTGGCTCCAGTGGACATAAGGAGCAGACATGAATCGGGTAAGCGGAAGAGTGGAAGTAGCCTAGGACTAGTAGATTCCAGAAATGTATGTTCTACGTCCAGATTCCATCTGTGATCAGAGCTATATAATTTTGAAAAATGTGTTTTTTCACTATGGTCATATGGAAAAATGTGGAATTTTCAAGTGGCTCCAGTGGACATAAGGAGCAGACATGAATCGGGTAAGCGGAAGAGTGGAAGTAGCCTAGGACTAGTAGATTCCAGAAATGTATGTTCTACGTCCAGATTCCATCTGTGATCAGAGATATATAATTTTGAAAAATGTGTTTTTTCACTATGGTCATATGGAAAAATCTGGAATTTTCAAGTGGCTCCAGTGGACATAAGGAGCAGACATGAATCGGGTAAGCGGAAGAGTGGAAGTAGCCTAGGACTAGTAGATTCCAGAAATGTATGCTCTACGTCCAGATTCCATCTGTGATCAGAGATATATAATTTTGAAAAATGTGTTTTTTCACTATGGTCATATGGAAAAATCTGGAATTTTCAAGTGGCTCCAGTGGACATAAGGAGCAGACATGAATCGGGTAAGCGGAAGAGTGGAAGTAGCCTAGGACTAGTAGATTCCAGAAATGTATGTTCTACGTGCAGATTCCATCTGTGATCAGAGATATATAATTTTGAAAAATGTGTTTTTTCACTATGGTCATATGGAAAAATCTGGAATTTTCAAGTGGCTCCAGTGGACATAAGGAGCAGACATGAATCGGGTAAGCGGAAGAGTGGAAGTAGCCTAGGACTAGTAGATTCCAGAAATGTATGTTCTACGTCCAGATTCCATCTGTGATCAGAGATATATAATTTTGAAAAATGTGTTTTTTCACTATGGTCATATGGAAAAATCTGGAATTTTCAAGTGGCTCCAGTGGACATAAGGAGCAGACATGAATCGGGTAAGCGGAAGAGTGGAAGTAGCCTAGGACTAGTAGATTCCAGAAATGTATGTTCTACGTCCAGATTCCATCTGTGATCAGAGATATATAATTTTGAAAAATGTGTTTTTTCACTATGGTCATATGGAAAAATCTGGAATTTTCAAGTGGCTCCAGTGGACATAAGGAGCAGACATGAATCGGGTAAGCGGAAGAGTGGAAGTAGCCTAGGACTAGTAGATTCCAGAAATGTATGTTCTACGTCCAGATTCCATCTGTGATCAGAGATATATAATTTTGAAAAATGTGTTTTTTCACTATGGTCATATGGAAAAATGTGGAATTTTCAAGTGGCTCCAGTGGACATAAGGAGCAGACATGAATCGGGTAAGCGGAAGAGTGGAAGTAGCCTAGGACTAGTAGATTCCAGAAATGTATGTTCTACGTCCAGATTCCATCTGTGATCAGAGATATATAATTTTGAAAAATGTGTTTTTTCACTATGGTCATATGGAAAAATGTGGAATTTTCAAGTGGCTCCAGTGGACATAAGGAGCAGACATGAATCGGGTAAGCGGAAGAGTGGAAGTAGCCTAGGACTAGTAGATTCCAGAAATGTATGTTCTACGTCCAGATTCCATCTGTGATCAGAGATATATAATTTTGAAAAATGTGTTTTTTCACTATGGTCATATGGAAAAATCTGGAATTTTCAAGTGGCTCCAGTGGACATAAGGAGCAGACATGAATCGGGTAAGCGGAAGAGTGGAAGTAGCCTAGGACTAGTAGATTCCAGAAATGTATGTTCTACGTCCAGATTCCATCTGTGATCAGAGATATATAATTTTGAAAAATGTGTTTTTTCACTATGGTCATATGGAAAAATGTGGAATTTTCAAGTGGCTCCAGTTGACATAAGGAGCCGACATGAATCGGGTAAGCGGAAGAGTGGAAGTAGCCTAGGACTAGTAGATTCCAGAAATGTATGTTCTACGTCCAGATTCCATCTGTGATCAGAGATATATAATTTTGAAAAATGTGTTTTTTCACTATGGTCATATGGAAAAATATGGAATTTTCAAGTGGCTCCAGTGGACATAAGGAGCAGACATGAATCGGGTAAGCGGAAGAGTGGAAGTAGCCTAGGACTAGTAGATTCCAGAAATGTATGTCCTACGTCCAGATTCCATCTGTGATCAGAGATATATAATTTTGAAAAATGTGTTTTTTCACTATGGTCATATGGAAAAATCTGGAATTTTCAAGTGGCTCCAGTGGACATAAGGAGCAGACATGAATCGGGTAAGCGGAAGAGTGGAAGTAGCCTAGGACTAGTAGATTCCAGAAATGTATGTTCTACGTCCAGATTCCATCTGTGATCAGAGATATATAATTTTGAAAAATGTGTTTTTTCACTATGGTCATATGGAAAAATCTGGAATTTTCAAGTGGCTCCAGTGGACATAAGGAGCAGACATGAATCGGGTAAGCGGAAGAGTGGAAGTAGCCTAGGACTAGTAGATTCCAGAAATGTATGTTCTACGTCCAGATTCCATCTGTGATCAGAGATATATAATTTTGAAAAATGTGTTTTTTCACTATGGTCATATGGAAAAATCTGGAATTTTCAAGTGGCTCCAGTGGACATAAGGAGCAGACATGAATCGGGTAAGCGGAAGAGTGGAAGTAGCCTAGGACTAGTAGATTCCAGAAATGTATGTTCTACGTCCAGATTCCATCTGTGATCAGAGATATATAATTTTGAAAAATGTGTTTTTTCACTATGGTCATATGGAAAAATGTGGAATTTTCAAGTGGCTCCAGTTGACATAAGGAGCAGACATGAATCGGGTAAGCGGAAGAGTGGAAGTAGCCTAGGACTAGTAGATTCCAGAAATGTATGTTCTACGTCCAGATTCCATCTGTGATCAGAGATATATAATTTTGAAAAATGTGTTTTTTCACTATGGTCATATGGAAAAATCTGGAATTTTCAAGTGGCTCCAGTGGACATAAGGAGCAGACATGAATCGGGTAAGCGGAAGAGTGGAAGTAGCCTAGGACTAGTAGATTCCAGAAATGTATGTTCTACGTCCAGATTCCATCTGTGATCAGAGATATATAATTTTGAAAAATGTGTTTTTTCACTATGGTCATATGGAAAAATGTGGAATTTTCAAGTGGCTCCAGTGGACATAAGGAGCAGACATGAATCGGGTAAGCGGAAGAGTGGAAGTAGCCTAGGACTAGTAGATTCCAGAAATGTATGTTCTACGTCCAGATTCCATCTGTGATCAGAGATATATAATTTTGAAAAATGTGTTTTTTCACTATGGTCATATGGAAAAATGTGGAATTTTCAAGTGGCTCCAGTGGACATAAGGAGCAGACATGAATCGGGTAAGCGGAAGAGTGGAAGTAGCCTAGGACTAGTAGATTCCAGAAATGTATGTTCTACGTCCAGATTCCATCTATGATCAGAGATATATAATTTTGAAAAATGTGTTTTTTCACTATGGTCATATGGAAAAATGTGGAATTTTCAAGTGGCTCCAGTTGACATAAGGAGCAGACATGAATCGGGTAAGCGGAAGAGTGGAAGTAGCCTAGGACTAGTAGATTCCAGAAATGTATGTTCTACGTCCAGATTCCATCTGTGATCAGAGATATATAATTTTGAAAAATGTGTTTTTTCACTATGGTCATATGGAAAAATATGGAAATTTCAAGTGGCTCCAGTGGACATAAGGAGCAGACATGAATCGGGTAAGCGGAAGAGTGGAAGTAGCCTAGGACTAGTAGATTCCAGAAATGTATGTTCTACGTCTAGATTCCATCTGTGATCAGAGATATATAATTTTGAGTTTTTTTAATTCGAAATTATGTACAAGACTTTAGTAGCTAAAAATTTAAGTTGATAAGTGGCGTAAAATTTTATACAATATTTTTATAATAACTTCTGAACTATATATATATATATATTTTTTTTTTTTTGTGACACGGAAAATGTTTATACTTTACTTCATTATTCCTTTTTAGTTTTTGAAATACAAAAAAAAATTTAGTAAATCTGTGGTTCATAAATTTCGGGGAATATTGAATATGTGTATTTTTATTTAATTGTTACCCTCTAAATACAAATATTTGGTACTAATCTGACAAAGGGAACAGTACCGAAAATCTATATTTTTTTACAAAAATAAAATAAATATTTTACTTTATTATTTTATTTTTTAATTCTATTTCACTAATAATGGCTTTGCTCCCTTACTTTTCATTACTTCTAAAAAGTAAGAAATTGTAAGAAAAACAACAAAATTCGAAATATCCTGTAAATTTTCAGATATTTCGCAAAAAAAAAAAAACGTTTTAATGATAATTAGAGCACTAAAGATCTCGTTGCTGCTTAAATTTTAAGTCAATTTTGAATTTAGTTGAATGAAAAAAGCAAAAGAATTTAGCTTTTAAACTCTATTTAAATCTTTTATATTTACTATAAAAAAGAAATAATTTATTATATTTTTTTAATTAAATTTGTTTTCTATTTCAAAATAATAGTAAAGATATAAAATTTTAAGCGCTATTTCATTTACAATAAAATGAGACGTCAATCTTTTAAATCGTTTACATACTCAAACAATTATTTCAAAACTTCAACACATTGTCAAATTATTTTTAATATATTTTTAAGCAAATCAATTTACTTGGGGGAAAATAATAACGTCTAAAAATTTAAGTAAAAATAAAAATAAGTAAAAATCGAATAAGTTCTAAAATTTTTTTTCCAATTTAAAAGATAATAAAACTTGTTATGCATACAAAGAGTCTTTAAAAAATAGAACTTAAAACTTGAAAATTTTCATTTTTGTTAAATGTTGTTTAAAAATTTTCTTTCAATATTTCACCAAAACATATATATACAAATGTATATGAATAATAAGCTTAATTCTTCTACTTTCCAAAAAATCTTAAAAAGAAGAAATTAACAAAACCATAACAGAATTTATCTAGGAAGTTACCAAAAAACTGTATTTTTTTTTTTTTTTTTAGCATAATTCAAAATTTTTAAAGATTTTCCGTTACAAAATTACCTTTTTTTAAATTTGGCTTGAAAAATTATAATTTTTAAAAATTTGTCGTTGACAATTGATATGTAAATAATATTTTTATTTAGCTTCCAAATAAAATTGTCTCAAAATGGGCAAAATTTTCTATATCTATAATTTAATAACATCTAGAATAAATATAATATTGTGTATGCAAAAATTTGCAGAAAACCTTTTCTGTTGCTACTTAAGCGCTTTTTGTAAAATGTTTTTGATAACTTTTGATTTATAAAATATTTTTCATTAACTTAAGCCCAATTTTAACCAAATTAGGAAATTTAGAATTTCGGAAACCCAGGAAAAATAAATGAAATTACAAAATTATTTATTATTAGAAGTATTTAATATTTTACTAAAATTAATATATATATATTATGTAGTTAGTTAAATAAAAATACTTAAAAATGTGCATTTCCTACATTTTTTATCAAATAAATGCCAATTTTTAAAACCTACTGATTTACTTTAAAATTTTCGAAAGAGGATGCAAATTTTTGGATCGACAATATTAGAGATAAATTCATTATTCTTGTTTCTACTTATGACAAACTAATTTTTTCCAAAATAATTTTTATATTTTTTTCCATTTTCTGTTACAAATTTTTATTCGTGTTTAATTTTCATAGTGGGAAAATTAATTTTGGGAGGCCGAATTCCCTTTCCCCGTGGACCTGCGCCTGAGCTTAGCCGATTTATGTCTGTTCCTTACGTCCACTGGAGCCACTTGAAAATTCCAGATTTTTCCATATGACCATAGTGAAAAAACACATTTTTCAAAATTATATATCTCTGATCACAGATGGAATCTGGACGTAGAACATACACTTCTGGAATCTACTAGTCCTAGGCTACTTCCACTCTTCCGCTTACCCGATTCATGTCTGCTCCTTATGTCCACTGGAGCCACTTGAAAATTCCAGATTTTTCCATATGACCATAGTGAAAAAACACATTTTTCAAAATTATATATCTCTGATCACAGATGGAATCTGGACGTAGGACATACATTTCTGGAATCTACTAGTCCTAGGCTACTTCCACTCTTCCGCTTACCCGATTCATGTCTGCTCCTTATGTCCACTGGAGCCACTTGAAAATTCCACATTTTTCCATATGACCATAGTGAAAAAACACATTTTTCAAAATTATATATCTCTGATCACAGATGGAATCTGGACGTAGAACATACATTTCTGGAATCTACTAGTCCTAGGCTACTTCCACTCTTCCGCTTACCCGATTCATGTCTGCTCCTTATGTCCACTGGAGCCACTTGAAAATTCCAGATTTTTCCATATGACCATAGTGAAAAAACACATTTTTCAAAATTATATATCTCTGATCACAGATGGAATCTGGACGTAGAACATACATTTCTGGAATCTACTAGTCCTAGGCTACTTCCACTCTTCCGCTTACCCGATTCATGTCTGCTCCTTATGTCCACTGGAGCCACTTGAAAATTCCAGATTTTTCCATATGACCATAGTGAAAAAACACATTTTTCAAAATTATATATCTCTGATCACAGATGGAATCTGGACGTAGAACATACATTTCTGGAATCTACTAGTCCTAGGCTACTTCCACTCTTCCGCTTACCCGATTCATGTCTGCTCCTTATGTCCACTGGAGCCACTTGAAAATTCCACATTTTTCCATATGACCATAGTGAAAAAACACATTTTTCAAAATTATATATCTCTGATCACAGATGGAATCTGGACGTAGAACATACATTTCTGGAATCTACTAGTCCTAGGCTACTTCCACTCTTCGGCTTACCCGATTCATGTCTGCTCCTTATGGCCATTAGGACCACTTAAAATTTTCGATTTTTGTTCAAAGAAATTTTATGTATAGAGTGATATATTTGAAAATTTTTTTTTACAATTTTATATTTTAATGTGTTTTATAAATATATTTTGCTTTTTTTATTTAAAATTTAATTTTGATATTGTTTTTTTATTAAAAAGTAATTTTGTTCATTTTAACAAATCGATTCACAGCGTGTGGAGCGTATTTAACATTTGTGTGGGACGTATTTAACTGACGAATTTATCTTCACACCCTTATTTTTACTTCCCTGTGTATGAATGTGTGTATATCATTGAGTAATAAGTATATTAGGGTAATAACTTTTTTGAACTTCAAAATACCATAGCACCGCCAATAGCCAATATTATCCTGATAATAAAAACCGAACACGCACCGAACGTGATTTCTAAAATGTCTCTTTATATTTTTTAAAAAAGGTACTCATTTAAACTCTGAAATTTTCCATTTATGTAATTGTGCAAATTTACGCGACATGTTTCATGAATCCCCTTTTCAAATGTTACGTAATATCAACGATAATAAAATTAGAAATCATTGTAAATAATTTAAAAATTTTGTTAAAATCAAAGATATGATGCAATGATTTTATTATAGAGTAATTCCATTTTAAATTTTAAAAATTTTGACCCTTGGTTACCGATTTAGAGGAGGATACAGAGGCATGTAAAATGAATTTTTCTCGTTTTTATTTTGAGAACTGTGGCAACGTTGTAGCTTTGAAAGTGATTAACATATTTATTTAAATTGTCATAACTTTTGTTATATAAAAGATATCAAAATAATTTTTTTGCAGTGGATTTGTCAAAGCTTATATTTTAAGACGCCATGTGAAAATTTTTAAAACATTTTATTAATATATTTTTTTTTTTTTAAGAATTGTTTTTTAAATAAAAGCTGCCGATTTATAATTGCACAATTAAAGAGTGCAACTTTGACAAACTAAATAGTGTTGTGCAAATGATTTTCCATACAATTTTTGACAGTTCACTTGCGAGTGTGGACTCTAATATTTTTATTTTAAAAATGTTTATATAAAGCTCTAAGTATTTAATAGGTTTGGATTAAAATCACTTTATTTTATATTCCTCCTACACCTAAATATGAAAAATATTGTGATATGGTCAAATATTCAGAAGAAAATTACCTAGAAATATAAAAAATCTCAGAAGGGTGTGAAGATAAATTCGTCAGTTAAATACGTCCCACACAAATGTTAAATACGCTCCACACGCTGTGAATCGATTTGTTAAAATGAACAAAATTACTTTTTAATAAAAAAACAATATCAAAATTAAATTTTAAATAAAAAAAGCAAAATATATTTATAAAACACATTAAAATATAAAATTGTAAAAAAAAAATTTCAAATATATCACTCTATACATAAAATTTCTTTGAACAAAAATCGAAAATTTTAAGTGGTCCTAATGGCCATAAGGAGCAGACATGAATCGGGTAAGCGGAAGAGTGGAAGTAGCCTAGGACTAGTAGATTCCAGAAATGTATGTTCTACGTCCAGATTCCATCTGTGATCAGAGATATATAATTTTGAAAAATGTCTTTTTTCACTATGGTCATATCGAAAAATGTGGAATTTTCAAGTGGCTCCAGTGGACATAAGGAGCAGACATGAATCGGGTAAGCGGAAGAGTGGAAGTAGCCTAGGACTAGTAGATTCCAGAAATGTATGTTCTACGTCCAGATTCCATCTGTGATCAGAGATATATAATTTTGAAAAATGTGTTTTTTCACTATGGTCATATGGAAAAATCTGGAATTTTCAAGTGGCTCCAGTGGACGTAAGGAACAGACATAAATCGGCTAAGCGCAGGCGCAGGTCCACGGGGAAAGGGAATTCTGCCTCCCAAAATTAATTTTCCCACTATGAAAATTAAACACGAATAAAAATTTGTAACAGAAAATGGAAAAAAATATAAAAATTATTTTGGAAAAAATTAGTTTGTCATAAGTAGAAACAAGAATAATGAATTTATCTCTAATATTGTCGATCCAAAAATTTGCATCCTCTTTCGAAAATTTTAAAGTAAATCAGTAGGTTTTAAAAATTGGCACTTATTTGAAAAAAAATGTAGGAAATGCACATTTTTAAGTATTTTTATTTAACTAACTACATAATATATATATATTAATTTTAGTAAAATATTAAATACTTCTAATAATAAATAATTTTGTAATTTCATTTATTTTTCCTGGGTTTCCGAAATTCTAAATTTCCTAATTTGGTTAAAATTGGGCTTAAGTTAATGAAAAATATTTTATAAATCAAAAGCTATCAAAAACATTTTACAAAAAGCGCTTAAGTAGCAACAGAAAAGGTTTTCTGCAAATTTTTGCATACACAATGTTATATTTATTCTAGATGTTATTAAATTATAGATATAGAAAATTTTGCCCATTTTGAGACAATTTTATTTGGAAGCTAAATAAAAATATTATTTACATATCAATTGTCAACGACAAATTTTTAAAAATTATAATTTTTCAAGCCAAATTTAAAAAAAGGTAATTTTGTAACGGAAAATCTTTAAAAATTTTGAATTATGCTCAAAAAAAAAAAAAAAAATACAGTTTTTTGGTAACTTCCTAGATAAATTCTGTTATGGTTTTGTTAATTTCTTCTTTTTAAGATTTTTTGGAAAGTAGAAGAATCAAGCTTATTATTCATATACATTTGTATATATATGTTTTGGTGAAATATTGAAAGAAAATTTTTAAACAACATTTAACAAAAATGAAAATTTTCAAGTTTTAAGTTCTATTTTTTAAAGACTCTTTGTATGCATAACAAGTTTTATTATCTTTTAAATTGGAAAAAAAATTTTAGAACTTATTCGATTTTTACTTATTTTTATTTTTACTTAAATTTTTAGACGTTATTATTTTCCCCCAAGTAAATTGATTTGCTTAAAAATATATTAAAAATAATTTGACAATGTGTTGAAGTTTTGAAATAATTGTTTGAGTATGTAAAAGATTTGAAAGATTGACGTCTCATTTTATTGTAAATGAAATAGCGCTTAAAATTTTATATCTTTACTATTATTTTGAAATAGAAAACAAATTTAATTAACAAAATATAATAAATTATTTCTTTTTTATAGTAAATATAAAAGATTTAAATAGAGTTTAAAAGCTAAATTCTTTTGCTTTTTTCATTCAACTAAATTCAAAATTGACTTAAAATTTAAACAGCAACGAGATCTTTAGTGCTCTAATTATCATTAAAACGTTTTTTTTTTTGCGAAATATCTGAAAATTTACAGGATATTTCGAATTTTGTTGTTTTTCTTACAATTTCTTACTTTTTAGAAGTAATGAAAAGTAAGGGAGCAAAGCCATTATTAGTGAAATAGAATTAAAAAATAAAATAATAAAGTAAAATATTTATTTTATTTTTGTAAAAAAATATAGATTTTCGGTACTGTTCCCTTTGTCAGATTAGTACCAAATATTTGTATCAGTAAGTTCATGATATAAAGGGATATAATTTGGTCTATTTAAGTAATATTGATATTCTAAGTATCAAAACCTACATAGCTCAACCTTTCGTGTTTTTCAGGTCCTGCACTTTTATTATTTTCATTGAAATGCATTTATTTATTTGAAATGCTTTAGAGGGTAACAATTAAATAAAAATACACATATTCAATATTCCCCGAAATTTATGAACCACAGATTTATTAAATTTTTTTTTGTATTTCATAAACTAAAAAGGAATAATGAAGTAAAGTATAAACATTTTCCATGTCACAAAAAAAAAAAAAAAAATAAAATAAAATAAATAAATATATATATATATAGTTCAGAAGTTATTATAAAAATATTGTATAAAATTTTACGCCACTTATCAACTTAAATTTTTAGCTACTAAAGTCTTGTACATAATTTCGAATTAAAAAAACTCAAAATTATATATCTCTGATCACAGATGGAATCTGGACGTAGAACATACATTTCTGGAATCTACTAGTCCTAGGCTACTTCCACTCTTCCGCTTACCCGATTCATGTCTGCTCCTTATGGCCATTAGGACCACTTAAAATTTTCGATTTTTGTTCAAAGAAATTTTATGTATAGAGTGATATATTTGAAAATTTTTTTTTACAATTTTATATTTTAATGTGTTTTATAAATATATTTTGCTTTTTTTATTTAAAATTTAATTTTGATATTGTTTTTTTATTAAAAAGTAATTTTGTTCATTTTAACAAATCGATTCACAGCGTGTGGAGCGTATTTAACATTTGTGTGGGACGTATTTAACTGACGAATTTATCTTCACACTCTTAAATCTCAGCAGAAACAAAATTAATACATTTTTGCACATATTTTTTGCCAAATTGGTAGGAAAAGATTTTGCATTTAAATTTGCATCATAAAATGCTAAGAAATTTAACAAGTCAAGAAAAGTATTTAAAATAAATAATTTATAAATTATTTTGTATATAGTTTTGTATAACATCGCGATTTCACAGAAATTGCCGAAATTTTTTTTTTTAAATTATTTGATATCAAAGAAGACACTGATAAGTGTTGAAAACTTAAGCAATTTGGCGGAAATTGTATTTGATATTGACTGAAATTGTTTTTGATACCAAAACAATATTATTTATAAAGAAATTTCATCGCATTTAGTGCAGGAACTTTTCTAACGACCGTAAAAAATTAATATCATATTCTTTTATACTATTCTATACTCTACAATACCTTGCTATGGTATTTTTGATATTTGCAAAAATTGCAAAAAGTTATTACCCTAATGTATATATTATACTAATTAGATATAGTGTGACCTTGCTTATATAATTAAGATTCTATAATAAAGTATGTTGCTTTACAAACTTATGACGAATATTTTATATATATTTTTTTTTCTTCATATTATCATTAATATCTAACATAAATTTAATAAATTTTACAAAAACAAGATTTATGGTCTGAATAATATTATAATGTTATATGCTTTTTATTAAGCATTATCTTTATGGTCAATGTTGGAAGAGAAAATATGTCATTCATTTTTCTATTAAGGTAATATTAATTTGAAAACTTTGAATGTTTTTTTTTTTTTTTTTTTTTTTTTTTTTTTTTGAGTTATTACGATCTTGAAATAAATAGCGATATGTGAATTAATATGTAAGGCTGAAGGTTTACAGTTTTAAGTTATTTATTCGAAATCTTCCCTTTTCAAACAGTAGGTATGTTGTTTTATTTTTCCAGTAAAGTCAAATAAACTTACTATTTACTGAGTAAATTTAAGATTTTACTCTAAAAAATATTTGTAAAATCCAATAAAATAACCATGACAGCTGAGTACAAATAAATAAACATAAAACACCAACCAAAAAACAACAGAGTTTTTATCTAAAATATGCATAAGTAAATAAAAACTTAATTTTTCCCTTTGTTATAAATTTATTGATTATTTAAAAAGTATTTTAATAATTAGAATGCAAAAATACATTATTTAAAATTTTTGGTTTTGTTTTTTTACATTTGTTTACTTTTTGTAATCATATGATCATACTGGGCGAGGCACATTTATCAAAGTAACAGCAGTTCGGAGAGGAGTTTTTACTAAAATTTTTTTTATGTTTGGAGTTTTAACGTTTAAACAAATTACTGAGAGAGAGAGAGAGAGAAATTTATCATTTTATATAGTTTTATAGTTTAATAAATTAAAAGAAATAACCAGCAGCTGAGTTAACTATATTACCTTGTTTATTGTGCCATGGTATTGAGCTTTACAAGCAAGAAAAAGTTCAATAATTTTCTCTCAATTTTGTCTCTCTTTACTACATTTTGGGTACGCGAACGCAAAACCAATAAACGTTTTTACTGGACAGTACAAAATTTTGTGTAAACGAATGATATTAGTGTGAAATTGTATTTATATTCTGATTTGATCAATCCTTTTAACCCTGAAAGGCTACGAAAATTATGAAAAAATTTTGTCATAATTTTTTTTATTTTTTAATTTCTGTCAGGTTTTTTAACTTTCTTCTAAAGTAATATTTTTATGATAATTTATGTTATATTATATAGTACATACATATGTATGTATGTATGTATGTATGTATATGTATAGAAGGAACTAAAAATTTATTAAAAATAATTTAGAGTTTTAAAAAGTTTAGTTATTCATAAAATAACTTCAAAGCAAAAACTTGGTAATGACGTGAAGTTACGGATGTAGTTACTTTTCAATGACAACAACATGCGTCGGCGTTACATAGAAGTACTTTAGTAATTTATTTATAACCCGGTATGGAATTACTTATTTATAATCAGATTTTTGAAAATACTACTTTTTATTAATTTTTTTATTCAGTTTACCAATATATAAAGATGGGATAAATATATGAAAAGGCAAAGTTTTCATACGAATTAATTTTTAATCTAAAATAGTTTGTTTTTGTTACATTTATTTTAATTACTTTTTGGTTATTGTTAAGCTTTTTAAATTAAAATTTATAAAATCTTTTTACGTTTACAATAAAAAATTGATGAAAAAATAGTTTCTTATAATCTGACATTTCATTAGTTATTTGTAACCTAATATGTAGCTAGTTCCTATTATTTTAACTAATAATGACTTCAGTAATACTTTAAAATCAATAAATTATTGAACAGCTTGAAAGTAATTAGTTCTTGTAATGACATCTAAGTAATGACATTTTAAAATGCCTACTTGTAATAATATGAGGTAAGTAGTTGTCTCTAATGTCATCGACGCGTTAAAATAATGGGTTATTCAGCTAATGAGTGAGTATTATATTAACTTCTTAATTCATTACATGGCTACCAAAGCTTTTGCTGAGTTATATTCAAATCTCATAAATAAATATGTATATTTGCAAAAATTTATTTTATTTACGTTACAATACAATTACAAATTATATTCTAACCTAATTAACCGAGCAGAGCAATTTAGTCTATTAGCCCGTTGTAGTGAAACAGATAATAGAATCCGCAGTTCCTGTTAAATAGGCTAGTTTTACCAACTACGCTACCGGGGTACCCCGTAGAACAAATAATACATATTTCAAGGTTTTTGGATCTGGAACATAACATACCCGCACTATTTTTATTTCAACTGCGAAACTTGATAAGAAATTATTCCTACAAAATTTTAAGACTCACTGCTATATTTCTTTTAATATGCGGTTATTAATATTTGCTCTGTATGGGGGCTATTATTTCTCCAAAACCAACCCGTCCGATTTCCATCTCAATTATTGTGGAAATAATTAATAATAAAATTATTCCCACAAAATCTTAAGATATCTATAATAGTTCTTTACACATAAAACAATTAAAATTATGCTTTGCAATTTCGGGCCTTTCAGGATGATTCTACGATTATTTCAAGAAAATTGGACCAACTGTCTGTAAGGTGCAAACAAACAGATAGACGGATAAATAAACATATATATATATATATATATATAAAGTTAATACATATTTGTATTACTAACTGATTCAATTCAATGCAAAATTCAGATATTATAGTTGAATAATAAGAAAACAATAAATATGTACAATTAGTTTGTCATTTGTAGTGAGTCACTGAAAACTACAATTATTTTATAATTCAAAATAAATAAAAATGACTAAGAAAACGATATAATTGTTTTTGTTTGCATTGTTTGAATTACAATTATACACATATGGTAAAGCTTTATGAACAGTCAATTTTCATTAGTTCGAATGTAACCGATTAATAATGAAAAGGGATACGGCGTTATTTTTATGAAGTTTTCATCGTTTAGTTTAATATTAACCTATTAAGGAACGCCAATTGACTAAGCCAATTGACAGAAGACCACATTTTATTAATTTTCGTTTTCATTAGACCCAACTTAACGATTTTTAAGATTTCAAGCTTCTAGAATTTTTGAGTCCGTAGATATTGGAAATAGCTTATAAACAACTTTGAAACATTTTGGGTCATTAGAAAGAAATAAAATTAAATATATCAAATATCAATATATTCTAGGTGTCAAAATTTTATTTGAAAATGTATATATATATATATATATATATATATATATATATAATTTTTTTACTTCATCCTTTATTAATTACACTGCTTAAATTTTTATTTATAGGAATTTTTACGAATTTTTATTTAATTTTTACATTTTCAAATAAAATTTTGCCACCTAGAATATATTGATAGCGGTACTACTGATACTTTTTTATTTTTTATTTTTCTAATATCCATAAATTTCGTACGAAATATACCCGAATTTTAAAACTACCATAATTTATTAAAAAAAAAAATCATGACTCAACTCGGCAAAGAATTTAATTTGAAATAATAGTTACATTTTTAAATAAGTTTCTAACATTCATAGTAAAAAGTAATTATCTCAAATGAAAACATTTAATCAAACTTTAGATTCCATGAAAAACATCCGGAAATGGCAATTTTTTA